>PVIW01000230.1:235791-397005 GCA_004026585.1 Noctilio leporinus | reverse complement strand
CAACCCCTTTCCCCCTGACCACTGAAGGCCTATTCATTGTATTCATATATTTGGTTCTGTTTTGCTTGTTGTTAGTTTTGCTCATTATTGTCCCGTAATGGGTGAGATCATATGATGTTTGTCCTTCCCTGACTGGCTTATTTCACTAAGCATAATATTCTCCAATTCCATCCATGTTGTTGCAAAGGGTACAAGTTCCTTCTTTCTTTCTGCTATATAGAATGCAGGTCGTGCTTTCTTATGTATTCAGCTACCCTATGTCTTAATTGGAGCATTTAATCCATTTACATTTAAGATTGTTATTGATAGGTATTTATTGCCATTATTTCCCTTTGTACCTTTGTTTCTCTCTTTCTCTCAACTTCTTAAAGCGTTCCATTTATCATCTTTTGCAATGCTGGTTTAGCCTTTTTTTTTCTGATCTGGGAAAGTCCTTATTTAGCCTTCCATTTTAAATGAGAGCCTTGCTAGGTAGAGTAATCATGGTTGCAGGGTTTTGCTTTTCATTATTTGAATTTTCTTACTATTTCCTTCTAGCTTATAGTGTTTCTTCAAGTAATCAGCTATTAACCTTAGCAGAGTGCCTTCATATGTTACTAGGTGTTTCTCTCTTGCTGCCTTTAAGATTCTCTTTTTTGTCTTTAAATTTTGCCATTTTAATTATGATGTGTCTTGGAGTGAATCTTTTTGGGTTCATCTTGATTAGAACCCTCTATGGTTCCTGGACTTGTGTGATTTTTTCTGCCATCAAGTTAGGGACATTTTATGTCATTACTTTTTTAAACAGATTTTCTATCCCTTGGTGATCTGTTGGCCTGCAGATCTCTTAAACCTTCTTCATTTTCATTTGGAGTCTTTTTGCTGTATCGCTCTGTCTAGGATTTATTTTTTCTATTTTGCCCTTTAGCTTGCAGATTTGACCCTCTGCTTCATCTAGCCATCTTTTAATTCCTTCTGCTATGTTCTTAATTTCAGATGTTGTACTTTGTATATCCTTGTGGCTCTTATTGTATTTAATCCTTGTCAGATCAGTAACAATGACAGTCTGGGACAGCAAACTGTTCAGTCTTCAATTTATAAAGGTTTAGTTTGAAAACAACATGTAAACCCTGGCTGGTGGCACAGTGGATGAAGTGCTGGCCTATGAAACCAAAGATCGCTGGTTCAGTTCCCAGCCAGGGCACATAACCAGGTTGCAAGCTGGGTCTCCAGCCAGGTCTGTAGCTGGAGGCAGGTGAAAGGCAACCATACATTGATGTTTCTCTCCCTCTCTGCCTTTCCCCCTTCCCCTCTCTCTAAAAATAATACATAAAATCTTTAAAAAAAAAAAAACATGTAATTATCAAATACCTATTCATTTGGCAGTTCTTCCATGGAGCACAAGTAAAGCATTTTGGGGATACATGCATAGGAAGATGAGGTGTAGTGGTAAAACTTACTAGAATAAAAATATATTACTGTCCCCAGGGACCTTGCAACTTACCTACAACCAAGTGGCTTAGCTACATCTCACAATGGAATACATCTTGGGTCTGGTGAGCATGAGTGCCTACCAAGAGGGTCAGAATCCAGAAGTGCATATAATGCCATCACCCTGGGGTCTGGTAGTCTTTCTTACTAGCTGCACTCTGGCCAGTGCTGTGCTATTGCACTTGAATCTGTTCTTGGAGTAGCTCTTGGACCCAGACCCATGAACCGCTATGAAGGGAGAATACATGAACAATCAGGCAAATACACAAATGTATGCCGCTGCAAGTCCATTATTAAATTTTGATTATATTACCTCCGGCTTGGGAAAGAGCAGGCTTTCTTTGAGACTAACCAATCTCTTTCTCAATTCTTTACAGGCTTGTGCTGGGTCATCCCCCTATCCAGTGTGGTTTTCTTCCCAGGTTTTCCAGCCTTGACTCTTCCTTTTATATTACCACTGTGGCTCCTACTGCCCGTGCTCAAAGTTTTGCTTCATTGTCTGGTTTCTACTGCCCATGAATTTACCTCCCTGCGTGCCATCTTGGTTTCTACCCAGCACAGGAATTTTCCCTGCTGTTTTCATTCCTCCTTCAGTAATCCCAGCTAATGACAGGAAGCAAATTCTTCCTTCCTGCTTCAGGCATTAAATCCCCTTGGTGGAGGATGTGGCTGTTCATTGGGAACCTGTGAGTGCTGTGGCTCCCTAGTAAATTAAGCTTAATGTCTGATTCCATTTGCTCACTTCCTTAGCTATCTATCTGTGCTAACACTATGCACCAGAAAAATAGATAGAAGCTAAGGAATATAAGAAATAGAGGTGTGATTTTCTTTCCCTTATTGTGATACAGTTTCTATACATGGTATGTTCTATATATTCCACTGTCTCAGCTTAATGAGTTTTTTTTTCTAGTTTATTTATCTGTGGCTCTGACTTTCTGAGTCTTGGTAATCTTGAATTATAATTACTTGCATGTCCTTTGATTAGTCATATTTTTCCTCTTGTTCTGATCACTGATAGAGTGTTCTTTTGATTCCCATTTGTTTATGCAGACTAAAAGCTTTGTTCTATTATGCTGACCAGTGTTTATTTTCCATGCTACTGGACTACTCACCACTGGGTCTTACCATTATGCTAATATGCTTGTTCATCAGTCATTATTTACCATTTTTATTCTTCCCATTTGTACTTGGATAGGCACACTTCCCTCTTAGAATTTTTTTCCACCTTCTTTTTCCAAGCATAGTCCCGGAGACAGGTAAACAGAGCAGTTTGCATTCCCTAATGAAGCACATGTAAGTCCTTTCTTTTGGTGACGGGATATAAAAGAATATATGATCTTGGAAAAGTCAAAAACAACATATAAGCATAAGCCTCAATTTTTCTTTCTTATTTTAAGGTAATGAGGTTAAATGTAATCCAAATGTATTCATATTGTCTATTTTAGGACAACTTAAGAAATAATTCTCCACTGTAAGTTTCATGCTCAACTTTGAAGTCATCAGTTTAGAAAGGTGAGCTGTTATCTGCAAGTTAATTCAAATTCAATTTCAGTGGTTAAACATACAATGTAACTCAAATTGCCATCTTACTGGTTCACAGTTAATTCTGGGAAGATTGGAGTCTAGCTGATAAGAGAATATTTCCTCTAAAGTTAATTTAAATTAACAGATTCAATTTCATATATGTTAGGAGTTACCTGAATTTCTTCAGGAGGACTGTAACATTTAAACAGAAATCACACCCAGAAGTTATTCCCTATAGTGTCACAAGATTTTGGTAAAATCATCTCTTAGAAACATGTCAACACTGCTGCAATAGAATATAATAAGCAGTTTTCATGACAGATGTTGGAGATGTAGAAAGGAAAGAAAGGTATTACTGAAGATTTTAGCTATAGCGTAATTCAAGCAGAATTATTTCAAATGAGAGAAAATGTTCCTAATATTACTATTTCACATACGTTTCCAAATCAAATTCCAGAGTGATACTAGTCATTGACATATTTGAAGCAACAACTCATGATGAGTAATATCTATCCTTAATCTTACCAATAATCTCATCTAGAATTTATTTTCCAAAGCCATTTCTTTTAGTTTAAACATATTCATGTAGACTATTCTTTTTGTTCTAGCTCTTCTTTGTCTTTACACATGTCATCAGCCTTATTTTATTATGGTTTAATAGAAAATTAATAGTTCAAGCAGGCTGTATATTGCTGATCTCTTTCTGATCTATACTCTCTAACCACAAATCTCTTTACCATTAGACACCTGCTTTATCATTTTAACTAGTGGCCTGCTTTGTGTTGTCCTACCCTCAGACATCTATGTGGTGACCAAGCCAACAACAACAAAAAACACTCACTGCAGCTCCCACAAGTTGTTTCCATCCATGAATTTCTCAAATCTTTTAGCATCTTTAATGAACAGGAGGAAGACCAGGTAGAGTAGCTGGTTTCCAAAGATGGCCATCTAAACATTTTTTCTTCCCAACATTTCAGCCCAGAATTCTCCTTGAATTCTGAATCTAGAAAACATTGTTAGGATATTTGGCAATCCCCAAAGCCAAATCAGAAGAACCCTTGAGGTTTCCAACCAGATTCCTTTGACCTGTTTTCCTTGGAGTTATCTCTCTTGAAACCAAGTGCAGGTGCTCTGTTCAATGATCCTACCTGCACGCCTGGTTAACACTCACTGATAGCTGGCAGTTCAGCTTCCGCCAGCCATGTGATTGAGCTATCCTGGGCATGCAGCTCAGCCCAGCATCTGTTTCTAATAACGTGAGAGACCGACTCCACAGGGAAACTACCCAGCTGAGTGCAGTCAAGCTGCAGCTTTGTAAGAGATGAAAAATAATTCATTATAGTAAGACAGTAAAGTATCCAGGTGGCTTGCTAAGGACCATGTAAGGAAAATAACTTTTCTAATGTTGGTACTGCTTAAATTAGTCAAAAATATAACAAAGTAATGAACTAAACATACACATACATTTAGTTAATAGTACTGAAAGTCAGTTGTTTTACTCTCAAAAATTATTCAACTATTTAAAAAAATTGTACCAATTATTTTTGCCAGTTTCTTGTTGACAAGACAATGAAATCAACAGATTTCTAATCATGGTAAAGTAGGTGCAAGGAATTAAGTAAATAATTATTGAGAGCAAGATACTACATGACTTATTGAATGAATTAGATATATATGACTAATTATATATATATATATATATAATGTGTATATATATATATGTATGTGTATGGACAGTCATCCCTCTGAATTCAACAGGAATTTGTTCCAGCACCGCTGTGGATTCCAAAATTTATAGATGCTGAGGCCCCTTGTATATAATGACTTAGTATTTACATATAACCTACACATATCCTCCCATATCCTTTCAATATTTTGCAGATTAGTTATAATATGTAATAGTGTAAATGCTGTTTTGCTTAGTGAATGATGGCAAGAAAAATGTCTGCACATGTTCAGTACAGAGGCAACCATGGTAGATCTAATTACATAGTACATATTAGCAACAATGTAACATTAAAAAAATAGTTTTGCTCTGTTTCTGGTTCAACCCATGGGTGCAGAACCATCATATACAGAGACCCAATTATATGTTACAATGTCAAAATTGTGCAAAAGTCAGTAAATGCAATTTAAATGGACCATTAACCTTAATTGATATCAAATAACTTGTCTATTTGTGCCTAACCTATTTGAGTTATTTCTCACTAAATTCTGTTGAAAGAATGTAGCTAAATGTTATTTAAATGATCTGCTGAAATATCTACATACTCACTACAGCTCAAATGCTATTCCCTCAGGACCCTTTATGATGACACTATGTAAACTGCACATACACACACATGTATGCACACATGCACACCATCCACAAAGTTTCTATTCTGTTTTGTTTCTTTCACAATACTCACAATTTCTAGAAATATTTTATTTCTCTTTGTGTTTATTATTTTTACACCACTTTGTAATGTAAACTCTGTGTGTGAGGAAAAGTTTGGTCTCTCCTGTTGTCCTTAAAATAGATTATCACATTATATTCCTTATGACTTAAATGCTGCTTGTGACAGTTTAGGCAATGAAAAATACTTGCTAATAAATTAATAAAGTTAATTTTCTGATGCTTTGCATTTGGGCGTGTGTATTGCTAGTAGGATTATATACATCTATAATTAAAATAACAATATGTTAGAAAATCCAACTGACAAGCTATTTTCATTTAGGTAAATTAATTAATATCTTCAAATCCTATTACATATTTACTATTTTAGTTATGTGGAACAAACCCCTAAACAAACAAACAAACACATAAACTTTGCCTAAAGAATCTATATTCTAATGCCCTGGCTGGTAGCACAGTGGATAAGGTGCAGGCCTGTGAACCCAAAGGTCGCAGGTTCGATTCCCCAGCCAGGGCACATAACCAGGTTGCAAACCAGGTCTCCAGTCAGGTCTGTGGCTAGAGGCAAGTGAAAAGCAACCATACATTGATGTCTCTCTCCCTCTCTGCCTCTCTCCCTTCCCCTCTTTCTAAAAATAATGAAATAAAATCTTAAAAATAAAAAAAAAAGAATCTATATTCTAGTTTGATTTAAAAAATCTATTCATGCAGTAAAATATGCAATTAGTTTCATTTTTATCATCAAATAATTTAGATGCTGTTAAAAGAGTCTGTTGCGGGAATGGCCGTACACCACGATTCAAACATTCATTGAACAGGCTTTGATTATCGTGCTAAGTGTTTGAGGAACAAGCAACTAGGACATTGATCAAAACTGAAAGATTCTCACATTCTACAGGAGAGGGAAACAGGGCAGGGGAAGGGTAAAAACAAGAACCCAAGCATTGTAATGAACTGATATTTGTTCTCATAGGGTATTCCAAGTAGTATTAGGATAAACAACTATGTTAACCAATAGGAAAGGTGGTCCAATCTTGTTGATTTATTATTAATTTATATTAATAACCCCAATTATTAGTGATATTTGGCAGGTAGAAACATGTTTGAATGGCAAGACAGGGGAACTAGCTTGTACCTTAGAGCCATTATAGATGGTTTTTTTGGAAGTAGGAATAAAGTCTTTATTACTACTTTTCCCCTCCAGATTTTAGATGCCTAGCAGCCTCTCAAAGGCAGGGTAAACTTGTTATTTGGCTTAAATCAAATTGAAAAGTGTTCTGCAAAGTGAAGTAGAGCTTGCAATGGGTACTCATGTTGAGGAACATGTTTTACTAATGCCTTATGGAGGTTCATGCAGAGACTTGGATGGTTATAAGTAGTTTAATTTAAAATGATAAAAGTGACAAAGGCTTAACATGTCTCAGAATTATAAGCCAAGAAACAATAATTTGTTAGGCAGTAAGAATATTGTCAGGTTCATGGATTTTATAGATTCACTTGACATTGGAAAATAGTAAAATTCTTGTGGTTGCATCATTTCAGTTCCCACAAGGGAATCTCTGAATGTCTATAAACAGTTGGGAAATCATAAGCATTAAAACCCTGCAGAGCATTTAGTCAAATCAGTGTAGACATATGTTCTTAGTATACTTTTAAAGTTCATCAATCACATAGGATTGTCATGTACAATCTGAAAAGAATAACTCTTAAGGTCTAAGAAACGTTGATTCTTGAGAACTTTTAGCTCCTACTTTTCACAGTGAAGAAATTTGGAATAGTGGGGAGTCCTGTGTTCCTTACTGTTCTAAAAATACATAATTGAGATGGATGTCACCAGCATATACGTAACCCTTCCCCAAAGTGTTTCATATAATACATAGCCACTTTCCTATTTCAGAAATCTCCAGTTAAAAGGTGATTACTAGCCCTGGCTGGTGGCAGAGTGGATAAGGTGCCGGCCTGCAAACCCAAAGGTCACTGGTTTGATTCCCAGTTAGGGCAACATAATCAGGTTGTGAGCCAGGTCTCCAGCCAGGTCTGTAGCTGAAGGCAGGTGAAAGGCAACCGTGCAATGATGTCTCTCTCCCTCTCAGCCTCTATCCCTTCCCCTCTCTCTAAAAATAATAAATAAGATCTTTAAAAAAAAAATAAGGTGATTACTTTCATGATCAGCTTAAATAATTTTTAGTGAGTTAGTCAGATTCGTATAATAAATCCAACTTACCTGTGACAATTCTTTGTAAATTGTTAGGCTCTAAAATATTCTTATTAGTAGTTGTTTACCATTTAAGCTTCAAAGAAAATTTGACACAAAGAAATTCTGATGTGGTAGTGAAAATGATGATGCCATTAACTTGAGCTACTTCACAGGTGGCTGATTGGAGCCCTTGATGAAGACTTGGGTAGTGGGTATATGTGAAGGACAAAGCTCCAAAGAGAAAGCTAGGACAATGGAAAACATGTGGAGAGTAACTAATAGGTGTTCTATGCAAGTCTATTTTCCTTCACCCCACTTTATAATTTGGATTGAAGTCAGGAACAAACAAGATCAACATCTTTCATATATTTGCACTAGGAAGAGTTCATGAAAATGAGTAAAAAATATTTGAAAAATGAATATAGCTTAATAACACCAGTAATGTGGTGTAGCTCAGGAATGCAATGTCCTTGGATTCAACATTATATACTCAAGTTCATCTTATCTTTCTGTGTTCTACATATTCATAGTCCTTTTGGTACATTCTCACAACTGACAGCTCAACTCATTATAGCAATCCAAGGCAGACAGAAAACATAGTGCACACATATATCTCAGGACCTGCTCTGTCAGTGAAGGACAAAGTAATATCGTAGGGAAATTTCTTCTTGCTTAAGTTGGGTAATATTCAGTCCTACATGTTCAGTTCTGTATTAGGCTACATACCAGCTTATAGCATTCTGAAATTTTGAATCCAAAATTAAAGTAATGTTTTATAACATATAGGGTGAATAGAAAGGAAAGGTCAAATGGAAGGATGTAAAAGGCAAGAAGAATTATTATTTTAAAGAGGAGTTTAAAATCATTATTTTGCGTGGCAAAATACAGAGAATTATGTCACAGTAAGATATAATTAATAACAAGAACTAGCTAATGTTATTTAATAGTAAGTTCTCTTTTTAAAGATTTTATTACTTATTTTTGGAGAGAAGAGCAGGGAGAGAGGAAGAAAGGGAGACAAATAGCAGTGTATGGTTGCCTTTCACCTGCCTCCAGCTAAGGACCTGTATGGAGACCTGGCTTGCAGCCTTGTTATGTGCCCTGGCTGGGAATTGACCAGCAACCTTTGGGTTCACAGGCTGGCGCCTATCCACTGTACCACCAGCCAGGGCCTCAATTAATGGCTCCTTTATGGCTCACAATTCACATATTAAGTGTGGGTATTATACAAAGGGCAATAAACTCACACCACACTATTGCCAAACATCCAAATAGAAAATATTGTTTTCTGGGATGCAAACGGACAAACTGGTAAGTGAAGTAGCAGAGTAGATATGGATTCCCAGCTTTAGTACATCAAGAAGAGATATGCTGACATTGGGCTAAGCCTGACTATAAGTGGCACGGCCAGGATTCCAGGATGGAGGGGCCTCATATTTTTAGGGATGTGGCTCTGAAATAGTGAAAGTTCCTTAATCAAAGATATGGCCTTGTCAGAGAGGAGGAGGCACCATAAGTTCAGGAGCTAATTTGGACCTGGTCATGTCTATTGATTAAAGTAGGGAGGGGGTGAGCCTTAACATTAGGATTGATCTATACTTCACAGGCCTTATAAACACTTTAGTAAGTGGGAAAATAGACACTTGTACAGTTTAAGTAACTTCCCAAGGTGATAGAGCTGAGAAGTGTTAATAGAAGTAAGATAGGCCTATAATTTTATGTTTTATTTATCATCTTCATTTAGCGAAATGGTAAGCTTTCAGTGGTTATTTTCTGGAATTATTCAAGTAAGATACGAGCTTTCTATTACTTGTAGGTTTTGTCAAATTTTTATGAGGAAATAATTGGGAGGTTATTTCTTGTGTTTTGATTCTGTTAGGGTGTTGTGGAGATAGTCAAGGACTGTTGATTAACAATTCAATTTCTTTCATTCTCATTGGTTTATATGGGTTTACTATTTTTTGAGGTAATAAGTAATATTTTTCTAGAGAAATTTTAATTATATTTTAATCTATTCTATTATTATAAAATTATTTTTATAGTGTAAAAATAATCTCTAATAATTTGCCTCTGTGTATTTTTCCTTATGCATTTTATCTTCTTACTTTCTTGATAAACCTTCCTGGTTTGTGTCTTTTTTATATATCTATTTTATCTATTTTTCAGTCCTGTCATCATTATGCTTTCTTTAAATCTTAAGCATATTTATAATTTCAGTTTATAATAGTTTTAACCTCTGTTTATTCCCATTCCTTGTTGTTTTGGGTGCATTTCTGTTGATTAATTATCTACTGGATTTGGGTCACATTTGCTGCTGCTTCATATAAACCACCTACTAATTTTTATTGGATTTCTGACATAATAAATAATGTGTGATTATCTTCCTTTAAAAACTTTCAAAGTTCGTTTTAGTGGGCTTTATACTTTTAAGGCTTGGTTTTAAGCTTTTTATAGGGCAACACTAAAGTGCTAGGATTTAGTCTTACTTCTTAAGTGTGACTCTTATGTAGTTTCTATTAGCTGTTCAGAACATTGAATGAGATTTCTACAGTCTGGTTGCTTGGACTTTGTATATCTCTCAGCTCTTTATGAGGCCTGAAAATTATTCAACTTAGAGCTTCCTATATTTGTTACTTGCCTAGTTTTATAGAGTTTCAACCTTCAACTTTAAATGTACAGATTAGTATGGAGTCAACGATTCTTCACTCTGTTTTTAAAGGATCAGATTTAATATATCAATTAGATTGCAAGGGAAAAATATGCTATGATGGGACCTATACCAAAGGCTCTTTTATTCTGTGAGCTATGTAAACAAATAACATATAAACTCAAGAACCTTGCCCATTTTGTAAAACCAGTAAATACAAAGGAAAACAACACCTTTTAAAGAAATATTTTAGCACAAACTCTTAGAGGTTATTAATCTCCCTTTACTTTTGCATATAAACCTGAAAGGCATCTGCCCTTTGGATAAATAGATAAGACAACTTCACCAAAAAGGAATGAAAAACAAGTAAACAATTACAAACAAATAGCTCATCTTGAAATGTTGTTAACCTTCCAGTGTCTCAAGACCCAGTCCAGGTGCCCTCAAGGAACTGATTCCAACTCTGATAATACAGAAGCCTTTTTCTGAGAGACCCAACAAGAAAGGTTGAGGCAAAACTATTAGCAACTAGCAATAGCAGAAAGCTATTTTCACTCCTGGGCTGAAGGCCAAGAGGAGGATCTGCCTTTAGCATCTACATCTTGGAGGACACAGCCACTGCTATCAACCTGACAATGAGTCAGAATCTCCAACTTCTGTCATTCTCAATCTTCTGAAAACTTTCCAATGCCTCCCATTTGACAAGCCCAGCTAGAAATCTGATGGGAGGGAGTGAGGTAGAGAATCAAGTCCACGGAAAATAGCTGGGAGGAAAAGGGTCAAAAATGTTCTGAGAGTGGTAAGTATGTAAAGTTGAGTGGAGAGTAAACAGTATATTGGAAAGAAAAATAGAGAAGAAACACTTAGTTCTTCGGGTATGTTTTTCTGTGTAGATTTTTGTTGTGTTGTCTTCTCCCCGCCCTTTTTTGTTTGTTTGTTTGTTCTAAAATGTGCATTGTAAATCTTTGAGGAAGAGTTAATAAAATAGTGAACCCCAGAAATGTATTTAGCTTCTTTCCAAGTGTGTGCACTTAAAAGAAATCAGTAAGTGTGACATAACACTTACAACTCACTATACTCTCTTTGCAGAGCATCAGGGAGTCTGCATAATGAAATATACCTGGTGAAAAAAGTGCCTTGAGTAGAGCCCAATAAATCTTTGGCTAGCAGACAGTTCAAACAGGAAGACCTGCTGAGCTCTGTTGCGGTAGAGTCTAATCCACTGGATAAATTGTTCCAAGAAGAACTCATCCTTGTGAAAATATATTATCCTTATGACAATACCAAGGCCATCATGCAAGGCAGTTATTGGCTGTGCAAATGCCACTAAGAGAAGTGAAATATACCAGGAGACTGAAGGTGAAGAAAGAAATAAGCATCCGAATAAAACATTCAGATAGATGGAAGTGTCTCTGTTGGTTCTGCCGGACTTATCTCTTAGACATGGCATTCCTGTGATCTGCCTTGGCTGGTACCACCAAACACCATGTTTAGATAGATTTAAAAGATAACTTTAGGGGATTTCCTTTATATGAGTTAGTGACGTGTCCTGCGATAAATCAATTCGAAAGCCAACAAGAGATCTTTAAAGGAATGGCAACTTTGGAGCCAAAGCAAGGAGGTGGCTAATGGCATATTAAATTGAAAATTGGGGTAAATCTCTGGGTAATTCCACTAAAAATATCCACAAAGCAGATACTTGGGACTATTTATTTAGTGGATATTTTATATATGCTCATAAAAACAGTTACTCTAGTCCCCAATATCTGAGGAGTTAAAGATAGGAAAGGGCCCAAACCATTCTACCTTGAGACACTGTGCCTAGTACCCTGTCTTGGAGACACATGTTCAATAATGTGGTTTGTGTTAGCTTCACAGTCTCCATGTTCTATTCATTGGCAGCTTTCTTCTAAATCATCCTTGCAAAGTCATCTTTCAAGGCATTTTTTTTTGCAACAGATTGGTAGAGTGGAAGTAGAAATGGGATGGTTCAAACCTGGATCAGATCCCATTCCATGGCTTCTCTATGCCATGCCTATCTATGACAACTCATTCCACTAATTCATGTCTCAGTTTATCTATCTGGAGTTGATGTATCTGTATTTCATTACTGATAAGGTGTCTATAGATTAGTAAAGATCAAAGGGTATTTTTACAAAGACCTAATAACTTATTATTAATGATGAATTTTCAAACTCTCTAAAACTCCTTTTTAAAGAAAATACTAGTATTTATTCCATGTATTTTTAAATAGCACATTACTTTTTAAAATTTTTGAGGAAATATGTGTTCATTAAAGAACTGAAGAGTATTATGCTTAGTGAAATAAGCCAGTCAGTGAAGGACAGGTATCATATGATCTCACCCATTACAGGACAATAATGAGCAAAACTAACAACAAGCAAAACAGAACCAAGTATATGAATACATGGAATAGGCCTGCAGTGGTCAGGGGGAAAGGGGTTGGGGGGAGTGGGGAGATAGAGGCAAAGAAGGGGAGCAGCTTAGACAAGAACCTAGTATAAAGGAACCATGGACATGGACAACAGGTGGGATTGACTTTGGGGGGAATGGGTGGGTGGGGAGGGGGACAGAGGGGAGCAAAAAGGGGATGGATGTAATACAACAACAATAAAGTTAAAAAAAAAAAAAAAAAAGATGATCTACCTTGGCTGGTGTGGCTCAGTGGATTGGTGTTGGCCTGTGAACCCAAGGGTCGCTGGTTCGATTCCCAGTCAGGGTACATATAACCGGTTGCAAGCTGGGTCTCCAGTCAAGTCTCCAGCTGGAAGCAGGTGAAAGTCAACCATACATTGATGTTTCTCTCCCTTTCCTCCTCCCTCCCTGTCCTTCCCTCTAAAAGTAATGAATAAAACCTTAAAAAAAAGAAAAGAAAAAAAGATGATTTATAAAATTATGAGGGGGGAAAAAACACTTCCTCATACCAATGACTAATTTGGTAGATTCATGTATTTTTTTGTTATTTTGTTTTTTAATTAAAAAAACAAACAAACAACAACAAAAAAAAACCCATCAATATATGGTTGCCTTTTGTGTGCCTCCAGCTGGGGACCTAGCTGGAGACCTAGCTTGCAACCCAGGCATGTGCCTATGACTGGGAATCAAACCAGCAACCCTTTGGTTCTCAGACTGGTGCTCAATCCACCAAGTCACAGGTTCAAAAACCCAGGCAGGGTTTTGAAAATTTTTTTACACACATTCTTTTTCTCCTTATTACTAGAATTAAAACATTTTTGTTACTTTTGATATATATTTTTTAAACCTATGCATTTTCTTGCTTACCTCTCTTACCAGATTTTGAGATCCAAAGACTTTTAAACCTGATGCATCTGAACTTCTCCCTTCAGCACCTGAAAGCACATCAGACGTATTGCAAACACTCTATAAAAGACACGTTGGACTTAATTGAATTTCACTGAAACGTGAATCAGCGAACACTCTGAACACTCTAGAGCACAGTGACAGAGACACACTAGATGTCTTTTCATGCAACAACCTGTCAACAGCCAGGCCTTGAAGCACATTTTCTGGATCACACTGGGATGGCAGCCACCCAAAGGAATGAGATCAAAAAAACCAAAGTGCTTCCAAAGTGGCAAGAGCAATAGGCAGTGGGCAAACGTGTCTTATGGGTGTAAGCTCTGTCCTAGAACTGCTCCTCCAGCTTTGTAGAGGACAGCAGGTGTAGAAGTACCAACACCCCTGTACACCCCTGTAACAGCTGTACTAGGTGGTCCCCATGTCATCTCGAGGAGATATGTCCCCAGTCCCTCAGGTGGGCCTGAAAGCCCCTATAATACTGAATCCCATATATCCTATGCTTTTTCTATACATACATGTATATAAATTGGGTATGATAAAAGAGCGATGACAGTAACTAACAATAAAATAGAACAATTTCTGCAATATATTGGAATAAAAGTTCTGTGAATATGGTCTGGTCTCTCTCTTTCTCTGAGCAAACAAGTGCCTATATTTTTTCCTTGCTCACATTTCATGGATGGAAGATTTGCTGTAACCAGAGATTTTAGCCATCTCAGCATAGATTTTTTCTCTTTCCTTAAAGAAAGCACTTTATGGCTTCTCGTTGGCTTATCTGAGTTGTCAGCATCCCTGCTCTTGGTCTTTGGGGCCATTATTAAGTAATGCTCTGTGATATCATGTCAGCCAATGTGAAAACTCAGCCCTACTGAGTGACTGAGGAGCAGGGAGGATAAATAGTGTGGAACCCTGGACAAAGAGACGTTTCACTTCTTCAGCAGGACAGCAGGTTTCGTCACGCTACTCAGAATGGTGCACATTTCAAGCTTTCAACTTATTGCTGAAATTTCCCACTTAGTTTCTTTGGACTTGGATTGACCAAGGCTTACTGACACCAAGGAGAGTGAAACTACCAATAAAGGGGACTCTTGCATTTCAGCTTTCTGGGTTGCAATCTGGTTCCTTTTCCTTCATTCACTCTAGGCTCATTGAAAGAGATACAAAGGGTAAGTGCCATCAGCAACATCCAAAATGACTACTGACCCAAGCCTTAGACAATGCCTTATAGCAACTTGATTTTTGGATTTTATCATTTAAATTGGGTAACCAACAGTTAATGGTCAAACAGCAAAGAGTACATATCTTTATATGTACAGGTATATATACCTGTAGTTAGCAAACTAATTTCATGTACATGGCTTTATTTAATTTTCACAACTCCCCTGGGAGGCTAGGAGAGCATATGGTTTTATATATATATATATTTAAGTATTTAAAAAATATTTTATTTATTATTTTTCAAATAGAAAGGAAAGGAGAGAGGCAGAGAGGGAGAGAAACATGAGTGTATGGTTGCCTTTCACCTACCTCCAGCTACGGATCTGGCTGGAGACCTGGCTTGCAACCTGGTTATGTTATCCTGGCTGGGAATCAAACCAGTGACCTTTGGGTTTGCAGGCCAGTGTCTTATCCACTGTGCCACCAGCCAGGGCTAATTTTATATTTTTATAGTGTATTGCTTGGTTGTGAAAGTTGTGGATTTTAGAGTCAAATAACCATACATTTAAAGTTCATCTTTGTCACTTGAGTACACCTTTGGGCATATTACTGTCCATCTGTGAGAGTTCGTTTTATGTGTCAACCTGACTGGATCAGTGGACACAGGGGTATATGGTTAGACACAATTCCTGGGTGCATCTGTTAGTGTGTTTTCAGATAGAGCAGATGGTCCTCCTGATGAGGGTGGGCATCATCACATCTACTGAGGCCTGCAAAGAACAAAAAGGGGGAGAAAGGAGGAATTTTTCTCTTCTGTCTTGTTGCTTGAGTTGAGAAATCTCGTCTCTTCTGTGTTAAGACTGAGACTTACATCATTGTCTTCCTTGCTCCCAAGCTCTAGGGCTTGAACAGATTTACACCTCTGGCTTCTCTGAATTTCCAACTTGTAGGCAGCAGCTCAGGGGACCTTTCAACCTCTGTCATCACATGAGCCCATTCCTCACAATAAATTTCCTTTTATTTTCTCTTAATTCTGTTTCTCTGCAGACTCCTGACCAACATACCATCCTTGGTCTCTTTCTCCCTGTTTCATTGTCTAGACAATGGACAGTAACAACATGAATTGTCCGGAGGGATGTTATGAGGATTAAGTGACTAAAGATAACTTAGAAAGTTAACTTGGATGCTTCCAGATAGTGGGTGATACTGGAGATTATGGAAGAAACATAATATTGAGGTGAGAGCTATATGAAATCACAACCCTAATTGTGCCAATGTGGATACATCATAGACCATTCTGAGCTGCACTTAAAAATTTTTTTTTTGCAAAAAATTGGGTCTGGTCTTTAAAGTCATGGCTTCTATGAAGAAGTAACACATTTGAAAGTCTGCTTCCTGGTAGGGTTCATCTCCATCCGCCTCTTTTTATTTTTCATCTGTAAAATGAAGAGATATGATACCTTGTTTCTTGGTCTCATGAATTTATTTCTCAGGTCAAGTTAGATACTGAGTATGCTTTAATAACACTACAGTGCTTAGTTTATCTCATGCTTTGATACTTATTTGATCAGGTTTTCTACTTATCTGTCAATATACCCATTAGGAAATCTTGTTGACCCCTTTTATACAATTTCCCAAGGGTTCAGCTTCTTTTTATCTTCCCCTCAGCTCCTGTGATGTCCAAATGCCTGCCACCTTTCCCCCGGGGGTCTGTTCCCACCAGTACCTCCCCCAGGCTCTTCTGAGACATTACCATCCACTGTGTAATTCCTTTGTTCAGAACCTTAAAAGATACTGTATGTAACCCAGAGAAAGAAAGAGGCTTCCAATGCAATGCTTGTGACCTATCCCCTCACAATCAATTATTTCATTATCTTCCTGGTCTCATTAATTACGATTCTCCTCTTGCTCATTCCATTTTATTTATATTTGCCTTGTTGTTGTTCTTTGAATGTGACACTAGACTACCTCTTTGGGCCCTTTATAAGGGCACCCCCACACCACCCTGTTAAACCCCATTAAACTCCTCAGCTCCCTCAAGTGTCTGCTAGAATATTACCACTTCAACCACACTATTTAAAGTTACATCTCTCTTCACTCCTGATCTCCAGTCTGCTTCACATTTTTGTCCACACATACCAACTTATAATATATTACACCATTTATTTAGCTGAAAGGTTTATTTTATTCTCTGCCTCATTCCATCAGCATATGCGTTTATTAAAGATCTTAGTTTTATTTATTCATGAATTCCTAACTTGCTACCAATAAATAGTTGTTGTGTTAAAATGAATGGATAAAGATAGAGGTTCCCTTTTCTTTTAATTCAACTTGCAGGATACTGTCAAAAAGCTCAGTGCCTAGCACAGCATTATGCACACATAGACCCTGATCAGGCCATTATCACTTACGTTTGTGACATTAAGTTTTGGTCCTTACAGAAGCTGCCTGTCTCTCCTGTAATTGGAGCTGCTGTCCAAGATTGAATTAGCATCTTTTGAGAGAAACAGAAACACAGAGCTGACTTTTTAGAATATTTTTCTGATAAAAATGCATTGCTCCATGGCTGAATGCACTTGATTTCCTTGTATATTAGCAGCTTATATACCTGCATCCCATGTGAAGATAAAAACCACATGCCACGTAGTTATATATCCCTGGAGAATGGTCCCCCAAATCACAAGATAGTCTGCACTAAGGATGTTAAGTTACCAAATGCTACTGACAGAAATGTATTGAATATATTTTAGGAGAAATAGACATATGAATCCTCCATACAAAAGTAGTCTTACATATTTCAGTTTTTAATAACTAAATAGCAAACTTCAGCTATGTTTTATAATTTATATTAATAATGGTTGTTTGTGAATCTCTTCTGCCTTGAAATACATGTAGTTTTGCCCTATCGGGATATAGAGCATACCCTGAGCTGTTTATAGTGAAGTACAGTGTAAAATAAATGGCTGTGGAAAAATAATTAAGAAATTCCCTTTTAGCTATTAGGCTGTTTGGTATGGATTAAAGGTTGAAAATGTTCTAAAAAAGGCAGATAATGAGAGAATAAACTACCAGGGTGTACAGAACAAAACAGAAGCTGGGGATATTGACACTGGAAGGCATTGACTTCCAGTGATGAGACATGAAACTAGCAGAAGGAATTCTGGCAGCCTTTTTTTTTTTCATTATTCTCATCTCACAGTGATACTTTCATTTATAGTTGCTTCTTCCCTGTTTGTCCCCTCCTTGCCTCTTTGTTCTGGTTCTATTCCATGTATATTTGTGTGTGAATTTGTGTTTACGTAAACACACATGTAGGGGTAGGGATGTGAGAGAATGATCAAGGTTGAAAACTGATAGGAATAGGAAGTATTGAAAGTGGTTTATGAAGTTGGGACAAGATTTTAAATGACTACATCTTGATTTTTTAATTTCTTTTATTATTATTATTATTATTTGGCTTTGTTTTAGAGAGAGGGAAAAGGAGAAGAAGAGAGAGGGACAGAAACATCGATGTGAAAGAGAAACATCTATTGGCTGCCTTCCGTACACACCCCAACCAGAGACTGAATCTGCAACCCAGGCATGTGCCCTAACTGGGGATCAAACCAGCAACCTTTCAGTGTGCAGGCCTAGGCCTATAACTGAGCCACACTGGCTAGGACCTTTTCCTTTTTCTTTTACTTCTTTTTTTTTTTTTTTTTTTTTTACTTCTTTCTACTTATTCAGGACAAATCTGATTTTTCTTCATAGTAGCAGAGATAGGTGAACACCATTGATATGACAGCCTGTCATTCTTGCCTCTCCCAAAAGGCAATAAATCTAATAAATCATTTTCAGATATCATTGGAGAAACAACTTGTTTCAGTTACGTATATGGTCTTGAGCCAGATTTGTTTCAAAACAAAGATAAAGTCAGACATGATAGGAAAAATTAACCACCCTTTTGAATATTATTTTTATCAGGTAAAATAGACCCATGGGCCATTGTTTTAGAAGTAACCACAGGTGTTAGGGAAAACTGTTATTCTCAGAGCAGCCATAGCTTGTTTAGTTGATTTGTTAAAACAATAATGGAAAAAAGCATTACAAATTTTCCCTTTGCTGATGGGTGTCATTGTTGACATGATTTTTTGGGAGCAGAAGCTCAAAGAGCTCTGGAGTTGCCTCAATGAAGCTGGCAGTACTACAGAACTGTCAATATGACAGACATAGATCACTATAGAAAGACAGAAGTCAGATTTACCACGGGACTTGGCTTACCATAGGAACATACCGCTAATAGCATTTATAGATATAGTATCTTAATTATACAGAATAAGACTCTGTTTCATTTTACTCATTTTCTCTACCAATGCTTAGAAAGAAGAGAAAAGTGATAACTTACAAGACAAGGACAGAGAACAAATACAAACATGCCCTTAGTCAAAAAAAAAAAAAAAAGATTCTGATTAGATATTTTGATTAAAGATGTAATAAACAGATGGTGGAATCCATATATTGGAGAATTCTCAACAGTTCAAGTTGACTGTAGGGCATGTATTTATGAAGTAATATAGCAAAGTATTGCTAAATGTCATCTTTCCTAAATAGAAAGAGCAACATTCTCATTGCCATGGCAATTTCAAGAGGATGGACAAAGAAAATAAAACTAGGTTTGTATTAGCATTTTGATTGCCAAGATGAGAAAGCTGAGATGAGAAAAGACAATTGCTAAGAATGAGATTTGAAGGATGGTGAAAAGACATGCTATACATCAACCACAGTGAGACATTTTTCAACTCTTCTCGATAAATAAATTAAATAATGTGGATCTGAAAATTAAGGTGATGGCTCAAAGGAAATACAGTCTTGACACATTCACATTTCAAAACATAATTAAATGACTGTCAATATGCAATGCAAAATGCTAAGCACAATGCATGACTCAATGTTTCACTCCAAACATTTGCAAAATCTTGACAGAATTCAAGACAGCGTTTCAAAATGAGATGAAATTTTGTTTAAGTAGATATGCGACAAAATATCTATAAATATCTAATGGGAAATTGTTCCTTCTGAGTGTTCCATACATCACTGCAAATTCTTGCCCCATGATGGGGACTTATTTTAATGAGGAGAAGGAATTTAGTTCTTAAATTTATTTATAATTTCTGATAAGAAAGTGAAAAATAATTTTTTAAAAGGGTTTAGTATTATATTGCCCTTTTGTTTTCTATTTATGTGAAATAACATCACTACTAGTTCTTTAAGCCAACCAACACTTTTCAAAGTAATTACTTAATCTTTTTAAAGAATATGTTGGAGGATTTAACTATTAGATGTCAAAACTCAATTACCGTATCTAATTATTTATTTTGTACTAAAAATTCTGTCTGGAAAAATCCAGGCATTGTTAATATAATGAAAATGGGTTGCCCTACCATTGATGTAACCAGGCAGCCAAGGAGAGTGGACTCAAATGTGCATGTGTGAACAATAAGGACCTCACTGTACTAGTCAGTGGGGGGTGGCAGATGACTTTGAGTGAGCACAAACACTGTGCGGATGTCTCATTCAAAATGACTGAGAGAGTAGAGCTACAAACCTGCATCAAATATTGCATTAAGCTTGAACATTCCTCCACAGAAACTATTCAGATGATTCAGAAGGCCACAGCTATGGACAACTGGTGATTGGTAGCTTCATCATGACAACATACTTGCTGATTCGTCACTTCATGTGCAGAGATTTTTGGCAAAATATCAAATCACCTAGGTGACTCAGCCCTCCTTCAGCCCAGATTTAGCACCCTGCAACTTCTGGCTTTTGTTAAAACTAAAATCACCTTTTAAAGGAAAAAAATTTCAGGCCATGGGGCAGCTGGTGGCAATTAGGAGAACTGTGTGAGCTCCCAAGGTGACTAATTTGAAGAGGACTGAGGCATCATTGTCCTATGTACGATGTTTCTTGCATCTTGTATCTTCTTCAATAAATGTATCTACTTTTCATATTACATGGCTGGATAACTTTTGAACAGACTTCATATGTGTGTATGTGCATGCATGTGTGTGTGTTTGTGTGCATGTGTGTGTGTAATTATTTTCTTCACATATTGCCTGTACGTTTAATCTAAATATTAGTTTATAAAGACTATGTAAATGAGATCAAGATTAAGATAATGTATTTAACTGTTGCCTAGACCAGTAAAATTAATTCTGTTCATGCTCACTTAAACTGCCTCCTTTTCTCACAACATCTATGGCTATTTATATCTCCTCTAATTATTGTGCACATGCTGTATCCTAGGTACTTAGTATTATTAACGTGCATTATCATTAAACTGTATCAAATTGCCATTATTGAGCATAATTTAATCTAAGTTTCAAGAAAACTAAATAATCTCTCTTAATAGATTGCAGAATAAGAAATCTAACTAAAGCCATGCTTATTTCAAAGTCTATAGTCTTTATATTGGACTGCACTGTCTCTGAAAACTACTGGTCATACGTAAGATTATACCAAATTTAGAATGAAACAAGAAATTATGTTTACATCTCTTAAGTTAGTAAAACAAAATTCAGAACAAATGTGTTAGAGGTAGATTGTGGTTTAAGGTAGTAGATTGAGAAATAAAGGTATTTTTTTTTCTTCTTAAAACACCTTTGAACTAACCTAAATGTATATAAATAACCAAAATGATAAGAGAAGAAATCATCATAAGATACAAGAATACAACAAATTCCTAGAAGATACAGCTTAGATAAAACTATATTTACTGGAACTTGTTTTTTAATTGCTATATCTCAAAATCTGCAATGGTCCCCACAACAGAAGAGATAATATATTTTGTTGAATGAATCAATAAATAAAGATACAAGCTGGGGTTTTGAAAACTTGCAGAAGGGGACTAGAGCAGGTACAGGTGCAGATTCGCCCCTGTGCTTTGTCAAGAGGCCCCAGGATGAGAGTGGGGTTTCCAAAGGGCTAAAAAGGGAGACAGGCAATTGAAAAGAGGAAGGCACAGGTATTGCTTGCTATTTGAGAGTTTGTTACATTTCCTCACTTTGACCAAAAATCTACATTAGCACCCACTTTCATTAACCAAAAGAAATCCACAGAGGATTTTTGCTTTTATGAAATAAAGAGTGAAGAGACCACACAGCATTTGCTTTGCATGAGCCATCAGAGAGTCAGTGTGCACCTTGAACAGAGAATGGCCCCTGCCCAGCCCATTTCCTGGGAACCACCCTCAGTATCTCTGCATTTAGCCCTCAGAACTTTGAACTGTACCTCTGAGCATCTGTGCTTTATCTCACTTTCTTTTCTGTGTCTGTTAGTAAGATGTGTCTGAAGGTACCAGAAAATCCTGAGAGCTTATGTGGGTATCACACTTTAGCCTAAAACTAGACTGTTTTGATGATGGAGAACAAAATAGATATTGTATGTGGTTTGAACTTGTCTGCCTCCATCATTCATACTATTTAACTGCAGAGAGTAAGAATCCTGAAAGTTGCTGAAGTGATTGTAGATTCTGCTAAGTAGCAAACTGGTCTGTTTTACTGGGCATTCTCAGTAATGGATAAAATAGAAAGTCTATTGCTTGGGTGAATTGATAGTGAGTAGTGTATTTACCCTAACATTCCTGTATTTACTATACATGTGTAGGTGTTATTTTAGGTTTATGTGTTATTTGGTAGGTTATTTGGGGAGGCTGGGAATGCTCAAATATTTTTTCATATAAATTAAAGGTGAATGCTTCTTCAGTGTGTATCATTTTGGCTTATGAATGATTTCATAGAAACATTCAACTTTCAGATAGTGGAAGAAACCTGTAATTGAAAGTCTGTAGCCTCATCATCCCAGACACATTTTGCTGAGGGTCCAGCAGTCAGTTGATTATTACAAGACAAAGCCAATGGTTTCCCCTTTCAAAAAATTGCCCAAACTTCTTGGAAAAGTCTAGGCCTGCAAGAACGGAAATTGATATTTCACAGTAAGTGCTAGGCTCTCTAGTCTAAACATATTTTTTAAAAAAAGATAAAGAGATTTTAAAGAAAGTGGAGAAAAATATAAGACACAGATGCTTGATCAAGGACATTTGCTTATAGGAGAAAACAAAGAAATGATGGTAAGATAATAATGAGAGTGATAATTATAGGACATTCTAGAGTTAAAGATGACACAAATGATGTATGGAAAGCAGCCATCAAATATCAGGTCAGATGATGAGAAAATATGCAAGAATCTTTAGAACAGAGGAGAGAATGAAGGAAAGATTATAGAAGTACTTAGAAAAATAATTTTATACCAAGGGATATAAGACTAAAAGAAGCTTCAGGTTTTTTTGTTTGTTTGCTTGCTGTTTGCTTTGTTTTTAACAGTAAGGAAGAATAAATGCTAGAAGAACAGGGAAATGCTCTCCAAGTTTTGAGGATGTATAATTTTAAATGTAGATTTCAAGAGAAGCCAGAAAAGCAGTCACGGGCCATGACAAAGCAACTGCTTCCAACATGCAGAGCCACAATTTTAAATTTAATAAATATTGCTTGAGTAACTATTAGGCGTCAAGGATTCTTGTAGGCACCAAAGATAGAGTAGTGAACAAGGCAGGAAAGGTTCCAGCTACGTTCCGGAGGCAGGAGACAAATATACAAAGATAAAAAATAGAAAAGGATAGTAATGGATAAAAAGGAAAACAACCCCTGAAGTTCTCTATTGATACCAAAAACCTTGTCTTGAATCATGGCTGTTCTTAACATTTTGGTTCCATTTATAAGTATCTAATAGCAGTGAAGTCAAAATGCCTCTGTCAGTTTTACAAAATGCATAGAAGTGAATTTCTCTTCTCTTCCTGCCCCCATTTTCTACTTCTTTTTCATGTTCCGTTTCCCTGATTCTGTGATAGTTAAAGTGCTGTAAAGTCTCTGTTACATTAGTCTCTGATTTTGTGGCCTATTAAATAGCTTTTCTAGACTCTCTGCCACTATTCTCTTTGGAACAAGTCCTGGGGTTAACAACTGACTTTATAACTGAACCATTTTTGTGTTACCATTTCTGTCCCTGTAACTGTGAGTTTTTCTTTAATTCATTATTTCATTCTTAACATAACTTAAGGTCTATTATTTTCTTTTTAAAAATTAATTTCTCTTCCTGACTCCTGATAGTAATTTTCTCCCATCTCCCATCTTATTATCTGTTTGCTATTTTGGGCCATGCTTGTCTTTCTGCCCCCTACTGGGATTCATAATTGCTCCTTTGCAGATGAACCTTGGAATGCCTAATCTCAATGCTTTGAACTTTCCACAATCCAAATAGCAAGCAACAGTAGTGTAGAGGGTGCTTCCCAAACTAACCTCAGAACCACCTTCTATGAGTTTTCAAATTTACAGTGATTCACTGTAATTATAGTTTTTTATAATTAAAAATCATCTGTGTCTACGGAAGTTTTCATCATGATATTTTATTATCCTTATACCTTTGAACATAGGTGAGGCCAATAATAATTAAGAAGCAATTACCTAATTCCGCAAATATTTGCTAGAGATTAGTTGATGAAATTCTTAATATTACAAGCAAAGTCATGTTAGATGCAAGGAAGATGGAAATAACAGAGGGCTAAGAACTTAGCAAAAACCTTTGCAAATAGTATCCTAACAGAAAGTAACTTATTAACTGAGGAATACAGTATGAAAAGTTATCAGTTATTTTTATCTTCCATATATCACACTATTATTAACGTGTAAGAAGTCCACTTTAAAAATAGCAATCCTGTATTGTTATGGAGTGGAAGAAGGCCATTCCCAAATTCCCCATAGCCCTTGGTTTGGTGATGGGGAATGGGACTCAGTGAAGTACATTAATTTTTCCTGAGAGGTACTTTGCATATCTATGTCTGGTAGCTAGTGTTTTAGTTAAGCAAATGTCTACGGCCAAACCTCAGTGCCAAGTAGATGGGAATGTTTTTGACCCTGGAATGGTAATGAAAAGCTTACAGGCCTGTGCGTGATTTCATAGGTGTCTGTGATTGGCCACCATCAGGGTTTAAAATAAGGCAGCAGCCATTTGCTCAAAGGAGAGCACATGGTTGGGGAGGGACAGAGCCCTTTGTGTGGGGGCTGAGGGGGAGGGGCAAGGAGACAGGGATAAAGCCACGTGGTTTGCAACAAGAAAAGGAGGGCTGTACAGCCTGGGCTGATAAAGAAAGCCAGCTGACTGCTGCTTTAATTGGACTGCATTTGATTCGGAAGCCACTGAGGACTCTGCTTAGCAAACCTGGACTATTTTTTCATTTTTTATTATTAATTTAATTTTATTGTTGCTGTGTTACATTCACCCCATTTCCCCTACCTTCTCTCCCCTTCCCCACCCACCCACTCCCCGTCAAAGTCAATCCCACTTGTTGTCCATGTCCATGGTTCTTTCATGCTAGTTCCTTGACTAAACTGCTCCCCTTCTTTGCCTCCTCCAGACCTGGATTTTTTTTTTTTTAAGATTTTATTTATTATTTCTAGAGAGAGGGGAAGGGAGGGAGGCAGAGAGGGAGAGAAACATCAATGTATGTTTGCCTTTCCCCTGCCTCCAGCTACAGATCTGGCTGGAGGCTTGGCTTGCAACCTGGCTATGTGCCCTGGCTGGGAATCGAACCAGCAACCTTTGGGTTTGCAGGCTGGTGCCTATCCACTGAGCCACCAGCCAGGGCACACCTGGATTTTATCTGGACTCAGAACTTGCGACACATGGAGAGGACTCTTTTAGAACCTGGACTTCACCATGATCCAGCGCTACACTGGATCTGAACTGTTACATGGAGGCTGATGACATCATATCCCAGATCCTGAAGGAGAGAGCTGACAGATAAGGACCAGGGAACTTCTGGGTATGTTTTTGGTTTACAGCCTTCTGGGGACCAAGGGAAGTGCTGGGGTCATGAAAGAACAGGGCTCCAAGCTGAAGCGCTCATGACCCCAACCCAGGTTGAAATATTGTAAGTAAAGACCTGTTTTCCTCAACACTAATTGTTGGGTTTTACATCAAGGGGCCACATGGGTGACTCCACTTTGCTCAGTAACAGTATGCTGTATTATTCTCAAATTATCCTGAGAACTTCACAGGTATGGCTGAGTTTTGGGGGATAATTTAATTTCTCTGTGTCAGGGTTTATTCTTAATCTTTCCTTGCTTTATCTGGCAGGGATACAATATGGCATAGTGTGAAGTTGTAGGTTCGAAGTGGGGAAACCCAGGTGAGCATTTTGAGTATGCCCTTCACAGTAGGTCATAAAATCACTGGACAAATTATTGGCATAAATCAGCTGTCAGTACTCCATATTAGGGTAATAGTATCTGCCTAGCCTTTATGGGGTTTGAAACAAATGTGAATGAATCTCAATGACACTATTAACTGTCAGTTTGACTTTTGTAAATTATGCTGTTACAAAACAGAGGTTTGAGAAAAAGGAGGGAGGCAATTTATTGAGGCTTTGAATCATTGCTCTTTTACTAGACAGTGAAAGGACTCTTCAAGAGTTAAGGGATTTAAGAACCATGAGTTGCTATATCTAGGAATGAAATTGAGAGTTTTACTGTGTCCTATAAAAATTGGCTGTTCTCAACTTGAAACTAATCTTGTTTAAACTTTCAAAAAGATGGAAATAACTAATAGTAGTTGTCAATGTTGGTATGGGTTCATATGGATTCAGTGCAGCCCCAATCAAAACCCCAGCAGATAATTTTGTGGATATTAGTGAACTAATCCTCAAGCTTATATGATTAGGCAAAAGACCTAGTATAGTCAATACAATATTGAAAGAAAAGAACAGTTGAAAGACTGGCATTATCTGACTTCAAAATTTGCTAAAAACCTATAATAATTAAGCCAGTGTGGTTTTGGCAAAAGAACAAATGGCTCAATGGAAAAGAATAGAGAACCCAGACCTAGACTCCCAAATTTAGTCGTGATTTTAGAGAAAAGAGCAAAGGCAATACAAGAATAAAAATAGTCACTTTAACAAATGGTGCTAGGAAAGCTGGCAAAATAACGAATCTAGACACAGATGTTATACGCTTCACAAAAATTATCTTGAAATGTGTTAATGGACCTAGATGTAAAGCACAAAATTAGAAAACTCTTAAAAGATAATATAGGTGGAAACCTAGATGGCCCTGAGTGTGGTGTTGGCTTTTTAGATACAACATCAAGGCATGATGATCCATCAAAGAAAAAATTGACAAGCTAGACTTCATTAAAATTAAAAACTTTTGGTTTTTAAAGACAATGTCAAGGGGATGAGAAAATAAACTGCAGACTGGACAAAAATATTGCAAAAAACACACATGATAAAAAGACTTATTTGAAATATATAGATACTCTTAAAAACCCAGCTATCAAACACCCCAATAAAAATTTTTGACCAAAGAACTGATACCTCATCAGCAAAGATATGCAAAAATGTTTATGAAAACAACTTCACATCATATATCATCAGATAAATGCAGATTAAAACCTAATGAAATACTGCTATAGACCTATTCAACCTATTCACATGGCCAAAATACGGGCACATGTTGGTGAAGATGTGGAACAACAAGAATTCTTCTTATTCACCTCTTATTCATCTCTGATGGGGATGCAAAATGCTATGGCTACTTTGGAAGACAGTTTGGCAGTTTCTTACAAAAGTAAAAATTTTCTTATCACAAAACCCAGCAAGTTTTCTTCTTAGTATTTACCCTAAGACTTAGAAAACATATCTACACAAAAACCTGCATGCAGGTGTTTATAGCAGCTTCACTCATAACTTCCAAAACTTTGAAGCAACCAACATTCCATTCAGTAAGTGAATGGATAAATTGTGGTACATCTAAACAAGGGAATATTATTCAATGTTAATAAATGAACTATCATGAAATGAGCTATTGGGACCTGGCCAGGTAGCTCAGTTGATTAAAGCATTGTCCTTAAATGCTAAGAATATGGGTTTCACCCCCCATTAGGACACATACAGAAACCAACCAATTAAGTAGAGCAACAATTCAGATTTCTCTCTCTCTCTCTTTCTTTCTCTGTCTCTCTCTACCTCTTTCCTCTCTCTCTCTCTCTCTCTCATCCCCTTCCACTCTGCTTCTAAATATCAATACATTAAAAAAAATGAGCTATCCATGGAAAGAGAGGAAGAAACCTTAAATGCATTTTACTCAATGAAAGAAGCCAATCAGAAAAGATTGCATAATTCTCACTGCATGACATTTAATTTGGTGTCCAAATAAGTGGCAATGCATACATACTTTTGACATGTTATACCATATTTTATGGTTTGCATAAAGTAGCCATGAGTATTTTTGTGATAAATTGTAAATAATATTTTTCCAGATTAGCTAAGGCAACATTGACACAATGTCAGAATAACTGATAATGAGAAAGGTAAAAAATTAGTTAAATTCTATATTTTTTAGAGATATGCATTATGTGAACAAATATTTTAAGTAAGTAAATAAGTGTATGATTATAGTTTATTGAGTTTATGGTCACTAGTTTGTGTGTGTGTGTGTGAACATGATTGGACTGACATAATGACAAGTTGACTGGCATTTGCATAGGTATTTTGTGTGCTAAGCACTAGAATATACATTTTACATGCATTAACTTATTCAATTTTATGATGACCTACGAGTTAGGTTAAGTTATCATCTTGGATTTCTGACTCAGCCTGGTGCTGAGAGCTTATTTAATTTTAAAAATTGTATACATATCTTCATCTATACATATAAAAAGTCTTGCCATGACGATCTCCAACTTTGTTATGAGCATTGAAAGAAATGTTAGATCTTTACATTTTTTTATAAGCTGTCAAGCGTCATCAAAGGATCAGACGTTTCTTTAGCCATTGTCCATGAATGCAACAAATAAATAGGCATTAGCACAGAGGAATGTGGACAATTATACAGAGAGAATCAGGGGATGGGTGGGGGTGAGGTGGTGGTGGGTGGGAGAGTGTGATTGTTAATGAAGGAGAAGAGGAGTAGACTAGAAATACATACATGTCACTTCAGAAACTTTGATTTCTTTTCCCTAAATATTTGTAATTGTACATTAACTCTTTAGTGAGGGAATGGCCCGTATGTAGAAATCAAAGTCCTGGGGATATCTCTTTGATACACTGTCTTATTATCTTCAATTATTACATCTTAATTCTTCACCATAACATTTTAAGTATCCAATATATCCCTTTCATTATAATTAACCCCATACTTCTAAAAGGGCAGCATGTTAAATACTAGAAAACTTTCTAGGGTTAGTTGCCAATTATGAGGATGCTCTTAGAAAAAAAATTATAAAGCATTTCTCATTTCTCATTCTCAGAGCTCTCTGAACATAGCTTAGGGAGGTCAGGATCTGTTGACCTATGTTCAGGATGGTCTCTGCAGATAGAAACAATAGCAGCTTGCCCTGTAGAGAAGAAATCAAGAGAAATAATCATGTTTCAAAGGAAAGAGTGAATTGTGTTTTCTAGAACTCTGGCTCCAGTTGGAAGAAACATACTTGCTATTGAAAATATATCTACTATGGCTTACTAATGGTCCATTTTCAATATGCCTTAAATGCCTAGTCATTTTTTAGGCTAGGCATTTATATTAAATATTAAAATATATTGAATATTTACATATTAAATATATAAATAGTTATATAGTTAACTTATTTATGTTATATATTAAAGTAATTTATGTCTGTCCCTATTAACATTGCCTAATTATGTTTCTTTCTGGAAATAGTCTCTGAATTTCTAGACACACGTATATAGGAACATGTAGCCTGCAGTCAGTTTTTAACTTTTCTTTTTTCCATTTATAAAAACTATCCATATAAATATCACTCCACAAATTAACTTTTTCATGAAATGTTGCTTTATTTATCAATGTTTACACTTACATGTTATTTAGAACATCCATTCTGCCCAGTTGCAGCAATAAAATCTTGGTAAGCTTAGGGACTATCCATTGTTTCCCTTGAAGTAGCATCTCAGTTGGGGATGTAGGAGGTGTTTAGCCTGAGATGTGGAGGAGGTGCTGGCCTTTCTTCATTCTGTAGGTGCTGCGAAGTTGCCTATGATCTGATGCAGGTCATTGCTAAGCTCTTTCATTACTGTTTACCAGGCCTTTTGGAGTGTGGTTATATGTATCTCCTAAGGGCACAGAAAGCATTTCTGTCTGATTTGCCATGCTACTTTGGTGTGGCCGGTGATTGCTAATGCTGTCTCAGATCTATTTTCTCTTCTGTCCTATACTTGAATTCATCAGAAATTATTGCATTGATATTTGGACCATGCTGGAGCTTGCAAAGGTTTGTGTTTTTGCAGTGTCTGTCCAGATGTATCATGCAACCATCACTCCTTAGTCACCTGAGTGAGCATATGTGATAGTGTGATGGCAAAGCTGAGAGATCTATGTTTTTCTGGCTTTTCCTGAGCACTGAGTTCCAGGACTTGTCTCTTGGTTAATCTAGTTATCCTGGGGATCTGTTGTTCCATAACTGAGGGGTAGTAGATTAGAGTAGAAGAGTGAGAGTCTTTCTAACTCAGAATCATTTGCATCTCTCATTATTCCCATTGATTTTGGGGAGGTGGTCATAGGTCTTACCATTTTAATTGATTTAGTTTCTTGTGTTCTCCCATCCCTGGAACCATGAAGGCTGATTGTCTTGCAACTTATGCCTTGGGAAGGTAGGGAAAACAGGGAGTTTGGGGTGGGAAGAAGAGTATTGCATTTATAAAAAACAACAAAAAGATAAGTGTCCACAACAGTATTTTAGAGAGCTTTATGTATATATATATATACCTTATGTATATATATATATATATATATATATATACTGTTTCAAAGTAGTTGGTATTTCTATTTGTGTATACCATATTTTATATATTTAATTATTTTTATTGAAGGACATTTAGTCATTTTCATTTTTTTTGCTGATATCAAAGACATAAGAAAAGCTTTGTATAATTATCTTTTTCTATATATATAAATATATCATTATAGTTAATTCCCTTGAAATGGAATTTCTGATTGAATAGATCTATTTTATACTTAAAAAGTCATTGCCAAAATACTCTCTAAAATGTTGCTGAATTTAAAATCCCTAAAATGTAGTGTCAGCTAATTATTTTTAATGCATGTTTCATACTATGGAATGTATTAATGCTTTCTAAAATTCACATCAAAATTTTGATTTTATAGAAGGCATAGAATTTAATTTAGGGATAATTTGGATGTATACTAAATCATCATTACTTAAAATATAAATTATGGTAATAGGGTTTGCATTTTGCCATAAATTTTTGTACACGGTCCTTTTTTGGGTTATAAAATTTGTAAAATTATTTTTAAAGATTAACTGAGCTGAGAACGGGAGCTGCTTTATTGTTTCAGCATGTGGGCAGGGTCTGGATCAATAAATATCTGCTAAATACATAATTATAACTTAATCAAATTACTCCATTCTGATCTCCAGAAAATTATTCAGACTAAAAACACTGATTATTTATTTTTCTTAATAGATACCTGTGTGAACATAATTGCCTAAGCAATGAGCTTTTCAGAGTTCTCTTTGTGGAAGCTTTTATTAAATGAAATTAAGTTGAAAACTTCAGGACACATCTGAGCAAGAGAAATGAAGAGTAATGGGGAATGAGGCATAGTATAAAATTAGAAATGGTGAGGTATTTCATTTTATTTTAGGAAAGTAAAAAAAAAAAACTTTTATGTTTTTTAAGGAGGTGGGTTTTAACATCTACCCAGAGAGAACAAGAGATCCCCACATCTAATTGAGCTGGATGGAGTAGACTGGCAATGCAGAGCCTATATCAAGCCAGCACACTCAAAATGCCTTCCAGTACAGAATGTTTCTCTTATGGAGGCTGAGGTCAGGTTAGAATGAAACTCTCCTAAGAATTTATAATTATATTTCTTCTGAAATTGAGGTATGAACTACCCAAATCAAAAACTTTAAATATAAAAATAAATTTAAATGGTCCTTGGCGAAAAATAAGCCTGGAGTGTTCATCAGAAACAGAAGTAAAATCATTATAAAGGTTTATATCCTCAATTATTGACATACACATAAAGTCCTCTGGAGGTCAAGCTGAGTCTAAACTCACTTGCCAAGTGAGGGAAGGAAGCAACCTGAGTACAAATCAGGAGCTACAATAAATAATGGGAAGAACCTCAAGCAAAACTATCACAGGGAGGCAATAAAATAAGCAAATTAAAGTGAAGGGATGCATAAAAGAAAATACTTCAACACTTTAGCCAAGAGCAAAATATTTTCAAATTAAACCAGTAGAAAAAATTTCAAAATCAAGTGGAATTTCTATAAATGAAACATTATTAATTTTTAATCTTTAGAAAAAGAAATAATTTTAAAGGACTTTTGAATAATCTGAAGAAGATAAAGTGTCTGGAAAACTCTACTGAGGCAATTCTACAGGATGAAGCACAGGAGATAGAGAGATGAAAACTATATTAAAAAATAAAGTATGTGGATGATCAAGTATCTTATTGATTCAGAGTTAATTTATTACATCTTACAAAAGGAAGATTCAGACAGAATGCAGGAAAGGTAAAATTGGAGGTGATAATTCAAGAGAAATTTCTATATTTGATGGAGAGAATGCTTAGTCCTCAAGACTATAATTAACTTCAAGTAAGATTAATACATACTCAGTGTATTAGTTATCTATTGCTATGTAATAAATTACCCCAGATTATTTCAAAATATAATGGCTTAAAATAATAACATTTTCAGCACAGTTTTTGTAGATCTGAAATCATGAACTGGATCTAGCTTATGGTCTTTCTTTTAAAAGATGGCAGCCATGATGTCACTCAAAGCCATGGACATCTGAAGGCTGACGTGGGGCTGATCCACTTCAAATGTGGATTGTTCACATGGCTGGCAAGCTCTGCTCCACTGGATGTCTTCCAGGAATGCCTGTGAAACCTCATGAGAGGAGGACTGACTGACCCTGGAGCAAGTGATCCAACAGGGAGGCAAAGAGAGAAAGGAGCTGCTTATGTTTCTCTTGTTTGTTTAGATACAAAACCTAATTTAGACATTTTATTTGTGATTCTTACATTTTCAGTGTGAGGCGAGCTGCAACCCACGTAGAAGTGGCCCAGCCCTAGAGGCAGGGAGAAAAGAAAGGGGTCAGTGCTCAGGTCCTAGAAGCCCCAATCTTCCTTAGTGTTGGGGGATTAGAGGACTAGGGGTACTATCTTCTACGATATTCTAGCAGATAGAATTCAGACAGAAAGTCTGTTCCACATTCAAAGGAGTGTCAAATACTTTGTAGAAAAAAAATTTTAATATTATTTTTTAAAAGATTTTATTTATTATTTTCAGAGAGAGGGGCAGGGAGAGAGGCAGAGAGGGAGAGAGACATCAACCTATGGTTGCCTTTCACGGGCCTCCAGCTACGGACCTGGCTGGAGACCTGGCTTGCAACCTGGTTATGTGCCCTTGTTGGGGAATTGAACCAGCAACCTTTGGGTTCACAGGCTGGTGCCTTATTGACTGCACCACCAGCCAGGGTTTGTAGAAATATTTTTAAATACACACATTTAGCTGTGTTGAAATAATATTGCAAATCACCAATGCAAAGACTAAATACCAAGATATAAAATATTCATAAGTATATATAAAAATAATTGATGGCCACCCTTAAAAGAAATAATACAATTTTTGAAGTAAATTAAATAATATCTTCAAAGAGCTAAGAAAATGTAACTGCCGATATAGAGTTCTAAAACTACATAAACTATGATTCCAAAATGAGTAAATAATACAAAAGTTACAACAGAAAACAAGCTGATATGGCTTACATAAAAAAGCCTTTCCTGAAAGTAAACATAATAAGATGGAGAAAACAAATATTAGCATATAATATCACAATTAATACATGCTAATTGAACTTAGAAGTTAAAATAATTGTGGAACAAACAGTCTCCATTTATAATTGTCATGCCTAAACTCAAGGAACCAAAAGGTAAGAAAAATGATTAAAGATAGACTGAGCTTATATTAAACAATAGAAAGATGGACAAATGATAGCAATATCAGAAAAAACTCAACTTTAATACAAAATTATTATTTTCCAAAGATCATTGCTATGTGATGATTAAAAGCTCAGTCCATGAGGCAACTCTAAGATCCTAAACTTGTATGACTTATTTAAATAATCTCCAATAAAAAACTAAAACATTTTTCAAAATAATGAAGAATGATTGACAAATTGTTCAACACAGTTGGGGATTTTATTATCTCCCAGTAATCAATAATAAAATATTAGTAAAACTGTAGACTATTTGAATAAGATAATTAAGAAACTTAACCTTAAACATATGTAGACTCAAGTAATAAACAATGATAGAATACATATTTTACTGAACTACATATTAGAAACTTCATAAAAAATTGACCAGTTATCATCACAAATATCAAAGAAATGATACACTATGTCCTCTGCACCTACTTCAACTCAGTAAGAAATCAATAATAGAGTTAATATAAAAATTAATAGGGAAAAACTCTACAGATGAATATTTTTAGTTTCTTTTACATTGCAGATATTAATATATATTGCTGTTTTAAAGTTTTGTCATTTAATGTTTTGCTGTTTTAAAATTTGACAACTGAAAAATGAAACACAACAGAAATAGGAACAGACAGACCATAGATATATGGAAACTGGAAATATTACAAATAGCACTTTTTATATCACTATGAAAAAGAAGATGATTCAACATGGTAATGAGACAACTGTTTATCCATGTGACAAATAAACAAAGGAACAGCCAAAAAAGATTCATATGTTATCAGAAATAAAAATAGTTACCAGATGAATTAATAACATAACTTTTAAATGAAAATGTCATACTTTTAATTGAAAACAAAAAGGAATCTTATAGCGTTATGGTAAGTATGGAGTTCTCACATAAGAACAAAGAAAAAATGAAGGGAAATTAATAAACATTATTATACTAGTATTAAAAACACCAGTATGAAAATATTAACAATAGACAAAGGGAGAAAAGAAATAATTTGGAAAAGAAATTGTCAACTTGTATAGCAAAATGCATTATTTCGGCAGTGTGTTAATGACTCATACAAATCAGTAGCAAAAAAGAAAACAGACTAAAAAAGGAGACATTAAATACTAAGGATATTCAAATGGGAACAAACACACATATGCACATATCAATATCACTAATAGAAGAATGACAATTAAAATAGCAAAGTACCCCAGTCAGGGCATATGGCCAGGTTGCAAGCCAGGTCTCCAGCCAGGTCCATGGCTGGAAGCAGGTGAAAAGCAACCATACATTGATGTCTCTCGTTCTCTGCCTCTATCCCTTCCCTTCTCTTTAAAAGTAATAAATAAAATATTAAAAAAAAAAAAACATAGCAAAGTAATATCATTTTTACTCTATAAGACTATCAAAAATTCAACACAGATATGCTAGTGATTGTGTACAAAATGTTCTGTTCAGTATTGTTTATGATTAAAAAATGTTGAAAAATTAATTGTTGAATGGACAAGGAAACTTTTTTTTTTGATAGCTAGTATTAAAGACTAGATCAGTCGATTTGGAGCAGTAATGCACAAAACTATACATAGCTGAACTTCTAAAGACCACTAGACAGTAAATGTGTTATGAGATGTACATAAGGCCTGTTAAATTTGCATGGAATATTAAGATTTATACATAATTTCTGTCATCTGTATTTATGTTTTATATATCACTACTTTTATCAGCTACCTAATATGAAAAATTACAATTTGAGACTTTGTCTGAAGTCATTTAGATTTTTTAATTGGAATTGTACCTTTTCCACTCTGGTGGCAATTGCATATGTTGAATTACGATTGTGTTCATGTGCCTTATATTTGGAACAATTGTGTTCTACAAATCAATAATGGGTGCTCAGATTTTCCCTTATTCTCCAAAGCACCTTGGACACAGTAGGTAGTGTAAAAAAGTTTTTGTTGAATAAAATACTTATGATGTTTTTGGATTGGTTGCAAATAAAACCTGTTTTTCAGTAGTGTAATGAATGCACTTTTCCAGTGTAGGGAATGGAGAAAACCTGATCAAATGTCCCCATCAATAAGTCAAGTACTATGGAGACAGTAAAAATGGTAGCGGCCCACTGAAGCAAAGACATAAAAGATTTTCTCGCTTTTCCCCTACTCATCTTACTTAAACAGATTTCTGGAGGACTTGGGACACCTCTTGCACTTTTATACCATTATAAATATTTCATAGGATCTTCCCTGAAATGTTGCCTTTAGGAGTAATGTTAGGGAGATTGTGATAATCATCTTTGCCTTGCTAATACACCCTAATCCTTTCCTCAAACAACTGCTCATAGTAGGTGCATGGTTCACAAAAGTTCTATTTGACAATTTTTGAAATAATTTCAAATAGTTTTATATCAACAGGATTCTGAAAGAATACTATTATTAAAGTATTCTGAAGATTCTGAAGTGGTGCAAAATAGTTTGGTAAATCCATTTAATGTATTATCAACCCTTGTTCTTCTCCTAAGAAAAGGGGGTTAATTTTTTATAAAGTTAGTCTTTGGTAGGTTTATTAAACCAATGATAAAATTATTACATTTACTAGCCTACAAAGTTAGAAGACTTTAGGAAAGAAACATAATTTGTGGAATACCCAGATACACACTTCTTTTCCTAAACAACCAGACCGTGAGTTACATATTTCTTTTCTCAGAACATCCACATGTAAACAGAGTTTCTGGTGCCTGCCATGATGGAAGCTAAATGTGTGAGGTCAGTGCTGGTGGAAAAGGAAAGAGGTTTTTTTATTCAACCACTGCACAGCCTGGGAGAATGGTGGACTCATGTACAAGCCTGCAGTTCTAAAAGGAATAGGAGGGAAGGGCATTTTTAAAAATCCAAGAATGAGCTTTGCGCAGCGGCAGTATCGTAGCCAATGAGGTTTATCCGAGGCGCGATTATTGCTAATTGAAAAATCCAAGAATGTAGCTAGTCTTTGTCGTGCTGGGGGCTCTCTACATTCCTACGTGTAGTGTAGGGCCTCCCCTTGCAACCATCTTAGCCAGTGAGGCAGACTTCCTGGTGCTCCAGCTGGCTCTCTATGGTAACACATGTTTCTCCATTTAGCATAGCTAATCTATTGTCTTTCGTGCAGTCTATGAGATGGTCCAGTTGTGAAGAATTCATTTTTTTTCCTTTTCTTTCTTAGTTTTAAAAATATTTTTAGTTGTGTTATATATCAAATGAAAATGTATTTTTATGTTGACAAAACTGTTCAAGTGTTGAATTACTGTATTAATATCCTTAAGGTTCTTGATTTTAACACATGTTGAAAAATAATTGAATAAGGCACCATAATCACTGATTTGGAAGGCAAAATTTAATTCTCAAAACCATCAAAAAATTAGCCTACACGTTACAGTATACTTCTGCCATAATCTTTGTTGGTAAACACAGTTTTGTGGTTCAACATAAATTTAAACTTCTTATTCTAATCTCCACAATTTTCAGAGGTTTAACATAAGCATCATTTCACCATGCACTAATAGGAAAAATGGTATTTTTCTTACCATATTCAAACTTTGTGTGTCATTTATTCAAAGTCAATTCATTAAACTATATGTTTAAATCATCATGAAATTTATCATTCTGTCGACACCATCTGTTCATAGCTGTATTTTTTAAATTCCATTCATCAGATTAAGCTATTTGATGGCAACATTCATGTTATATTTTTATTTGAGTGCTTAACAGCTAGAACATTAAATATGTATATATAAATTCCTGAGAAAACATACCACTTGCCCAGAAATTTGTTTTTTAATTCACTAGTAATGAAACTCAGTGTTTTTTAACATAGCAAGATTTGTGTCAAGAACACACCTTTATTTCTTCGTCCTGTCATTGTCTTCTTTATAATATTGGAAACCATTTAATTAAAAAAGCTTCTAAGAAAACTTAATTATAAGAAGGGAATTACAAATAGGGACTGAACTTTGAGAAAACCATCTGTCAATGACACCAGAAAAGGGCATTTTTTTCTCTGTTTCAGTTCATGTGCAAAAGCCAAGTGTCCTGTTCTCTTCATTTAAAATTAAAAGAAGAAGAAGAAGAAGAAGAAGACAAACAGGCACTCTGGTTTCTAACTGAATGAAGCAGAACAACCAATATTATAAAATATTTCTTAAAAACCTGGCATGGGAGGCTTCAACTGGATTTATATGAATCAGAGAAAATTTTTATTAACTTCATAGGGAATAGACTGCAAAAGGAGCGAAAATAAAACTTGAACATGTGTTTTTTTCCCGTTTATTAGGAGGCATTTTAATTGCAAGGACATTGAATAATGGACTTCTATAAAAAGATTTATGCATACATCAACACTGATGATACAACTGGTATTTGAAAATTAGGAAATTCACCCTGTGACCCATTGGAATTGAAATGTGCAAATGTTAATTACACACATTGTAAAACTGAATGTATAGAATAGGATCACAGAATTTAATAGTATACCTTTCTTTCTATAATACTCAAACAATATAAAATTAAGCTTTTTCACTCAGAGTGAGATGGAATACATTGATGGTTAGCCCTTCATTGCAGAAAACTTTTGAAAATTTAGCTGACATATAATGAGATATTTGGAACTCTTGATTTAATCACTTAGACATTTATTTATTTCATGCAAAACATACTGCAACATTAAATTAATTGCTATCATAACATATTCAGGTATAACATCTAGGTTAATTTCAAGATGTTTATTTCAGATTGTACTTTATGGTTTGTAATCCTTTTCATCCATTTTACCTTAAGCATCTTTTTCATTCAATAACTTTTTTATTAATGTGTTCACCATAGTTCCAGGATATAATTACATTTTTTATCTCACATATTCTTATCATCACTTGTTCCTTTAAGGCAGATAGATCAATGGTACATTAACCACGAGGGAACAGAAATGGTCAGTATTTTTCATCCAGCTGACAACAGAAACTCCGAAGCAAAATACAGTCCCCTGAATGTGCTAACCTATTTTGCACCTCTCTATGCTTTTACAGCATTATGAGTACAAGTAGGAACTCCAAAGTCAGATCATTTAGGATTGAATCCAAATCTTGCCAATTAACACCTGCAGGGCATTGGATGATTTACTTAATTCATCTACACCTCAGTTTCCCCATCTCTAAAATAGGGATAATGATAGCCACTACATCATTATGTTGTTTTGAGTACTAACTAAACTAGTACACACTACATGTCAGTATTTTAGCTGCTTAAGGTCTGGGACCATGCTTCTTTATGTTTGTATTTTTAATACCTAGTCACAGCTATTTAGAAAGTACATGTCTCAGACACAACTGGATTTTATGTACCAACCTACACCCTATTCATTTATTCTGCCAAGAAGATTGTACAATTTCTCCCTTGATGCCTACCCTATTTGCCACATGGCTATCTCATAGTATTCTTAGCACTATATTACATTGATATGTCTGTGCATCAGTTATCTATTACCATGAAGCAAATTATCATCAACTTGGGAGCTCAAACCAACACAAATTTATTACTTCTTAGTTTTGCATGTCAGGAGTCCAGGTAGCTTAGTCCTTTACTCAGGGTCTCACCACCCTGAACTCAAGGTGGTGTTAAATGTGGCTACAAGCCTGAGCATTTTCTTCCACTCATTGCTTTTTGGTAGAATTCATGTCCATGACATTGCATGATGAAGGTCCCATTTTCTTGCTGGCTCCTGGGGACACCCTGCTGTTAGTCTTCTCTCACAGCACTGCAGTTTACCCCCTTTAAGGCTATCAGAAAAATGCCTACTCCTCTTTCTTGTCTCCTTTAACTACTTAGGTCAGGTGTCCCAAGGGTTATCTCCCTTTAATTAACTTTAAGTCTACTGATTAAGGGACATAGCGACATCTGCATTTTTGGCCATTTAACATGACATAAACATGGGAGTGAGATCCCCATTATATGGACAGATCCAACAGCCTACATTCAAAAGGCTAGGATTTTACAGTGTATGTATAATCTTGAAGATCTTAAAATTCTGCCCTGAACTAATGAAATGAAGATTTCCCATCTCATTTTTCTCTGTATTTCCATCACCTACTACAGTAGCCAATAAATATTTGTTAAACAAAGCAAGAGCAGTTGAATGAATTAACAAATGAATTTTATTTTAATGGTAATCTGTCAGTACTACAGATAACAAGGAGGGATCTAAGTTACTGGTTACAAAAATACATTGAAACCATGAATTTTCTCCAGATTTTGGACTTTGAAGTATTGGCAAAAGTGGTCATTTTGAGCTCTTTCTTGGGTCCTTGGTGATTTTGAGTGGTTTTCAGGGTCTTATTTTTTCCCCATAAATCAAAACTAGTCATAAATGTTATGGGTTCTCTAAATGAAGATTCACTAGAATTAGGTTATTTTTAAAGCACATCTTCAGAATAGTAACATTGTCTTAAAACCTCAATCAGTCTGATTTTCAACCTTTTTGAGAGTAAGATTCCAAGATACTCCAGATGGTACCTGGGGTTCACCTGGATTCCCATCGGAGTGTAAGAACTAGAAATCAACAAATTTTGATAGACAAGTTTACAGAAATAAGTAAATATTATAAAGGTCTGAATGGAACATGCTAAATGTAACTTTATTGATCATTTAAAATAGGAAAGGACCAGATCTATATAATATTAACTTGTACCATGTCTGATACCAGGTATATCGGACAAGTGGCTGGAATCAAACCTACCAGTTTTGACATTTCCTAAATGCAAAAGAGTTGTTTCAAATTTGTTATTTCAAAATAGTCAGAATGGCATTCACACATAAGGGCAACAAAATAGTTTAGCTTCCTAATTATTCTAATCAGCTGCAGGAGAGTTCAAGGAAATGTGAACTCCTTTTTCAGTTTGCCTCTTAGCCCTTCTCCTTGAGGCGTTTCTTTTGACCTGACTCAGAGGTCAGAGTCACTGCTATTGCTTTACATTTTCGAGGGAGATTCTAAATCTCAATACTAGAGACACAGACCAGGCTAATTTAGAACAATGTTAAGAAAAATGGCATAACACTGTAACACAAAAGTCATGCAAGTGCTTTTTAATTCATGCTTTTGCATAATTTTTTGCGTAATTGGCAATTACCTTTTGTCATCCCCAAGTTCTTTACCCCCACTCGTTCTTCCTTTCTGAGGGAGGAGGGAGGAACCTGTTTATTGTTTTCCTTGTTGGAAGTGCCTTCATTTTCGCCTTCTTAAGGTGTGCTCAGTGAGAATAATTCATATTTCCATTGAAGAATAGATATTAAAAGTTTACCTATACTAATTTGTATTTGGAAACCACTTGAGTAAAAATCTATTAACTAGAAGGGTATAGGTTGTGTGACAGTTACCAGGTTCTGCTGCTTGCTGCCACAAAAGCCAAACTTGTTAGACAGGTGTTGGTGAGAAAGAATGAGATTTATTCAAGTGCTGGCCCCCTGTGAAGATGGACTTGTCTCCAAGCCCATCCCCCCATCTCAGAGCAGGCAGATGCTTTATAAGGAATGAAGGAAAACAGAGCAAAGAGATCAAGGAGGAAGGGATTGAGAATTTAGGTCAAGGGAATTATGTGAAAACCAGCACTGTCTATATTCTGTCTGATAAAGACTTTGAAACTGGCCAAGCAATGGTCTGGGGTGCATTTCATTTGAAGGCCAACAAATTTCCAGGAACTGGGATGCCAGAAGGATGGAATCTATGTTTTTTGAAGTTAGTGCCTAGGATTCCTATACAAACATGCTCTTCATCTACAAGCTACCTAAAGTCAGAGTCAGCATTTACAGAAACAATGTAAAAGACTGGTTGGTGGGTTACAAGTCCTCATGCTTACACCAAGACCTTTGCTTTAGGCTCTTGAGTGGAACATTTTTAAGGAGGGACAGGATGAAGCTGCCTACAGTCTTTTTTTAGAATTGTGAATATTTAATGATCTGGACTCCACAGCTTAACTACCTTTTCTTAATTTGAAAACTTTTCTTATGATAAACTCAAAACTACTTGGCAAATAAGAGCATCAAAGTTTGTTGAAAATCCTGCAGAATTACTTTATTTCTCAGGTCTTCCCTTGGAACAATAGTAAATCTGGTTTAGAATAGATTTTTAAATAAATGTGGAAGCTGAAAACAGTAATCTTTAGTTACCTCAATAGTACATATATGGGGTTAATCCCATTTCCAAGTGATTCTTTAAATGATTCCTTAATCTGTATTTTCGAACTGCTTTGGCAAACAGAGAAATAAGTCTGAGGCATACAATAATTCAGGGACCTCTTGCCCTGGCTGGTGGTACAGTGGATAAGTGCTGGCCTGCAAATCCAAAGGCCGCTGGTTCGATTCCCAGCCAGGGCACACAAATACATTGCAAGCCAGGTCTCCAGCCAGTCCCATAGCTGGAGGCAGGTGAAAGGCAACCATCCATTGATGTTTCTCTCCCTCTCTGCCTCTCTCCCTTCCTCTCTCTCTGAAAATAATAAATAAAATCTTAAAAAAAAAATAATTCAGGGAATTCTTACTAATAATATGTATGGTTAGTTGTGTTAGGTCTATTTTTTTCTTTTTAGAATTTGTCATGACTAAAGCAATGCTTCTGAACACTAGCAACACACTGAATCACTTTTTTCTTTTAAGCAATGCTTATACATAGTCTTCACACTATATCAATTAAATAAGAAATTCTGGAGATAAGCCCACCTATTACTTAAAAAAAAAAAAAAAAAAAGTGTTCCAGAGGCTTCTAATTTGAAGACAGGATGTATAATAATTGGAATAGATAGCATGATTCTGACATAAGCACACGCATCATTGAAAATCACATTGTAACTCTATATGCCAACTTTCCGGGAATATTATTTATAATATATGTAACATTTTTTAAAGATTGTATTTATTATTTTTAGAGAGAGGCAGAGAGGGAAAGAAACATCAATGTATGGTTGCCTTTCACCTGCCTCCAGCTACAGACCTGGCTGGAGATCTGGCTTGCAACCTGGTTATGTGCCCTGGCTGGGAATCAAACCAGTGACCTTTGAGTTTGCAGGCCAGTGCCTTATCCGCTGTGCCACCAAGGGCTATAATATCTATAACATTTAATTTGCTGAATCAAGAAACACATCAAGAGAAAAAGACAAAAATTTTATTTTGCAACCGTGTGAGACAAATCAAGAACAGGGTTGATGTTCACATGCCTGAGTTACAAGAACCCTTTTTCCATTTTATCCAAATACAATAACTCACTGTAAATAAAACTCAGTGTAAAGCCATGAGGGTCTGCAAAAATAGATGCAGATCAATACAACTATTTCCGTGATCTTCACGCTGGGAAACATACTTGTAAGTACACAGAGACGTCCCATGCAGACAGTCTTTAGAAAATCATTTCCTGGTCCTCAGCTTTCACTGTGCTTTTCTCTAGGGCGTTCCAGAGAATGGCATCTGCTAGGTTCTGTGGCTTTATCACCTCCGTTCTCATCTCAAAAGAGGCTGTCTTCCTCTCACACATCTGGAATCTTGCTTTCAGAGTGTTGACCTGGTGTGCAAAATACTGCGTGTCCAAAAACAAACAGAACAAATCAAACAAAACCAAAAAGGTGCTATTCACAGATGCAGAGTTTTCCAACAGTCCCTGAAATTAAAGCAAGGAGAGATTTTATAATAGTAACTGATTTTATATGAGAAACACACTCCTGTCAACCTTGTCTCTCATCTTCCTATCTATGTATCCATCTATATCTCTCTATCCTCTATACAGCTATATCTATCATCTATCAACCATATATCATCATCACCATCTCTTAGATTTATATTTTTGAAATGAGATAACCATCATAGTATTTGTATTGCCTCATTTCTTTGCATTAGAAAAGAAAACCCTCACAGGTCATATTTCTTTCAAAGTCTGAACTGACTACTGGCCTGACAATGAGGTCTGACTTATCATTGGAATTATAGCAGCAAACATTCCCCAAAAACTGAGTTAGCTGAATCAGCCCATTTCAATTTTGCTGAAGATATATTTAGTAACTTATATATGCAAGAAATTACATGTTTGGTAAATATTAATCTTATGAAAACCATGAAAATGTCAACCTAAAGGTGTTCCAAGGAATACACAGCTTTACAAAAAAAAAAAAATAATAATGTTTAAAGACAACTGGTCTAGTTCAGGATACCTTGGGGCACTAATTGAGATAAAATTTGAGGCTATTATTAAAATGTATACATAAATCTAAATGAGAGGGGTTTTTGTTAAACACAGGGGATTTTTTGAGCTTTGAGTTGCCTGAATAACATCTAGGGTATTGTTGGCTTACATGGATGGTGCAATAAAAATGAACAAACTGTTTATCAATCAACATAGCCTATCTGTTCCAGTTGGTTCCATCTGCAGAGAAAGAAACACTAGAGCTCATTTTCCTTAGCAAATGCCTGTAGGACTAGAATTATGTGATAGCGATTGAGGCCACCTACTGCTCTGAGAGCTTCCTTTTTGTTTGTTTGTTTATTTGTTTTTTTGTTTTTGCCTCCAAAGAGATAGTAAGCCCACCCAAGGTGGCTATAACCTCTTGGAGATGTCAATATCCATGAATTACGTTAAACAGCTTTCAACACCTGTGGCATCATCTCAAAAATCATAGTCCGACACTGAATGTGTCTCTAATTATCTTAGTGTCTACCAGAAGAATTTGCTCGTATATGAAATTCAAGGGCAACTCCTCCCATTCTGATATCATCCACGCTATTTTAACTAATGGGGCAATTCAATACAGCTTTCTCAAAGTACAACTCACTTTTCCTTTGAACTCACATACGTGCTCTCTTATTAACTTAGACAGTTCTTTAACTTTCTGAGCTTAGCTGATGTTGTATTCAATAGACTTGAATAGGTTAATGCATGACATAGATCTTTCTATGATTTGACCCCTTTTCCCCTTCTAATGCAGAACCCCGGCTTTGTGCAAAGTCTTATCTTTTATCTTCCCCAAGAACCTATGTGGCTCCTCAGGTTGTCTCTCCTTTGTTCTTTAAGCATCTGGCTGCTAATCAACTGTGCCAGGTGTCTCGTTGGCTCCACTGCCACTACTACTAGAATTCCGTGGCATCCATTGGACCCTGCCCATCTGCTGGATGCGGCTGTCCTATCTGCTCTAGAGGAGTCAGCCATGGGCAGCAAAGTTGAGCAGCAGTATTGCCCTGTTCAAGCAGGTAACACTTGGGCTTCTCCTGGACACTCTGTTCCTGCTGAGTCTTGCTTGAGACATTTGCACTGAAGATCTCAAGTGCCAGTGCTGGGCATTAGCTCAGAAGCTGAGTCAATTCTCTCCTCTTTATGTTAACTGTTTCCAGTTACCCGGACAACTTTAGAGAAATACCACTTTTGCATTTATTTACTTCCTTCCCCTTTTAACAGGCTGAGGGGCTGAGCCAGGGTACACATTAGAGCATAACTGTGAAGCTCTCTACACAATTGTCCCTGATTTCCTCTAGTCTCTAAGAATGAGTTCTCCTGATGTAGCCTCCTCAGTACTTTTTGCAAATTGGTTAACAGGTAAGACTTGACTCCTGAAACACTGACAGGCATGCACTATTGAATCTCAGGGATAGACACAAATTGGGAATAAACTGGGAGCCCCATGCCATTCATAATGAATATAGGATAGTTGATGGTATCTAGTACACACTCAACAAAATCTGGTTTCTTCCCTTCATCACTTTACTTTTCTACCACAAGTTCAAAATATTTTAGAAAAAAAAACTTCAAAATGAAGCATATATACATCTACAGTATGTCTAACAGCAAACAAACAAACAAAAAAAAAACCAGGCAAACCTTCAACCACAGTGCAATGGTTAGTTTCAACAAACCAAAATGTAATTCTCTTTTAAAATGATGTATTGATGTATACTCACTTTTTTAATAATAGAAAAACAAAAAACCCAGAAGCTATAATTCTAACTAATAAATCAGGAGACTGAATGATACATCAGTTATGTTGTAAAAGACATATATAAAGAAAAGTCTGGATGGAAGCATGTCAAGTGTTAATATGGTTGTTACTGAGTGGTGACATTTTGCTGGGCTACTGTTATCTTCTTTGTACCTGAGAATTATTTCCAAACAGTTCAGAAGGAAGGCACACTATCTACATATCGGGCAATGATGAATTTAATTAAACAGACATTCCCAAAACAGCCTGTTTTCTGGCACTTCCTAGGAGGAATTTTCCTGATGATAAGTTCTTAGGAAGCCTTTCACTAAAATAAGCACTTTCCTGCCAGTTCTTATGCTGCTTCCTGCCCCTCAGCTGTCCTCAGGACAAGCACAGTAGACATTTTAAAGTCCTCATTCCCTCAGTCCATGCTTAATTTGTGAGAGAAAGGAGCTTTCTTCTAGGCTGCTCAAAACTCTTGCTTCAGCTAATAAGCTGATTTTCTGAAGTACTTGCTATTCCTTTACTTGTGATTAGAGGTTTTCTTGATTCCTCCATATCTCATTATTATTTCTAAACAAATTGCTCTCACCAAGGTACAATATTTTACAATTAGAACTTGCTCAATTTATCTTTTTTCTTTTCTACAATAACCCCCATTCAAGGACATTTGAATTATCCACTGATTACATCCACCTGTGAAAGGAGGTATCTTCTCATTTTGATATCCAGCTCCTGAGTCTAATAACTTCTGCCTTTTCCTTAATAAATAATTGAGAACTATAGTTGGAATGATAGATGTTTCGCAATTATACTTGGCTGCCAACTCTGATCAATGCAAGTCTGCTTGTTCATGCTACAATCAAAGATCCATTGACAGGTTACATGGTTTTCTAAGCTTATCTTCACCTCTTAAGAGTATATAGTGAAGTCTCCTTCTCTTTCCTTTTATCTTTCCTTTGAGAAGTCCATTCATTTATAATGTCTGAAGTTATTATGAATTTATCTTTGAAGCTCTCAGGGTCTGAGACTTAGAAGCAAACTATTTTTTTTTCTAAGAAAACCAGACCGTATCATAAAGGATTTAGATTAATATCACAGTTTTGTAGCCAAAGTTTCAAAATGTTTAAACAAATTCACTAAGCATAATTACAAATGACATTAATTTGTAAATAATGTACCATAACCAAGAATTCTCATTTTATTATAAGACTAATAAAACAATATTTTAGATCAGCTGGGTCCAAATAATACAATGTCTTGATCAAATGATAACAATATTTTTGTTGTCTTTTAGAGGCTTTTTGTAGTGCAAGGAATGTAGAAAGAGCTGAAGTAAATTTTGCTGGGTTACTGAAACTTAAGATACTGAAGGGTTTGCATATGGTCTGTAAAATTTTATTTGGCTGACTGGAGAAAAGGGGCAGAATTGAGATACACTATAGATATTGTTCTGTAGCCCACATTCAAGAAATACTATATTCTGCCCTGGATGGTGGCTCAGTGCATAGGCACCAGCCTGTGAACCCAAAGGTCACTGGTTCAATTCCCAGCCAGGGCACATAACCAGGTTGCAAGCCAGGTCTCCTGCCAGGTCCATAGCTGGAAGCAGCTGAAAGGCAACCACACATTGATGTTTCTTGCCCTCTCTGCCTCTTTCCCTTCCCTTCTCTCTGGAAATAATAAATAAAATATTAAAAGAAAGGAAAAAAGTAGAAAGAAAGAAAGAAAGAAAGAAAGAAAGAAAGAAAGAAAGGCACATTAGATCCAATTCTTCACAGACAGAAAAATGTTTCTGGAATAAATATGTCTCCTTTTTCCTGGAATCCATTTAAGGGTCAGAGAATAAGCAATATTGCTTCGAGACAGAGGTGATTGATACAGTGCATTGCTTGCCAGGAAAGGATGCTTCTGCCCATTTATGCATGAAATTCAGCATCACAATGAAAATGAAAAATAACTCTGTAGCATTGTAGCACCTTTGGTAGCCCTGGGAATCCGTCACTACATGGCAAAACAAAAAGTATTCCTGCAAAGATCAGCAGCAGTATCCTGTGCTAATAACATGGGCCAAAAGCAGGTGCAAGATAAAGCTGGGAATCCCAGAGATACCTAGTAATGCTCATCTTCATGGACATTGGGAATTTTGCAGGATCTGACATAAAGACCTCATTTTTATCCATAGATTTCTGAGGCTGGTGCACTTTAATCTTCCATAAATGTCAAGTAAAAACTTAATTTGAGCCCTGGCTGGTGGCACAGTGAATAAGGCGCCAGCCTGCAAACCCAAAGGTCACTGGTTCAATTGATTCCCAGCCAGAGCACATAGCCAGGTTGCAAGCTAGGTCTCCAGCCAGGTCCGTAGCTGGAGGCAGGTGAAAGGCAACCCTGTCTCTCTCCCTCTCAGCCTCTCTCCCTTCCCTCTCTCTAAAAATAACAAATAAAATCTTTAAAAGAAAGCCATTTCCTTTTTTAAAAAAATTTGGTTTGTTCAATCTCCATGATCCTGTAATTAATTCAATTATTATTCTCATGTTAATGTAAATAAATTATATCTTAAAGAGGTTAGTTAGTCAATTGCCTATTCTCACCCAGCCAGCAAATGGTAGGCCTGGGTCTGAAACCTGGGACTTTAATTGTAGATCCCCAATATTTTCAACTGTTGGATATTTACCTGAAAACTATCTGATTGCAAAACAAAGACACTATATCTTCAAATTCTAGGATCCTCTCTAGATTTATTCAGGTCCATTTCCTTCCTCCTCCATGTAAAGAGTAGCAATGATGGTTGCCAAGTAGGTAAGCAAAACATTCAGACATTCTCAAGGTCACACTAAGAAACCAATGAAATGTAAGGAAGTGAGGAATTACATGTACAGTTTAGCTGAAACATAAAGACACATGACAGTCATTTCTGTTTTGCATAGTGCTTCATGAGCTGTATTATAGAACTATTTTCTGGTTCATCATGGCACCTCTGATCTTCAGGACTTGGCCCACTGCCAAGTCCTGTGAGCCTGACTCTCTAGGGGAGCATTAAAGCCACATCTTTTCCTTTCCACAAATATAGCAATTCCACATATTAAAAAAGGTATAATTATGGATATGATGCTGAACCAGGGCCAGAAATTACTTGTCATTGTGAGATAATCCAATCTTGTGTTTTTATTTCAGGTTGTCTGGTTTGGAATAGACAAATTATATATTCTTTAATTTTTAATTAAATGTATTGAACTAAGATTGGTTAATAGGATTACATAGGTTTCAAGTATACATTTCTATGATACATTATCTGCCTGCCAGTTCCATTGACTATTGACCAATCTATTGAAGGTATCACCAGTGATTTCTAGAACATTTGAGGAAATATTTAATCCTTTTGACTATTGACTAATCTATCAAAGGTATCACCAGTGATTTCTAGAACATTTGAGGAAATATTTAAACCTTTTAATTAAAAATTCTATATCTAGAGAGTAACAATATCTTACATGTGGCAAATGCTTATGAAGAACTCTCATGAGAATACATTTATCCCTATTCAAAGAATAAAAAAATAAGAAGAAAGCAGTGTTACATATTTCAAACAATGTAGGCAGTAGATGTTCAAATACATATGTAAATCTATGAAAATACTTGATTGAAGAGACTATCTATAGGTTCTTGTTGGAAAATTACTACCCAAGTTGTGAGAATTTTAAGTGTATGTGAAGAAACACAAGAGAATCTGGTAGAATTGAAGTTAATTTCTGCATGGGACAATCAATCATTAAATCAGTGCCTAGGTGAAGAGGGATTGAACATTGTAGTCAATGGCAGCTTTAATCCTAGTAACTACAACTGTAATTAGAGCTCAAGAACTTGTACAGGAGATAACACTAAAATTAATTTCCTTATTTCTTCTGTGATGGAAGTTGGAGTATGATGGGATTTTAAAAGAAAAACAATTACTATACAACACAATCACCTTGCACACAAAATGTAGCTAGCCATAGATCAGTTGAGATTAAAAAAAAAATAGTCACCTTAAATTTATTCTCTTTAAAAAAGTCAACAAAAGAGGAAGATCTCCATCTGCACTTTGGGAAACTCTAACAGCTGGACATCTTGACATTGCCTCAGGTCTGATCCTTTGGATCGCCCAGTAGTAGGGTTTCTTCCTTAATTCCTTTCTCCTTTCTCTGACTCAGGGGAAATATCTGATGTTTCATCCATTTTAATCATTCCCCACACTTTCCTTAACACAAAGGAAAAGAAACCACAGGGAAGGTAATAAATTGCACACTTCTTTAGAACACAGCAACAAAGTGTCGTTATCTACCTGAGGTGTCACGGATCTGTCACCGTGTTTCTTGTGTGATAGGAATTCTCTGAATTTGGAAGCATGGAGAAAAGCCCTTTAGAAACCTTCAAATGTAATTAAGGAGGGACCCACAGATTCAAGAAAAGTTAATGCCGTTGGAAATGAGAACAATATGAATGACTTGAAATATAGTTTTGCCTTTACTAGGCACATGGGTGGTATTTCATTTACGTGCCCTTTCCTAAGTTCTAAAATAATAAATAATCTTTGAAAACACCAAAACATTCCCAATGAATAAAAAGTTCATAATCTTATCACCTAGACGGAAATATATGAAACATTTTCTAGTTTGTCTTCAATCTTTTCCTATTGTACTTCCATGTAGATAAGCTGTAGTGTGCAATGCCTTGAATGTAAATAAACTGAAGTAATATATATTGTGCATGCTTTGTATTCTATTTTCCTTATTGGCATGAGAAGGACCACATTAATGGATATTATCTGATCATGTGATTTTAAATGGCCTATATACGCATGCACACACACACATATTCAAGTGATTTCTATAAATTTGTACCTTTAGAAATTTCCAAAGTTCTTCATAGCAAGATAAGCTATATTAAGCATCCTTTCTTTCTTGATGCTGAAGTTCTTTTTATAAATTTTAAATTAGAATATTATAGTAAGTAAGGCAGAAATCAGCAATGCTGAATTTCAGTAGGAATGCCCTAAAAATATTTTTACTATCAATTTGTTGATTAATTTGCTTCTTCTATCAGTCTCTAGTAATTGTTTGATTACTTGCTGATCTTCTTCAATGGATATAAACTCCTAGAGGGCATGGACTATGTTTTTTCAGCTCACCATCGCATCAGAAGCAACCCTCACGGTACATGTATGTCACAGTGCAAGGGTTCAATACTTATTACTGATAAAGTGAGAAAAACACAGACTATGTTTCTTGAGACAGTAAGAAATGTGACAATAAGACAATTTTCAAGGGTAAAATCGCATATATTTAGACCCATTTTTAGACATTGTACCGTTTTAAATACATTATAATTTTAACACAAGCCAATGATGTAGTCTAATTTATTTTATAGATGAAGAAAGATAATCGAACAAATTAAAGAACCTGTCCAACTTTACAGATTCATGATGTAACCTATAGTTACCTATTTCAAAGTTTGTATTCTAAACAATTATGTTGTACCAGTAGTTTGTCATTGCATTAGCATGCCTATTCCAAACTGTTTTCAAACTGCCAAAAGATCTTATTGATACTGCTTACAAAATGTTTCTACATAATTTTTATGAACAACTAATTACACGAAGTTAGACAAAATTTTGTCTTACAGGGCCTGGAAGCCCTTCCTACATTGTTTATGGTAAATCACCATACCCCCTCCTTCTGTACTTACCTTTCTGGTCTCCCAGGTCCCTTCTTTCCAAGATGTGCTTTAATGGCTCCATTACACATCTTACTGAACTGATATCTTTTAGGAAATATGGTCTTGCTTCTGCAAGGCCAGAGATTCAACAAAAGCAAAATATTATGCTTCTTTGTCTTTGTTGCATTTTTCCTCTTTCCCTAAGAGACCTTCTTAAAAGTTCTTTCACCAGAGCATAAGGCTGTATAATTTAGGACTCTAACTTCAGCTATAACCACACATGAGTTCAGCCTACAATTCCAATGGGTGCCTCTACAGTTTTTCATTTAGTATTAACATATTTGGGTTGCAAAATTTACATACTATAAAACCTGTAGTCAAATGGGTGGAATTAGCAGAAATAGGAGGTGGACAAATCATAGATCAACACGTTTGGGTTTGATTTTTGCATATCAGTTAAAGGGGAAATATCATTGCCTGGAGAGGATCGAGTCATAGATAAGAATTTTACTGGTCTGCAGTGTAAAAAGCACAAGTAGTGAGTATCTCATGTTACTTGCCTCTACTGAAGGGCTTTAAGTTGTCCATGGCCCCTACCTACACTGTTTTAACATTTTCAGGTTCACTCTAATGACGCCGCTGAAGTTTTCTTTGACCAAAGCCTTTGCCAACAAGTGTTCATCAACACTGAGACAATATAGCCATGAACGAAAAACATTTTTTATTAAACATTGCTAAATTATTTATTACAGAAAAAATATTAATTGTCTGTTTTTGTAAAATATGTCATAGGTAACAATGACATTTTGTAATTGTCTTTGCCTATAAATACTGAAATGTGAAGGCTTTCATACTCTTCATATTTGCTTCCCTAATTATGGTAAATATCATTAGCTGCAATTTCACATATTTAGACCTTTAAGACAATTATATAGGAACAAGTTTCATCTTTATTTTGGCATTACTAATTAGGAACCAATGTGGTAAGTGAATATAAACAGACTGTATCTATATTTTGAAAGAACAAGTATTTTAAGGGCTTATAGTATTCAATTACACTTTATGTATACAGAGGACAAATACTACCCATGTACAGAAGAGCCAAGAATCAGGATGAAAACAAGAAATGGACCACTATGAGCAGCCAAAATAAAAGTCACACATTTTTAAATTCATAATTTACCATTTAAGACCATCGTACCACAATTTACAAAGCACTGTTTTTTGGGGTCCCAGTCACACTAAATAATGGATGTCACAGAACAATGCATAGGAGTGCCAGCAGAAGCAGATGAATCAACAGAAGGAAAACAATTCCAACTGGCAGGCAGCTGCCCAGTTGGGGGATCATAATGTAAGCAAAGGTAGGCATATGATTCCCAGAGGAGTCATTTAGTACTATTCACTTAGAGGAAAACAAATTTAGATATAATAACTGGGCCTTTATTTGATAAAAGGCCACATATTTGCTTAATGAAAACAATAACTTAGAATACAATGTTACATTTAAAAAGAAAAGAGTTTATTCTCTGTTCGGGGCCAATGGTTACCATCCGTTCTGTTTCTCTACCAGTTTTTGAAGTCTTCAGCATTATCACTGAATGAATGAAGCCTTTTAACCTTTATGTAAAATCTCAACTGCACTTTTGGTTTTTGTGTCAAATAGAAATATATATTAAGTAGATTATCATTGCCTTCATGCTTAGTTTTCCAAATATCACATATGGTGATAGAATCTCTTCTAACACCCAAGAAAGGGAGCCTGCTCATACATTTGTCATATCAGAGATAGACGGATGCTCTCCAAAGACTTGTGTTACCATCACATTAGTGGAATGTCTGTGAAAGACAGGCTTCTCAGCCAAGAACTGCAATCTGCAACCCTCTAACTCGGTTTTTTTCCCCCTTCTCCCTCCCTAACCCCCGCATCTAGCTCCCTTATTTGTGTTACTTCCAGGCTCAAGTGTAAGCAAGGGTTCCTGCTCTCTCCCACCATATTTCCATTCATATGCCCAAATACAACAGAAGCAGTAGTGCATACTTGGGACACAGACAGAAAGAGCCTGAGTCCCTGAATCTCCATGTGGAAAACCAACTGTCACCCAGAAATGGAAGCACTGTGCTATTACCTGAGAGCAAGGAATATATTCTATTGCGTCAACACAGTAAGTTTGGAATTTACCCCTTAACATGTGGGATTTATTGCTTACAGCACTAGCATATAACTAATACTGATTCTATCTCATTAGATGGCAAACCTTTTTTCAAAGCTGCCAATGGGCTTCTCATAAGCAATTTGCTGGGACAAAGGTACATGCCCACGTTCATGGGAAGATAAAAAGGTTTAAAACTTGTTTATTTAGCATCAGGAAACAGGCTAGAGATAACTCATTTCTAATCACCTGGATAGCTTCTAACCTCTCCAATATCAGGTTTAGTGTACCCTTGTTTTGTGAATAGAGCATGCTCAAGATTTTCATTAACCTGTGCAGCATCTCCCCAATTGCAATCCCTGGAAAAAATGAGAATAAACTATAGAAAGTCCTCTCTGTAGTAACCTTTATTTTCCTACAGGCCTGACCAGTTCTAATGCTTTCTTCCCTGTCATAAAAAAATGTCAGGTATTGTTCCAACTCTGTCATTCTCTCTCTGTGACTTCATGCATATCATCAAAGTTCTCAGGATTTTTGTCCTCACCTACAAAATGAGAGAATTTGTTGAAATCATCTTTAGATTTTCTTTCAGCTATAAGCAATGATAATGGCTTATAATTAAATATGTATATGTGTGTTTTTATAAAATATCACCCCCTCATTCCATTAATGTCATATTGGTAAATGTCATCAAGCTATTTCCTGTTTTAAGTACTATTCTTGAATAATTGTGTAGTTGGTTCTCATTTCTTTTCTTTTACACTCTACTTCAGCCTTAACCAGAGGCAATTGTTAAACCTTCATGGCATTCACACATGCATTTCTAACAACGTAGTGTTGATTGAGGTTAAGAATAGTACTGTGAACCTACACACATATTTACATGCCATCCGGTTCCTCATATATACACACATTTGTTTGGAGCATTTGCTCTTCCACTTCTGTCTTACAGTAAAAAAATGTAAGAAGGATTGAATGAAGTTATATACTTTGTCACACAAAGATTAAATTATGTTAAAGCTCAACCAGAAAATTAAATGACCAGAACACCTTGTTCTCCAAGCAACAATATATATATTTTTTCATTTGTAATTGGTTTTCAGTTTATTGTACTTGGACCTGTTAACATGGGTCTCTCTAGAAACACTTTGCACTGTTTAAATGGCCAAAATCCAATAAAACTCCACTATTGAACTCCTCAGAAAATAAAGTGCCTATTACTTGTAGCATAGAGATGAGTTTATGATTGTTCTCAGACAATGGAAAACATTGAGCAACTGAGATAAGCACAATTCAGTGTAGTATTTTTTGGATATCGAAGTTGAGTGGCTGAAACTGAAGTAGCCACCCAAGGCAAACCATTGTTACCTCATCAAGAATAGCACAAGATAGTTTCAGCTTTTATTGAAAACTCTGGGCAAAGAAAGAATTGGGAGGAAATAAAAAGAAGTAAGCATGAAGAAGTGTGAAATACTTGAATACTTTCTTTTGGCTATTAAAAATGCTGCAGTATTTGGTAATAACTTTTCTTAGGTTGTTGATTGAAATGACATTATAGCATTCTATCTGGAGTCATGCCTCCAATGAGATTTGTAGGTGTTAGCTTGGGAGGTGTGAAAGGGCTATTTGAGAAAACTGTGTGCAAATGGCTCCCATTTTATAGATAGAGTTGTGTTTTGGTTTTGTTGAATGGAGTACTATAGATTAATTAAATGAAAAAGCATGTAATATGCTAGCAGTCCTAGGAAGTGAATATTTTTGCTATTCTTGATGATTTTTAAATCCCTATCATTACACACTCAGCAAAGAGTAACAATGTTATTAGCAAGTTCAGCTACCAAGAATAAAATTTATACAATGAATAATAAAACAACATAGCACATTGTGATTTATCATGTAGGAATTTCAATGCTTAAAGATGCATAATTTCATATATATATAGTCTTGGCTCAATAAAAATATTTAGTTTTGATAAGCTATTTTAATACCTTAAGACAGCATGAAAACAGTGACAGCTCTCAGACTTCTCATCTCTGCCATTCCCCTACTATGTGATTTTGGGGTTATTATAATGAAGCCAGTTTTTATATTAACTATTCACCATGTCCCACACACTATTCTAAGCACTGCAATTACATTATCTTATGTGGTTTAATATAATGATCACTACTACTAGACCCATTTTAAAGATTAGAAATGATTGATTGTCATTAGTTTCTGTGGAATATCAATCAACAAAAGGAAAAATGTGAATCAACTTACCTTAACATTATTATTCAGTATCACTTTGTCAAAATGGCTCCCAAGTATACAATATGTAAATAAACCTTTCTCCTTCTATCGTTGTCATATTCCTTTAAGGTGCTTTTTTCTTTGTTGCACTTAGCATCACTTCATGTTCAATGGTTGCCTCTTCTCACTATAAAAATAAGCTGAATGAGATAAACTGATTGTTTTTCTTTTTGCTATATCCCCTGAGCCTTGACTATTATCTTAATAATAAGATCTCAATAAATACTTATTAATAAAAGCAGTATATATTCTGTTTATCAAGCTATAAAAAAAGTAAACTATTATAATTTATCACTATAAAATTGTTGATCATAGCAATTAGTGATGAAAGATTATGAAAGGCGTAAGGAAACATTTGGAATTATAAACATTTTGGCTGTCCTGCTTTTGGTGATGATGGTCATGAGTGTCAGTATGTCATAATATATTAAGTTGTATACTTAAACTATGTGCTACTTTATTGTATGTCAGTTGTAACTCAACATAAATGTTAAAAATTGGGCTAGGAATTATTGTAGAACAAAAGATTAAGTGAATTAATTTACTTTGGCAGATTAACTCACCAAATGTTTCTTATTTTATGTTTCCTTGATTTACCAAAGAAACTGCTCTAATATACTGGCATTTGAGAGACAGTGGATTAAAAAACAAAATCCCTAAAGCAATGATTCCAACCCAGGGGCCCATGCTTCAATGTCAGTGAGCTTAACTATTAAGTGGTAAAATATTTTACCTGCATGCCTCAATTTCATTTTATATAAAAATAGGTTATGCTAAATAATATGAAGTACCTTGAAATGCTTTAGATACCAGCTTCTCTTCCTTCTCTGAATTATTAGGAATCTATACATTTTATGACACTAATGCTTTCATACTATGTGTTAAAACAATGACCATTGCTTTGTAATGAAAATGTAAACAAGATCTTTTTTCCTTTGTATTAAATTTATGTGAATTTACATTTGTTATTCCCTGCTGCGTTTGAACATCAGGTTTACAACTCCTCATCGTCATTGTTATTCATTTTATAATTATAGTAGTCCATGGAATAGATAATCCAAAGCAGAATAATTTAAAAAATCACTCATATTTAATTTTAGAATACTGTGGAAGCAAGGGAAATCAGTTTTGATTAAAAATGGAAATCCACATGTGGACACTCACAATTAGCTATGTGTCTAAGCTAACACAGAGTTCCTAACCTAATGTTGGGCTTATTGAGTTAACTAATGAAGCTGCAATGAGGATATCAGAAGCATGTTTAAGGCTTTATTAAAAAGACTCAGGAAAAATGCATTTTCTAAATGCAATGTTGATATAATTAATGAAAACCACTTCCATGGGTCAAGTCATTCAGTAAGTTTTAAATAAAGAAGAATTCATAGTTTTATTTTATTTCATCTCATTTCATTTCATTCACAATGCTAGGCCCTGAGAATACAAAATTGAGTAATATGTACTTCCTGTCATAATCTTCTGTTTGAACATTGTTGATGCTAATATTCAAGAGAAAATGATTTAGTCTTTCTATTGTGAAAGGTAAATTTTTATGCCACTAGGAATTTTTGAACGGTTAACATGAACATTATTCAAATTACCTAATTCCTTAGAGTAAAATTAATGAGGCTTAGCATTTACAATTGGTGGTGTAAATAAATTGATAGCAAATTTTAATGTTATAAGACCTTGATTAAAGATAAAACCCACCTGATTAGTGTGACTCAGTAGGTTGAGGGTCCCACAGAGTGATGGGTCTCCATTTGGAATCCTGGTTGGGGCATATATCTGGGTTGGGGGCTGGCTGGGATCAATGTTTCTCTCACAGATCAGTGTTTCTCTCCCTCTCTTTCTCCCTCCCTGTCCCTCATAAAAGTAAATGAATAGGAAAAAGGGATGGATGTAATAAAACAACAATAAAATAAATAAATAAAAGTCAATGAATAAGCTCTTAAAAAATAAAGATAAAACCCATATATAATTTTATTGGCTGGGCAGAATAAAATAACAAAAACATAATGATTGGAAATGTCAATAGATTTTACTACCCTTTAAAATGATTGATTAGGTGATATCTGGTTCAAGAGTAGAAATAAGAAAAAGGCAGAGATGGTAGTCTTCTGATACTGCAGTCAACAACCCAATACTCTCCACCCACCCTCTGTCACACACACACACACACACACACACACACTCCTCATTTAATCATCATTTGTTTTTGTGTACTGATCCAAATATTGTTTATAACAATATATGCAGATAGCACACATATACTTATTTTATGCATAGGAAGTACACTGAACTTTGTTCTCTATTTACTTTTTCCAATCTGATAATACCTTTTTAAGATTATTTTAATCTGGTGCATAAAGGAATTACCTCATTCAACATTTAATTTGAATATTAGTTAATTATATATCTACACCTAGTATGTATATATAGCATAAAGCATTCAGATAACTCCTATTGGTGGACATTATGATTAATTTCAAACTTTCCCCTTGCAAATAAATGCATATCTGCTATATAAGGTAAAATATAGTTGTGTGCATGGGTAATTCTTGAATGTGGAGAAATATTTGTCAGTTGACTAGGGACTCCACTCCATTCATATTGCATGGATTTAGACTACCACATGAGGGGTATAGAATGCTGGCTTTTTCTAGGATATATTGTTGATCAGAGTGTATTTTCAAACCTGAATCTTTATATTCTAGGCTAACCAGATACTTTGATGGAGTTTCAATTTGCATTTTTCTCATAGCAAGAGAGATTGGGCATCCTTCCAGCAAGAGCCATTTGTGTTTTGTTTTCTGTAAACTATGTTTAATGAGTTGTCATTATTTTGGGGGGAGTCATTTGTATTTTTCTTATATTTTAAGATCACTTTATATTGTCAATATTGAAGTGTATTAACAAAGGTGCTTTCATCTAAAACCCATAAAGGAATATTACTATAATGTTCTGTTGTTGTTTTACAAACAACGGCTTTCATAAAGTAAGTTTTTGAACGTGTTTGTGTCCATTTAAGACATTTTTATACTTTTAAATTATTTGTGAAGCTTTTCTGACTTGGGCCATTCCTATTTGCTAATTACTGAGGTTTATGGCATATTTAAACACCTGAGAGTGCTGGCACATCTGTATTGCTTTCTTTTATTCTGTTTAGGTTTTCATCCTTTTGTGCTTACTATATACCTAAAAATTCTTTAGTTCTGAATGCAGGATAAGAAGAAACCAGGAAATTTTCTTGGCCAATGGAATGGAGAGCCAGACGGACAGTTGATTTCAAATTGGCCTTATCCGGCATCAACTCACCTGCCTCTTTCTTCCTTTCACTACCACTCCTCCCCCGCACCAGGGATAACATCAGCTGTACTTTTTGTCAAGACAACTAACTGCTGAGAAATAATGTCCCGAAAACCTTTCAAGCAAATTCCATTACTGTTGTTGGGTCCTCATAATAAGCTTAAACATTTGACTGGAGTTAGGCTTCATTGGTGGTTTTAATACCCATATTTTTTTTTTACCTTATCTTCATCTGCCATTTTTACCATGACCATTCAGTGTGGCCAAATTGCAGACATTCTATTAACAGTAAAGTCAGAGTCCCATGAATTTCTAATGAACTGATATTGACTTTATTTTCTGCAAGCTTGCAGTGTTGCAGAAGTCATTGTTACCGCATTCTCAAAATGAGCTCCGATGAATTTTCTCTGCTGTAGAAATTACAAAAATAAATCAATTAAAATGTAGTAATTGGCTTATTAACACCTTGTTTTAAATTACTAGTTTGGCTTGAAGCCAAGCACTCCTTATCCTCCTGAGAACTAACTGGATGTGTGCTCTTTTCCAGAGAAGCCCCCGCCTGTACAAGTGAATAAGAGACCTTTGAGGAGAAGCAGTAGATCTGTGTCCTAGCACCACCTCAGGTCATTGGGTTTTGATTCTATAGTATGGTTCAATTATGTAAATATTTTGGAAAGCCTGTTGAATATAAATGTGAGGAAACAGCTGGGTCATTTTTTCCCCCAAAAAACCGCTCTGTGATTTCTCATGCATATAGTCAGAGAAATTATCAAGATAATTATGGTCCTGTTGATTTCTCCTGAAAGTGTCTTATCTTAGCCTTCTAACATTTCATTTCTGTCAAGTGCTGTTGCCTGGCGAGCAGGGGAAGTTAATAATATAGAATAGAAAAAAGGTCAACACTAACCTATAGATACAATTTAATTTTTTCTTCTGTTACATGCCTATTTGAGGATTCTATGTGGCAATTCTTGTAGTCAATGTTTTTCTGAAAGTGCCTCTTGAAGCTAAGATAGGTGATATTCCTAAGAAAGATTAGTATTATTAGGGGCCAGAAACAAGCTATTGATGCTTGACATTGGACTTTAGACCCAGCCTCAACCAGTTTTAAAGCATTTCTAGGTGAATTCTTTGCCTCCCTCTTCGTAAGTAAAGAACAACGTGTTCATAAAGAAAATGCATTAGTGAAGAAGAATCAGCCCAGGCATTTTTGAGGATTAAGTGAGACATTTGTAAAGCACCTAAAATTATATCTGGTTCATCAAGTACTTGTAGTATTTTTCTCACAGTGTCTCAATTTAAAAATTAATAGAAAATGAATTATGAATATTTCAGACTATTTAAATAGGTTTTCTTAGTAGTAACCCAAAATTTTTAACTTTTATTGAGGATGAACTTTCCTATTTCAAATTAGAAAACCCCAGTCACAGTCATTTATTAATTTTAATGCAATATGGTTGACTGAAGACCTATAGAGGGATGAAAGTCAAAGATAAGACAGTGTTAATGGAATCTGACAAGTAATTTATTATCAAACTTCTTTACAAAAAGAAGAATATTTACATATGTTGTAGACCAATCAGATCCAACTTTTTCTGTGCAAATAATTCATAATTTGGTTGTAACCTAGGTACGAGTCTGGGCATTACTGTTTTGCTTCTGTACTAAAGTGAGGTTGAATTTAGATAACATAATGATTTGAATTATTCAACACCACATATGTTCTCAGATCTTCATAATTGATAACCCAAAGATCCAAACAGAGCAGAAAAGAGACCTCAGGCTCCAAAGACATTGCGACAATGAGTCACAAATATGTAATAGAAAGATAACAGAAAAAGAGCAGGATGAACATGTGATAACTGGCATGTGGCAAGAGAGAATCTGAGAAATGAGTTCTGTCAAAATGAAAGACGAAAAATGTGATACATTTTATAGTTACCTATGTTTGCTTTGAAATTTAAATGGAAACAGCTACCCTCTTCTTGGTTATTTTAGGATGTAGTGAGTAGATACTCATCTATAAGTTGATATAACCATTCCTTTAGCAATGGTGTAGGAGGCACAGCAGGCTAGGAGTTAAGAATATAAGCTCTTGAATGAAGATTAAGAGCTTCATTCTTGAATGAAGATTAAGCTGTATTTTAAGGAATTTCTTTCCTTTTTGGCTGTTTGACATTAGTTAACATGACTATTTCAGTTTTTGTATCTAAACTGAGGAGACCTACCTCATATAGAACCACCGTCTTTCAATTAAAAGAAAATGATGTCTTATGATTAAAAGAAAATGATAAATAGAGCATTTAAAGTGTTTTGTTTTGTTTTGTTTTAATTCAATGCCTGGCAAACAATATGAACTCAGTAAGTAGTTAAATCATTGTTATTGTCTGTTGAATTTTCACTCTCTACTAGGTCCTATATCTAACATCATATATGACATTTAATTTTTACATTTTTGGCTTGGTAGAAAAAAATTAGTTTTTGTTTTAAGAGGAAATTGAAAAACAAACAATGTACATAATTTGCTTAAGTTTACCAAGAAGTAGTAAAACATTAAACCACTAGCCATGAAAATTATTTGAGCACAAAGCTTTCTGATCTTCAAGTCTTAGTGCTACTGTCCCATTTTCCCTTCCATGACCTTGCTATAATTCTATACTGCCTGTATCATTTTAAAGACTGGGTGTTGTTTCCTCAACCATTATTACAAATTATTTAAAACTACATTATTGTTTTATGGAGGTTTCTACACATTTCTGTTCTCTTCTATATCTTTAGGGTAATCTTTACTGAGAAAAAATGGGTAAAAAAATAGTTACATTGCCATTTCACCTAGGATGGAACCAGCACATGAGTGCATTATTATTTCAGGTAAATAGACAGCAAAATAATATAGCATAACCTAGGTTTTGTTACACTTTAATTCATGTTAGAATTTACATTTAGTGCATTATTCAATCTTTAGTGTCTAGGTTACCTAACTGAACGAAGAAGTAATTCCCATTTAACTAAGTGAGAAAATAACCCCAATGATAAAGTTTATTACTTTAAGACTGTCTAATGAAAGAGTTGTTTATAAAACATCTTCCTCCATTAAAATGTTTTCTCAATTTTCCAGTAACTTACATATAACTACCTATATGTAATTAAAATTTCTGGAGATAGAAAAAGAACCCTTTTATCAAACAACAATCATACTTGTTCAGGTGTAATTATTTGTATTTATAGAGAGATTGATTCATTTTTTGTGATGATATTTTCTCCCTATACTGAAGTTTACTTTTTCAAGAGCACAGTTCCACAACACAACATCTATATACTGTACTGTGTTCACCACTGAGTTAAGTCTCTTTCTATCACTATTTATTCCCCCCGTACCCTCCTCTGCCTCCCCCTACTCATTTCTCCCCGCATCAGTCACCACATTATTGTCCTTGTCCATGAGTTATTTTTCTGTTTTTTTCTTGTTTGCTCAATCCCTCCACCCTTCCTCCTAGCCTCCTGTCAAACAGCTGTCAGCTTGCTCTCTATGAGTCAGTCTCGATTTTGCTTATTTCCTTTTGTTCATTATATTCCACATATGAGTAAAATTATGTGGTATTTGCCTTTCTCTGACTGGTTTATTTCACTTAGCATAATGCTTTCCAGATCCATCCCAGGCATGCTGTCGCAAAGGGTAAGATTTCCTTCTTTTTATGGCTAAGTAGTATTCCATTGTATGTGCCACAGTTTTTATTTATCCACTCATCTACCAATGGGCACTTGGGCTCAGAAAAGTTCTCTTTAAATAGCTACTTTCTAGTCAACTAATTAATAAGCATTTATTTAGTACATGCTCTGAACCAAACACTGATAAATGCCATTGGAAGCACAGATGCATTTACATCACAGTTATTGCAATATAAACATACACTAAAGGTGCTAAAACTAGAATAAAAATGTATAAAGACTTAAAAAGCATTACATTTGTTAAATTAAGGCTATAGCATTTAGCATGGTTCATTTCCTAGTAAACAATGTCAACAAACTTCAGTAAGTGTTCAAAAAAATGGAGACTATTTTTGGCAAGATGTTTATGGAGAAGGCCTGAATGTTTTACCCTTGTCTTTGGCCATAGTCACATATTTCTACAGATTGCTTATATTCTTCTCAGGTGCTGTCTCCCTGCTTCACATAAACTATTCTATTCTTGTATTGCCTATCTTTTCGGTGGGTAGGGGTCCTGCCACTCTTCTCTATCTGAACCCATGAATCAACACCTTTCTAGCTCTCCATTGTTGGGACCATCGCTGACAGTTAGGCTGGTTTTGCTTTGCAAAATGCCTATTCTGTAAGGCCAGTGTGCCTTTATGCCTAGTGGATGCTTCCTTTGCTTCTTTTTCTAAATTACATGCTTCCTTTTGAGAATGAAATAATTCACTGATGCTGGGCTAAATGATCTGGTATTAGACATGTCTTCCTGGTCATGTCTTTAAAAGCATACTAAGACCAAGCAAAACAGACAGACTCCTAGAGAGTCAGGGGACATCTGTTGGCAGATGGGGGGCCTGGAGGTCGGAAATTGAGGATTAAACAAAAAAGAAGAAAAGGAGCAAAAATTTATGGACATGGGTAACAGAGAGAAGATTGGCCAGGATAGGGTGTTGAAGAGAGGTGGAATAGACAGGCAGTGGAAAATTCTAAAACCCATAAGTAACTGTAGATTCTGATTTTAAGAATGAATTCTTGCCCTGTCCAGGTTGTTCAGTTTATTGGATCATCATCCCATACACAAAAAGTTTGGGTATTCAATTCCCGGTCTGATTGGGGCACATACTTAGGTTTGATCCCCAGTCAGGGCATGCGCAGAAGGCAACTAATTGATGTTTCTCTCTCACATCTCTCTCTCTCTCTCTTTTACTTCCTCTTTATAAAAAATCGAATACATACCAGGCATGAATCTAAGAGTCTTATATATATCATTTTATTTTCACTTTATAGCAAATGTTTAAGGTTTTAATTTTATCCCTATTTTAATACTAAGAAAAATAAATCACAGAGAAATGAGTACTTGTATTTAGGCACAAAAATAGTAAGTGTCATAGCCAGGAATGAGATCCAGGTGGTGCTTCTTTGTATACTACCTTCTTCAAATATGTAAAGTGCTGGTTTGTCTTAAAGTGGCATATGGACACATTGAGTGTGATCACATTTGAAATAGTTACCAGATGGGTGAGGAATGATTTGTCCTTCTTATATGATGAATTTAAATATAGTTTAATAGTTCTCACTGTTATCAATTTGTCCATGCTAATTTCTTGTATAATTTTATGTAAAATTCATGAGCATCTTTTGTTTGAAAATCCTGAATATCTCCATATATTAACAGCATTTAACATTTTGTTTTCATATTTATTTCCATGTCACATTTGAATGGTTTCAGATGAACATAATACACAATATATATTTAAACTCTTGATTATAGTTGTAATTATAGAATGCTTAGTTATTTTTAAAAATAAAACTAAATTATCTAATAAAAATGACTGGAATGGATTAGCAAAATTATTTTTGCCACCCTGTCCTCATTTCCAAAGTCACCCTCCCTGATATTATTGTGATTTTAATTGCCTTTATGTTTATGTTACAAGGCAGGATGGGTTAAAAAATAAACCATAGTTATGGTTAACTGTTGATGGGATGGGTTATAACTAGTATTAGTAAGTGTGAAGATATATGCACATGTTTATCATTGAATACATGGAAGTGCATTTTGAAAGTATGAAGTCTATGACATTTTAAAAATGTTGTATTTGTCAATTATCTTTCAACTTATATCAAATGTTTAACAAGAACAATATAATCTATTTTAGGAGCAATAACATAACCTATGCCCATAAGAAAATGTTCATGTTCTCTTCTCTATGTTATTGGATACTTCCTAACTGATTTCCTTGCCTCTAGGTTTTCTGAAATTCTCTCTACATTGGTGTCAAGATGATTATCTAAAAACATAATAATCTTAAACCTTTTTTTAAAATCCACTGACAAAAAATTTTAATATAAATTTCTTTTCATGACCTTTGATGTCCTCAACTGAACAATAACTATCTGATATTAAACCCATTCAGGATTGTTCCTTTGTCTTAATTAATATATTTCTTTAGCATTCTTGTGCTTTGCTCCTCTTATTCGTTTAGCCTGGCATTTGCTCTATTCTCTAGTCTGCTATCTTTTTTATCTTGTAAGTGTACTCCCATTGAAAGTTTGAGGGTATCTACCTAGTCAAAGTTAGGTGTTTGGTCCTCCTCAGACCTTTTAATATCTCTTCATGAATACATGACTGTTTGTTTGTTTTCTGGACCTACAATATTCTTTACATAACTACTCTTGACTCATGAAGGTAGGAAAATATTTTATTCTTCTTATATCCAAGACAGGATATATAACCACAGTGCCTTGAAAAATTGATGTTTTAATAAAACTTAAATTATACTAAATGACAGATTCTCATATAGTAGTTATTTTTCAGGATTCTATGTAAATAATATGGCATGAACTATTTTCTAAAGAATGTCTAACCACAAAGTTTTAAAAATATAATAAAATAAAATGAATTATTTAACTTCACTTAGAAAATGTAAGAAAAATTTGAACTCAGTTTCTAAAGCTAAATGTAAAAGAAAACATCATGAAATATTTTTTAAATATAATATGAAAAATAGAATAAAAAGTTTCAGCATGGTATTATAATTTTAGTAAAGCTAGACAAATATCAAAGTTAGAATATTTATTTTTAGGACAGATAAAAATAGAATTTTTGTTATAATAAATAATTAAGCATGTAACATGGATGACAGCAGACAAAATATGTGTAAGTTCTAGCAAGATGTAGGCAACTGTTATGGAGCATGAATTAGTATGGATAGGTACTCAGAAAATTTAGAAATAAGAAAATGGACTTAAAATAATATATACAAAAGGAATGTAGCACTGAAGAAAGTCATAAAATATAACTTCAATATTTAACATTTTTACCCCAACCTTTTAGCAATCAATATTATAAAAGGGGTACTTCTAGGGAGCCCCAAATAATGGCAGCCACTTAAACTCATGCCCTCCCTTGCAAAACTTTCAAAAATAAAACAGAACATCAAGAACAGCACATAAAACTACCAAAAAGCCACAATTTTGTCTTCTAAATGCTCATTCTCCAATAAAAGAGGCCAGGACTCCCAGATAAATGACTGGATCTTTGGGGAAAGGCATGGACAACATGAACCTACAACATCTTAGGGTCTCAAAAAATAAAAAGGTGTTTAAAAAATAATGAACACATGTCAAAAATGCTTTTGCTTCTTGCCAAATTGAAGTAACAAGCTACTGGGTTTAACTTCCTACGTTAAAAAATAACAACAATAACACAATAGAATATAGGAAATAATGATTTCAAGGCAATGAACTTGAGAAATGAATGGCAGTGACCCCTGAAAAATGGAAAACGAATGAGGTAAATACTATATGATTTCTCTTACTTACTACTTGGAGATAGTTGTCAGACAATAGCGGAGGAAGGGGAGACCTAGAGTTTGCAGGACTGAGTGCTGCTAATGGATCTATCTAAGGGTTGGGCAGGAATTTAATAATCTGGTAATGTACAAAGGCTCTCCAACTTTGTCTTTCTGTTGAGCTTTCTCTTATTTTTTCTCCTTTTGCACGTGGTCTCACAATAAGCTTCTCCGGGCCCCTAAGCACATTTGCCTCTTTGTTCATGCCCACCGTCTTCCAGACCACAGCTACATCTACATGTGATCAGCAACATGTGAGCGTTATACATGAGCTTATCAAAGCCCATAGTGCTTGCCTTGTTTTCCAGACGGCCCTGTTCAGTTTTGGACTGGTCTGCCTGTTTCTTGCTAATCCCAATCAGAATGACAACCTGAGGATAGCCGCAATGTTGGCCTTCTTCATTCATTTTCCATTGTTAGGATGGTGGTTTCCAATACCCAGGGCCACGGGTTTCACTCTCCAATTCAGCCAGCCCCTCCTTCCTTCACAAATCTGTCCATTTTCACAGCACCAGTTTGCCAACGAGGAGATTGGTGGGTAGGTTGTAGAGAGTGTGGAGCAGCCACCAGCTAAATTTGTACAGATTTTCACCATTCTTCTCTTCATTGCAGTGATTTCTCTTAAATAATACCTCTCAGTATGTCATTTGCTTGAATTCCCAGTCCTGTTTTTGATAATTTCATCTTGTTTTATCACTGGCTTGTGAAGAGGGATGTGTGTGCATATATGTTTCTTTCTATGTTCTGTAATTCCTTTTGTCAGAGTCACTGTCATGTAGTTGCAGATTATTTGGCTGAGATGGTCACAGAGGCTTTCCTTCGCTGCCATTGCTCATCAGTACTGATAATAAAATCCTTATGGCAAACCCTGAGAAGCCCTTAATTAGGAGAAAGCCAACCATCACATTATTTATAATAAAGGCTTCATGTGTACAGCTCGATAGGCATCACATTGATTTGTAGATGTTTGTTTTTTTAGGCTCAGCTCAGCTGCAAACAATATGTGTGGGCATCAGCCTTCACTTTTTACCTACAATCTCAATGTCTTATTTTAGAAAACAAATATAAAGACTTCCTCCTACAAAATAGAAGTGTTCACCTAGATTAAAAAAAAAAAAAAAAAAAAGACAGATGTCAGAAATGCTATGATCCCATGAGAAAATAGGTAGGATGCTAACTCTCACAACCAATATCTGGGAAAACTAAAATAAATGTGGCTGATGTGTGAACAGTTCCTAGCAGAGGGAGGCAGAAAATGGGAGTGAATTCCTAGTGTTACATGTCAATATTAATATTTTAATCAATGTTTCATTTGAGATGCATGTTGATTTTACATGACTAGCCTTAGATGTCAATTAGGAAAAGGTGTACTTACCAGAAATCTTTATATTCAAGACATTATAAAAAGGCATGGGAGAGTATGGGAAAAGTGTTGGGGTTATATTTTAGATCTAAGGACATTGAGCTGGCAGGCTAATATAGATAGGCTAATATATCTCTTGGATGTTGAAACTCAGTGCTCCCCAGGCTGGATATTTTGTGGTGTGAACATCATTAAGTTGAACAATTTCCTTCAAAATTTCCTTTAAATGATTTTAATTTCCTTAATTAAAATGACTAAATATAAAATTATATGATCGCTAAAAGGTCAAATGCTTGCTCTGTTTTAAGAAGTATAAAGCTGCTCAAATGGGATGATTCATTATAAAAGAAATTAAAATTAATCATTCATTTGAGAAATCTGCAAAAAATTATCCTTGGTAGTTACTCTTAAATACTGGCATATGATACAAAATTTGCAATAGCATTGGTCTCTGGGTGGTGCCACAGTGTACTACATAAATATAATATTTTGTTTTGAATGCCCAATACTGGAAAGAAGTCAAGGTTTTCTAATCAGGCTCCAAAATGTGGTCATAATAAGAAATTTTATATATATATATATATATTTTTTTTTAATATATATATATATATAAAATTCTTTCAGTACTACTGTCTACAGTAAAGAGAAACCATCTTGCTAAGTAAAAATGTATTGTAACACAAGCATAAAGTACACCTGGGATCAATACAAGTCAATGGACCAAGTCAACAGATCATCCTAAAAGATCATTTCAGTAAGCAGTCAACAATTAGTCACTGGATTTTTGAACAAGTTGTTACATACTATTAATAAGAAGTAAGCAATAAGAGCATTAACCTATTTTACCTTGATTAAAAACAAGTAAAAATTGTTTGATTTGTGTTTTCTATACATTGATTTTGATGTGCATACTAACTACCTGAGTATTTGTTAACGTGAAATTCTAATTTAGTAAGTTGATCTGGGGTAAGACCTGAGATTCAGCATTTCCAATAAGCTGCCAGGTGATGTCAGTGCTGTAGACTCATGAGCCAGGCTTTGCGTAACAAGAGCTAAAGCACATCTTCAGCATTGTTATGCAAAATGTCTCAAGAGGTCACTTTTAGAATACATAAATTGTGGATCATATTTGTGTGGAAATTTCCTTATACCCTATTCTTAATAAATTAATGTTTTAGTGAGATGAGAAAAATGACTAGCAATAAATTATATGTCCATGTAACATACTTTAATTTTATATTATTTAGTATTTTTATGTTTATAGTCTTTCCATGTTAGAAAGTGAATTTTATTCAGTTATTGTATTTCATACTTACTTTTTGTTAATTTTCCATTCACTAACCCATTGTTTTACAAATAGGCACTCTTTGAAAATGTTGAATGCCCGCCAGATGCAGAGGTGTTTCCTTTGCCAAAATATGGATGATGACTGACTTAGACTAGAAATGTTGGAAGACACTTTAAATAAGGCAAATTCAAGTAAATTATTTTTCTTGCATAAATAAATCCATGAGGCCAAATAAGTCATTAAGAAAGTAGAAAATCAGAATTTTTTCTATTTAAAATTAAAGACATTAAAAACCCAAAAAATTTAGACATGCATCCCCTTTAATGTTTTTCACATGAGTTTCTTTTATTGTTGGTATTTCTGTTGAGTACTAATTTTTTTGTTATTGCTTAGGCCGTTTGCTTTCTACTTTTTCTGGAAACATTTTAATAATAGTCTAAATCCAATTAGTCTTGGCTTTTGCCTTTAACTCTAACCTTTTTCCCTCTCTTCTTGAGTCTTGGGCACCTGCCTATGGCAACCCAAATCCTTAAGATCACCAGACCTTATGAATGAATTTTTCTTTTAGATTTCATTTTGGTATGAAATATTAGAATAGCAGAGACAATAAAGAAAAAATAAAATGAAAATCAAAACATCATTAGAGTTAGTTATTCTCTAGGGATTGGTAATCATTGCAAATCACTAGTATGTTACCCTTAAATAAGCTGATTATAAACAACAGGAAGTCATGGAGCAACTTCCCTAATTAATGAGTTCACTTTAGCTCCCACCCAACCAAGGGTCAGAGGAACTGTGGGGACAACATTTCTTTCCTGGCTGATTAAAAGGCTGACTCCATACTTAACCTCCTTTGCCCCCTGCCCAAAGACCTCAGTAAGAGAGGCAGGTGGAGGGCTAAAGAAATGCATAATATCATAGTCCAGATTGGAGTAAGTGGTACTAAGAGAAATGCATCTTCTTTAAGAAAAAGATGAAGGACCATTGTCTGGAAAATAAAAATATTTTATAATACTCAGTACTCAAATTACTTGTGTTAACTTTTCAATAGAGTTTCTTCATTCAGATGGATGCAATTAAAATTCTGTGGTTCAATATGCAAGATGGAGAAAACAAGAGGAAAAGGTTAAGTCAGAAGACAGACAGGTCTAGTCAGAGGGAAGTAAACTCTGTGTTGGGGTGGAGAGAAGTTCCCTTGGGCAAAGGGGTAGTTTTCATTGTTTGTCTAGATCTAACAAGGCATTGAAATTCATGACTATATGAAAAATCTGCTGGGTTTAATAAAGCCTTAACACAGCCTAGAAAAAGTACATCCAGAGAAAAATGATTCTGTCAATCACCAAAAACTATAATGCTATTATCTGCTTCACATGGAAAGAAAAGAGCAAGGGATCAGATCAGAGAGAGCAGTCTGTGTTACTGGTTATGCGTTAAATGGCCAAGGGTTGTAAGGGAAAAAAATGTAACTGGTTGTTCAGGTGAAAGCCATATGTCTTATTCCCCTAAGCAAAAATTACACATACAGGTTAGGCGAGTGTGACAGAATTAGGAGGTCAGCCACTGCCTTGACTCAAATGTCTGCTGGGTCGCTCACATCACAGTAACCAAGTAAAGCAGGCCCAATATGGGAAGGTTTGTTCACACAGAACATTATGTGTAGGAATGTTACTCAATTCCCTGTTATTTGGAAGTAGATATGACATAGTCCTCAAAATGCCCGCCCTATGCATGCTGCACACGCTCCGTATAATCCCTTCCATTTGCCTGTGTGCATAACTGTGAACATGACAAATTTTACACCCATAATTAGGCTGTGTTGTATGTCAAAGTAAAGAAATTCTGCAGGTAAATGTCAGCCCTAATGCAGATTTTATATATATATATACATATATATATTTATTATTTTAGAGAGAGGAAAAGGGAGAGCAGCAGAGAGGGAGACATCAACATATGGTTGCCTTTCACCTGCCTCCAGCTATGGACCTGGCTGGAGACCTGGCCTGCAACCTGGTCATGTGCCCTGACTGGGAATCAAACCAGCAACCCCCAGGTTCGCCAGCCTGTGCCTTATTGTGCCACCAGCCAGAGCCTGATTGACATATTTTTAATAAATTTATTAGAGAGACATTGGTTAATAAGACTGTATAGATTTCAAGCTTTGCGCAGTGGCAGTATCGTAGCCAATGAGGTTTATCCGAGGCGCGATTATTGCTAATTGAAAGACTGTATAGATTTCAAGTGTACATGACTATGATACATAATGAATATATTGCATCATGCACCCACCACCCAAAGTGAAATTATCTTCTGTCACCATATATTTGGCCCCCTTTTTACTCTTTACCACTCACCACCTGCTTCTCTCTGGTAACCACCATACTCTTGTCTGTGTCTCTAACTTTCAATTTTATATCCCACATATGAGTAAAATCATACGGTTTTTAGCTTTTTCTGACTGACTGATTTCACTTAGCATACTACTCACAAGGTTGATCCATGTGGTCACTAATCTGAGTATTTCATCTTTTCATATAGTTAAGTAGTACTGCATAGTTTAGAAGTACCATACCTTCTTTATCCAGTCCTCTTATCGAAGGAATTTTTGTTGTCTCCATATTTTTGCTGCTGCGAATAATATTGCAATAAACATAGAGGTCCATATATTTTTGTGAATAAATATTTTAAAATTTTGGGGGGGGTAGATATTCCATTGCTTTTGACTTCATCAAAATTGAGATGATCTTAGGTGGGCAAAACATAATACGATGAGCCCTTAAAAAATAATGGGCTCTTTTTGAAGTCAGGGAGGCTGGAAGCAGGCAAGAAATTAAGCTGAATTTGAAATAAACCACACTGCTACGGAGGCCATGGGTCAAGAAGCTCTGGGAAGTATCTTGGAGCTAAGAATGATCCCCAATTAACAACAAACAAGCCAAATGGAAATTCTGTCCTAAATTGCCTGAAATTAAATTCTGCCACCAGCCTGAAAGCTTCATGAGAACATTGAGCTTCAGATAAGATCCGACCCATGCTGACACCCTGATTTCAGCTCTGTAACCCCCTGCATAAGAGCTCAGTTAATATTTGCCAAACTCCTGACCTATAGAACCTAGGTGATTATGAATGGATATTTTTTTAAGTTTCAAAATGATACCACCAATTTGAAAGAGAGTTAGCAGTGTCTTTAAAAGGTGAACATAGATTTACCATGTAATCCATCAATTTTACTCTTTGCTATTTACCTAAGTGATATGAAAATCTATGTCCACACAAAAAACTTGTATGCAAATGTTCATAGCATCTTTATTCAAATTGCTATAAAGTAGAAGCAGCCAAGATGTTCTTTCGTAGGTGAATGGATATACAAACTGTGGTGCATCTATATGATGAAATATTATTCACTAATATGAAATCAGTTATTAAGCCCCAAAAAGACACAAAGGAATTTTGAATGCACATTACTAACTGAAAAAGCCAATCTGAAAAGGTGAAATGTTGTATAATTTAAAATATATTAAATTCTGGAAAAGGAAACAGTCCAGTGATAGTAAAAAGATCAATTGTTCCCAGAGGGTTAGTAGGGGAAGGAGAGATGAATCGATGAAACACAGTGGTTCTTAGGGCAGTGAAATTCTTCCTGTGTTACTGTAATAATGGGAATATGACTACGCATTTGTCAATGAACTATGCAAGCAAACAATGATCTTAACCAAAAATTTTACTTAATAAATGTTAATTTATTTTATCAATTTTATCAGATGTACCACACCAATGCAAGATGATAATAATGGGAAAAATTGTGCATATAGCAGGGTATATGGGAACTATATTATCTGTGCTCCTGCTCAAATTCTCTGTGAATCGAAAGTGGTTCTTAAAACCAAATCTATTCATTTTACATGAAAAGTAGCTCCTGAAACTTAACTGAACTTTGGCCTCTGCAAGATGGCTTGGTGAGTCTTCAGCAAACTCCCCCAATGAGCGCTCCTCAACTCTGGAATTTTTGAACTACAGGAAAATGAGACAAATGTGTCAGTATATTCTGATTTCTCAGGGAAAAAAAAAAAAAAGACAAGAAGAAAATGGATTTCCCTGTACAATATCATGATTTTGAAATGTTAAGCATAAGTGCAATTAAATTTTTAAAAACATTATTTTGGAGCTAGATTTAAACACATTTCAAATAACCTCTTCCTTTGATTATGGAAAATTCACTGGTTGGTAAAATGGAAATAAATTAACAAAGACAGAGACAGATTTTATCTGGTTTGGTATATTACACAAGTGAAAATTCAATGCTAAAATAAATAAATGTATCCTGTGTCAGTGCCCCGAATTCTACAGGCCAGTTCTCCTAGAAGCTGATCACTTTTGAAGCAAAGATCAAAGGATGCTGTCTAGGGTATTTTCTTTTGGGTTGTTTAAAAAGTCTAATTTAGTGGCAATGAACCCTTTCCCTAAGTACAGGAAATGCTCGTCCTCTGTCACACAGGTTACAAATTACACCATTAAAAAGATATGCTGTAGCTGCGTTAGTCAAATGGTGGGTATACTGCAGACTAAGGAGACATTTTCAGAATGGATGGTGGCCTTTAAATCCCTTGATGTCCATCTCAGCATCAGTTAAGCAGTAGTTTTAGAGTGTGGCCTACTCATTGTATTTTTTTGGCCATGGTACTAACATGAGAGAAATCAAGCCTGAATTAATAAAAATACTATTGCAGACATGGCTGGTGCGGCTCACTGGATTGGCCCCGTCCTGCGAACCCAAAGGTTGCTGTTTCGATTCCTAGTCAGGGCACATAAACAGGTTGCAAGTCAGGCCTCCAGCCAGGTCCTGGGCTGGAGGCAGATGAAAGGCAACCATACATTGATGTTTCTCTCCCTTTCTTCCTCCCCCTTCCCTTCTCTCTGAAAATAATAAATAAAATTGTTTTAAAAATAAATAAATAAAAATACATATTGAAGACTACTCTTAAAGAAGTACAATTTTACTTCCAACCACATAGAAGAATTGCAAGCAGTAAAGCAAAGGGTAGTGCTGAAGTACAATTCTTTGCCCTTTAGCCATGGGAGATGGGTAAACATGAATGCTAGAAAGTCATGCACTTTAACTTGTATAATTAGAATAAATGATTCTTGCCCTGGCTGGTATGGCTCAGTGAATTGGCCCTGGCCTGCAAACCCAAGAGTCACTAATTCAACTTCCCAGTCAGGCACATAACCAGGTTGCATGCCAGGTCTCTAGCCAAATACCTAGCTGGAGGCATGTGAAAGGCAACCATACATTGATGTTCCTCTCTCTCCCTCCCTCCCTGCCCTTCTCCCTAAAAATAATGAATAAAGTCTTTAAAAAATAAAAATAAAATAAAGAAAATACAATCTTAAAAAGATTAAGTGATTCTTAAAGTTTTGAAATATATATATAACTTGATTATACCTTAAACATGTATTTAAGTAAATATGAATATTTCTAAGTGACTAGTAATCTTTAAAATGCTTATAATTTAATACCTAACAAATATTTACTTAAAATTGGCTGGATGAGGTATGTAGATGTATTCCCTTCTCTCAAGAAAGTTAGTTGTACAGAAGAAATGCAAGTTGAATAAAAAACATGCTTTGGGGACCCCAAAGGTGGTGGAACTAATTCCAAAAAGAGATGAGCATCTCTTTAGTTAAAATGATTTGGGATTTTAATAGATGAGGTAGACAGTAAACACATGTAATGGTACAAAAGTAGCCATCTGTTATATAGTAAAATGCAATCCTTTAGAGTAAAATCACACTGTCATTCCTGATACCTCCTATACTTAGGTAATTGAGTTTATGTATATACGTGTATTTTTAAAAAATATTTTATTTATTGTTTTTAGAGAGAGGGAAAGGGAGAGAAACAGAGAGGGAAAGAGACATCAATGTATGCTTGCCTATCACCTGCCTCCAGCTATGGACCTGGCTGGAGACCTGGCTTGCAACCTGGTTATATTGCCCTGATTAGGTATCAAACCAGTGACCTTTCAGTATATATGTGTATTTTTAAAGGTGCTGCCTTAATTAAATGCACATGACAAATTTTAACAGAGAATCTTCATGTATTATGAAACTAAGATAATGATTTCTGGGAAGTAGTAGATGGTCGCAGAATTTTGAGTAGCATTTATGTTACCAAAATCCGTACCCTCCCCCCAAATTATTTTTAGGTACACAAGAAACCTAAGAACTGATCCCATCATAAGTATTGGCAAGAAGCTCAGGACCACCAAACTGGACCCCATGACTAGAGGGAACAGGTTCCTGATCCATCTACAGACTAATCAGATGTGGACACTATACAGATTAGGATGGTCTCCCTTCTTCCTCACCATTGTGGTACTTAAATGCTAAAATTAATATTAAGCCAAACACAAAAAGTATCTCTAGGTGCTTATCAATAGTAAGTTGCTGCCTAAGTGGATCTCAGGTGTGATGTTGAAAGTTTGTGCTATATTTCTGCCCATGAATTGACAAGCATGAGTAAATAAGGAAAAAAAATGTTTATTTGATAAAATATATGTGAAAGACTCAAACATGTTTTATATGTAAAATAAGTATATGTTAATAATCCATAATAAAGTATATGGGCTTTGTCTTGAGGATATAAACTTAATTATCAAAAGAAATGACATTTATGAACTATGCAAATTGATATCCAATTAACTTGCTGCAGCTATCTTATTAAATGCCAATTAAGTATATTAAGTCTTTAATATTTCATATATCAATATGAATTTAACTGTACCTTTATTGCCATTGTAATTTTGAGTTATTTACTTAGCTAGATGATTTACTTTTTGCACAATTATTAAGCCTTACCCTCTGTTTTACAAAAAAAAAACAAAAAAACAAAATTGATAGCTGTATGAAATCTGACAATAAGTCCCCAGAACATCACCAGTTTCCTGCTTTGTAACACATCTTTGTTTTGAAGCAAAATGCAGGCTGCACATGGACTGTGGTAGCTGGATAGAGACTTTAATTTTTCATTTGAAATAAAATATGAAGCAACCATATAATGTTCCTGAAAGACATTATTAGGTATTTCAAATTATTTTATTTTCCATTATGACTGTGGTTAATGTTTGTCTAATCATATAAAAGATATTCTGACAACTGAGAGCTTTCCTAATGAAATAGGATAAGAAGTGGCCTATTAGAACACAAATATTTTAGGTCCTTTAGTGAGACATGTTTTATTTTTGCTTTGACAGTCCCCTGAATATCTAGCATGGTAATAGGCACTTACCAACTTTGAGGTAATTGAAAAGACCATGGGCTTTGTAGTGATAATTTGGGGTTCAGTGTCCCTCCCAGTTTCTATTTCTTTGGTCATATAAACCTATGACATTTATGACATTTGGCCAATTTGCTCATTAGTAAAATGTGGATGGCTAAGAAATCCTGCATATGTTTAGGCTGAATATTAAATTTAACTAAATGTATATGTGCAAGAAAACATAATAATATGAATAACATATATGAAAAGCCACACTAAGTAAAACTTGCTTTTATTCCTATCATTTTTATGTATTGATTTTTGAAACAACTTCATTGAATTGTACATATCATGAACTTACTGCCCAGTAATTTTATATATGATTTATAAATGGAATGGATCTCAGAGCGTTTATTAATCTTGAAACAGGACAGTAAAAAATTACATGGATGTGAAAGACAATTGTGATTTAAGCCTGGGCATGGGCAGCCATCTATATCTATGGGTTCATCCAACTGCAGATGGAAAATATTCAGAAAACAAAAGTTACATTGTTGCTAACATGCACTAGGTAGGTACCATGGTTGCATCTGTACTGAATATGTGCTGACTTTTTCTTGTCATTATTCCCCAAACAATACAGGATAACAACTAATTATAACCTGTAAGCAGGTTATATGCAAATGCTACACCATTTTATATAAGGGACTTGATCATCTGCAATTTGGGTGTGGGCAGGAGACCCTGGAAACAATCCTTAGAGGGAACCAGAGATGATTGTGTATATATAAGACCATTGCCCCGTTTCATTTTGCCTTATTAAGATAAACATCTAATGTTTAACAGTTAACTCTATATTTGCATAAGAGAAACTCTTAAACACCTGTTTACTTATGATTCAATAGTCAGTGCATTAATGAATCTAACTCCAAACTACGGAGAACAGGAACGGTGAAACGTAATCCTGACTTGATGCTGACTGGTGGCCATTCGGTGAAGGCATGCAAGGGTTTTGGCTGTGATACCTTCTGCTTCTCTGCTTTAGTTTCATGTATTGTCTCATTAAATGTGACCTGTTTTAATCCCTGCATTGCTGTGTGATCTGTTCTGATGTAGGTCTCAAGTGGAACATCACCCCTTTTTCTCTGGGTCATTGCCACAGGCTCTTCCCAGCACCATCTTCTCAGCCTGGACATTACAACTGTGTGGTCGGACCTAGTGGCAGCCAGACCCACTCTCTTTGCTCACCTTTCCTTGCCTGGGCAGTGGTGATCACTGGTCCTTGTTTCTTTGTTCATCTGTGTCTGTTTAAGTCTTCTAGAGACCCTCCAATAAAAATCACCGATAAAGTCTTCAGGTGCCAAGTACAATAATAAATGTCTATGGAAACAAAATCACCCTCCTGAAACAGAAGGAAACCTAAACTCCTTACCCATGTGCTTCCAATTAAAAATGTTTCTTCTGACCTACCATTATTTATAGCCCTATTAATGATGGAATTCACACTAAAGTAAACGTCTTTTTTGTTGGTGACTATCCATGAGGCCCATGTGCATTTATGGACCACAAACAGAACATTCTACATGGTGGTTTGAGATGGCAGGTCCCTGGGAATTGATGGAGAAGGTTGAGAAAGGTTTTACCTTTAGCTAAACAATAGTCTCGTTGAGCTCTGGGTCTGACTGATAAGGATAAACAATTGTCACCACTAGAGGAAATTTATGGAAATTAGTTGAACAATTCTAGCATGGCTCTGGAATATCAAAATTACAATTTGTACAGATGGTGACCCTTTTCTGTCAACTAAGCAATGAAAATAAAGCTGCTTCTACTTGTCAGAAAGCCAGCGTTTGGATAAAAATGTCCTTTTAGCTTCCTAGCCCACATGGCAGGTGGGTAGCAGGCACAAGCCTGATTTGAAAGCTGCTAAATTTTATTTTTTAGGATTTGATAGCCTACCATCATCTTTTATTCCTCCCCAGAGTTCTTTCTTTAGATAAGGATTTCAAGGGACTCTTCCATTTTATCACTGTAAAGGCATCCATGAAAAGAGAAGGTGATGATTAGCCCTAATGGCAGCTTTCATCCGTTGTCTATTATTCAGGCATTTTTTTTCTATTCATAGTTCACAGATCAGCCCTGAAATGTCTGCATTTTTACAGTAATTTTACAAGTATGAAAGCTACACCTGAGAAACTCATCACTGAGGAAGCTGTTATCCAGGGACCCATTTGTTCCTCGACCTCATATTCCTTGAGTTATACCATCCTGCTCATGAGTTAACTAAGCTATGAGTTCATCTTTTCCACATCATCACAGTTCTCTTTCCTGTTACCATATAACCATAAATCCCTACTATGCTTTTCCACAATTACATTAATACCTTCTTCTGGAAGAGTCTGTGTAAGTTTAGTAGCTTCAAAGAATTTCCTTCAGTGTTTTCAATAATATTTTGTGTTTTTTTCCTTTTTCTTTTTTGACAGTCTATGTGTCCTCTAATTATCTGATTTTGAGCATTCTGCTGAGTAACATAATTCTATTGGAATTAGTACAAAACAAACATACCAGTGTTGTGGCGATTTAGCCTAATCTGCTGTCTGACAATGCATATATGGTATGGAGTGTCTCAAATGCTCTAAGTTTCTCTATTCCTGTGTTTTAATAATTTTAAGAGTTGAAACTGTCATGCATTCTGCATTTTATTTTCCTGTTTCTAAATTTGCTTTTGCCTTATTCTCCCCATGGAGAACATAGACATATGTGATAATAAGTCCTATAAACTCTTAATAAGCATATTAAGAAATATTTGTAACAAGGTTGATTTTGACAGCAAGAATTAATTTAGGTAACTATCCTTTTAAATGAGTTTTATTTCATTCAAACATAACTGAAAACACTGTAACTGTTTAAAAATAAGTTGATAAAAAACATGATGTGCCTTGGAGTTACTAAAAACTTGCTTAATTTATGCTGCAAGATTCATTCAAATTTTTAACATAGTCTTCTCTAATATTTTTCATTATTTTTGAAATAATTTCTATAGAAATTCAATTTGCAAAACCCTCAAACATTTCTCTTAAAATATTTGTTAACTAGTATTTAGTGTCATGTTGAACATTTCTCAACAATGCTGAGCATGTCTACACTATTATAGGCCAGTACCTAGTTTATTTATTTATTTTTTGTACTGCAGTAACCTACATAAACTTCTTTTGTATTTTGCTAAAGTCATAAACAAATGCTTTATTTCTTTTTTATTGAAGCTTTTATCCACTGCATGAAACCATTGCTGATTCTTCCTGTGCAATGACTTATAGTAATTTAGTTTATTTGATCTAAGGCCACCTCTTTTCTTTCCAGATTTTTTCTTGTTCCCATACAATGATCCAATCACTCCTGTTCTTAGTTTTCTATTATGGCACATTCTGGAGTCTAGTCTTCCTACATTTATGGATATACAATTTTGGGCAAGGGATTAAGTGGATTAAGTAAATACAGGAGATAAATTTGTCACCCTAGTAAAGTCAACTGGTAGAATATTCTCCCACACTTTCTTTATAGATTAGAAAGAAATTTTATAGTTTTCCTTTGAGTCATAAGGGGGAATTGTGAATGAAAATGGGCCAAGATAATCTCATGCAGATATTTAGGTATATTATAAATAAGTAGCCACTTAAATATTAATAGTGAAAACAATAAAGCTTTCAGAAAGTAGTATAGGAGAATATCCTTATCACTTGACATGGGCAAATATTTCTTAAACAAAACATCATTTAAAAATAAATGCTTCATAAATTTGATATCATCAGAATTCAGAATTTCATTTAATCAAAAGACACAATGAAGAGAAAAGAAATGCACAGCAGGAAAAGAAGATGTTTTCAGTACACACATCTGATTAAGGACTTTCATTTAGAATACATAAGGAATCTCAGCAAAGCAATTAGGAAAGAATAACATTTTAGAAGAAAAAATAACAAAACTAGACAATTCACACAGGAATATACCAAATGATCAATAAACATATGCAAAGTTTATCAAAATTATTCTTCTGTAGGGAAATGCAAATTAAACTTTCAAGGAGATACCATTTATACTCACCATAATGGCTAAAAACAAGCAAGCAAACAAACAAACTGAAAATACCAAGTACTGAGTAGCATGTTGAGCAAATGCAATTATATCAGTAATGCAGATATTGTTATAAACATCTCACAAAACTTGTTTGCAGGATCTATTAAGATAACATATGTATCCTAATATTCTACACACAAACACACACAAATAGAGATACTAGATTATTGTGTATGTGTCTGTGTGAATCAATAGACATGTCCACAATTATGCATCAAAAGAATTGAACAAAAATACATATAGTAGCTTCAATCACAACAGAGCCCAATCAGGTTAAAAGCTTTCGATGTTCACCAATAGATTGTATAAATAAATGGTGGTATAATGTTATAAGGAATACTGTATGGTAAGGAAAACAATTACTGTTACTTGAAAAAAGAGAGATGAATTATATACACAAATGAAAGAAGTCACTCACAAAAAGTACATACTGATGATATGTATCTATTGCTATAAAGCAAGAAAATCAACCTACAATGGCAGTTACAGAAGTCATTAATTTTTGGTGGGTAACAACTATGAGGAGGCATGAAGCAGGTTTCTGGGTGGCAGGCAATGTTCTCCATCAAAATTCAGTGGAAGTTATCTGAGTTCGCCAGTGTACATTCTGTAAACATTAATCAAACTGTACAAGAGATATTCATGTACTTTATGTGTTGCACCTTAATAAGATCAAGTGAAAAAAGACCAAAAACTAGACATATAAAAATTACATCTAACAGGGAGAATAAGAAATTACCCAAGGGAAGAGCATTTTTCTTAGCTTTGTAATTGCTTTGTGAACAGGACCAAATTAAATATGATCGCCAAAAGCCTCTCCTGGTTATATCTTTAGATACCATTTTGAGAAAGCAAATATATTCGTGGCTCATTTTTTCATTTAATTTCTGATTGATTATTATCACATTTCCTGATCTATAAAATTGGACAGTAATATCTGAATTATTTGGAACATTTAATAAAATAATGCAATGAAAGTGCATATCACATAACCCTCCCATTTGTTGGACATTATTGTTACTATCATCTTTTTTTTAATTTAATGTTATTATTGTTGTATTACATCCATCCCTTTTTTCCTCCCCTCTGTCCCCTTCCCCACCCACCCACTCCCACAAAAAATCAATCCCACTTGTCCATGTCCATGGTTCTTCCATGCTAGTTCCTTGACTAAACTGCTCCCCTTATTTGCCTCCTCCTCCCCACTTCAAGCTCCCCCTTCCCCTCTGCCCATGGAAGGTCTATTCATTGTATTCATGTATCTGGTTCTGTTTTGCTTGTTTGTTTGTTTTGTTCAATAGTGTCCTGTAATGGGTGAGATCAGATGGTATTTGTCTTTCAGTGTCTGGCTTATTTCACTAAGCATAATACTTTCCAGTTCCATCCATGTTATTGCAAAGGGTAGGAGTTCCCTTCTTTTATTCTGCTGTGTAGTATTCCATTGTATTAATGTACCAAAGTTTTTTGATTCATTCATCCACTGATGGGCACTTAGGCTGTTTCCAGCAATTGGCTATTGTAAATGGTGCTGCTATGAGCATAGGGGTATATAAGTTCTTCTGAATTGGTGTTTCAGGGTTCTTTGGGTATAATCCTAGTAATGGAATTGCTGGACCAAAAGGCAGTTCCCAGTTTTAGTTTTTTAAGGAAACTCCATACTGTTTTTCACAGTGGCTGCACCAGCCTACATTCCCACCAACAATGCACCAAGGTTTGCTTTTCCCCACATCCTTGCTGACACTTATTTGTTGATTTGTAGATGATTGTCATTCTGACAGGTGTGAGGTGGTATTTTACTGTGGTTGCATCTCTCTGATGGTTAGTGATGTTAAGCATTCTTTCATATGCCTTTGGGCCTTTTGTATGTCTCCCTCAGAGAGTTGTCTGATCAGTTCCTTTGACCATTTTTTAATTGGGCCCTCTGTCCCCCTGGTGTTGAGTTGCATTAGTTCTTTATATATTTTGGAGATCAAACCCTTATCTGAGGATTGACTTAGTTGTAATCCTATTGTTTTATGATCTACCACCAGGCTCAGATGCAGCTTGGAGTGACAGACTGATTCAATTGTAAATCAATGACCCAGCTACCAAATGCAGGCCCTGCTGGGCTAGATGAGAGGTTCAATTGTAATCTAATGGATCAGCCAACAGCTCAGGTGCAGCCTGGTGGGCCAGATTCAGATGTAAATCAATGAGTCTGTGATCAGCCACCAGGCTCAGGCACCACTGGGCTAGGCAGCAAGATCCAATGGTAATCCAATGAATTCATGTTTGGCCACCAGGCTCGGATGGCACTGGGCTTGACTGAAATATTCTATTGTAATCCAATGAATCTGTGATCAGCTGCCAGGATAAGGGGCTACTGGGTTAGACTGAAAGATTCAATTGTAATCCAATGAGTTTGTGACCAGCTGCCAGGCCCAGAGTTCCCTGGGCGGGACAAACCAACTCAGTTGTGAACCAATGAATCCATGATCAGCCATCAGGCTCACTTGCCACTGTGTGGGGCTGACTGACTGACCCACCTGTAAGTCAGAGAGTTTGTCATAATCAGCTGCCAGGCCCAGGCACTGCTGGGTGAGAAATACCTCTTCAGGTGCCAACTATGCTCAGAAACAGCAGGGCTGGAGAGGTTTATTTAAATGTAAATCATAGAATTGTGATCAGGCACCAGGCTCCGGTGCCACTGGGCAGGTAGATTGCTCCCAGTGGGCAGGGCTATGAGGACCTTTATAGGGAAGCCACTGGGCGCAATATAGTCCGCCCGAGGTATGGGTGATGAGTCAGCACGGTGACCCCCACAGCCACCTCCCCACTTCTCTCCTCCAAGTCACCACCGCAAACTCCCCACGCGTCTCTAGTCCTCTTTGCCCTTCCTCCGCTGAAGCCCAGGGTAGGTGGGAGCCAATGTATTATTGCTGTGCTCACCCTTGTAGTTCTCTGTCTCCAGGGCTCCCTCAGGCTAGTAAACCCTGTGGCTTTCTGCCCTTCTCAGCTGGGTGCTGCTCTGCTTTCCACTATGTTGCTGTATCTTGGACACCCAGCTGGGGGACCAGCACCTCCCTTCTCAGGTGGAGCCCCCTATTCTATGCCTTTGGCTGCTGCCTCAGATGGGGGCCCAGCCAGCCCTCTCACATTTCCATGATTCCTACCAGTCATGTTGTGATGAAGCGTCCTCTTCTGTTCTGTCTGTGGTAATAGGACTTCTTTCCAGCTGGTGTTCTGTTGGTAATTCCAGCTGACTTTCTCCAAAAAGGTAATTCCAGATGCGACCTGGGAGGAGAGTGGGGTAGCTCTATTTACTCCTCTGCCATCTTGCTGGAACTCTTTCAACATTGTTTTTTACTTAAGTTGTTATTATAGGCACTCTGCTGATTTTGTCCAATATATATTTTAGAGATTCATTTTAATTTAAAAGAGATAGTATTATTTTCTTGGCCCTTCTCCAATTTATTATAGATTCCTATTTACATGTGTTGGGATAAATACTTAGAAAATTATTTTGTGTTATACAAAACATAATTAAAATGAAACAAAATATAAATATATGCTTGTAAAATACAGACATATTTCTTATCAGAAAAACAGGTATTGTTTTTATTTCTCTAAAAATATAAGCATCCTTGGACTAGAACCAACCAATTGTTTAGAATAACTCAACAATTACAGTACTAGTATCTACTTGGAGCATTTTTAATATCATGGTAATCAATTCAAATGCATATTCTACAAGACTATTTTGGTCAACTTTTCTGGCTATATTAGTGCCCACACTTAGAATTAAAGCAAAACAATAACTCCTCTATAGTAACATAATTCATTTTCTAGCATCTGAATGCTTTGAGAATCAGTTGCATTTCATCACATCGAATGATCCTTGGACTTCAAATTTGCATCTGTCACTCATAGAAGATAATTTTCAGTATTTAAATAATAGTATATATTCTAATCTAGTGGTAATTTCTTGTGTCACAGAGGAGAAAACTGAGCTCGAAATGTTAAGTATTTGCTTTGAATCACTTAGCATAGAGTAGAGAGGGAACTGGCACTCACAGTTCCTGACTCCTGGCTCCTTGATCTTCAGGTACTCTTGAATAATTTATCGGAGATAGCAATAACAAGACAAAAGTTCTAACAAATGGAAGGATCCATCAATAGGTTGCTTTCTCTTAAATAAACTAACTCACAGAATTTTGTTTTTAGCAAGTTGTGATCATAATACAAATTTGCAGGCTAAAATACTATATTCTACTTTTGCATTAGACCATAAATTGTTCTACAGCAACATAATTATTAGAGCTGTTAATCACTTCCACAACCCTATCATCTTCTCTTTTGAGGGCTTCTCCTTATCAGAAGGTTTAGCTAGTGACAATTGGATGATGATTTTCTTTCTGGGAAAAAGTCAAAGGCATAGAAAGGGAATATTTTATATAATTTTCTGAGCTTTATGTTGTTTGTGATTTTTCAGTGCTAAAGGAGATAGGATTTCCAAGATAAACACATTATGTAGTAGGCAATGGAGGGGTAGAACCACTTTTTTCTATAATCACAGTTCTTTCTAAAGTCATGTAGCCTCTATAAATGAGACAATAAAGTAACCCCACATTGGTTTCTGCAGTTTCCTGGAGTTTAAAATGTATTAATGGCTATTGGATTCAGAATAAATAAACTGGATGGAAAAATCATTATGTGAGTTCCATTTTCCAAATATCAATTTAGTTTCTAAGCGCTCCAATAACTTACCCTTAATTTCCAGCTTGAAGCTTCTGAGAAAAATAGTTGAAATTTGGGGCATTATTTATTTCTCCCCTCTTATAATAATGGGGTGTGAGTGCAGAGGCTGAGCTTATTGAATTTGGAATTAGAAGCCGATTAATCTCCTAAAAAACCAAGTATTTTACATATTGAATTTCACCCTTTGGTGATAACAAACAACACAGAAGTGCATCAAAAAAGTTAGTTGGTTACTTGCAATAACTCAGAAAAATCAAATGCAGTTAAGGAAGAAGAAAAAAGTAAGAAAATGTGGATGTATATTACATAGAAGACATGCCATCTTTCTTATTCACTGTTATAAAATATGTGCTTATTTGTGGGTGTGTAATATATAGATTTTGTTGGCAAATTCGTTTTAAGTAGCAACCAACTGGACATGTGTGTGTTGTGAAATCAGTTAATCTTTAGGTTAGAAAAGATGCTGAGAATGAAGACCAATTTGGATGGAATTTGCAAACTACTAAACTATATGATTCATATACATAGACAATATATATTCTCATACTAGCATGCAAATTAGATGAGATTCCTTTCAACTAAATCATGGAAATATACATTTCCAGTTACAAAGGCCCCCAAACTGGGGATACTTGGGAAAAGGAATTAATGCTATAGTAAACTTTATTATTGACATGTGAACATACCTAATCTCTACCTCAACAGACTCTTAAATAGTTCAGAGGTTAGTTTAGGACCACATAGGAAGTCAACAACAAGTTCAAAAAATAGCTAGAATACTATTCTACAAAATTACTTAAATCCTAGGGCTTTTTATTTTTTATCTTAACTTAGTAGACATAATAATTCCTAATCTGGGGACTGGCTGAGCACTGCAAGTGTCATTATTTCTGAAGGCTTCAACTTGTAAAACACATATAGAGGAAAAACAGAAGGTATTGAAAGAAGTAAGCTTATAAATAAATAAATAAACCTACTCTTTAAGATGGAAAACTCCAAAAAGAATAAATGGTAGTTCCAGTAGCTTAAAATGAAGTTGAGTTGTATTATTGGAGGTGTGTGTGTGTGGGGGGTCTGACTCAAAAACCAAATTCATTTTTTACTATGGGTTGGGCACTGTCTCTAGGACAACTTTCACAAAAGTGAGTTCTGCAATAAATCATTTCTGTGATATATTTCACAAAAATAGCATGCCAGAGTAAAATAAGTATTAAAGAAGAAAAAACTTCTGAATCTTGCTACAATATATCTAAAATACTATCATTTAACATGTAATAATTATGTAAGCTATTGGCATATTTTAATTTTTTTGTTAACTCTTCAAAATCCAGTATGTACTTAAAATGTGTATAAAAATATGTATGGGTTTACACCATGTATTTTTGCATGTGTTTGGTAATATTGAAATTCATATTACTTAAAAGAGTAATTCTTTAAACAAACAAATGAATTAATGTAGGCATTTTGGAATAATGAAAAGAAAACTTTGTATTAATATGATTTGAAAAGCTGACAGAAGGCAGTAATTGAATAGTGAATTGTCTGGATGTTAAAGGGAAAACAAAATTATACATTGGTGGTTATAGAATAGACAGGGGGATGTTAAGAAGAACAAAGGAAATAAGAGAAGCCAAAGAATTTATATGCATGACTCATGGACATGAACTAAGGGGGGCATTCCTGGAGGGAATGGGGTACTGGGTGGAGGGGAGGCAAAGGGGAGAAAATTGGGACAACTGTAATAGCAAAATAAATAAAATATATTTAAAAAAAGTTAGTTGGGATAGTTGGATGAATAGACCTTTTCTTTTCCTTATGGAATTCAATAATATCATGTGAACTCTAGTTCTTCCCAACAAGATTTAACATTGAAAATTAACACAGCTGTTGAACAAAAATATATCTTTCTTGGGTAAATGATTAAATCTCTTTGTTTTCTATTTACATACGTGGTACTTTTATGTTTTGCTATATCACAAACAGAAGAGGTCAGAAATGACAGATCACATTTTAAGAATATATAGGGCAGTGAGGATGAGCTACACACATGCAAGTGTGTGGATTTTAAGGATGTCCCATTTATTTATTTTACCATTAGTCTCCTTTCTCTGAAAATGGAAGCAATAAATTGATAAGAAAGATAAAAAGATAAGCTGCACACAATAATAAAATATCAATAATTTATTCTCACAGTCCAAAGGCCTGTAAAGTGGTCAAAATAGGCATTGCAGTGTAAGTTTCTATATCAATAGTCATTGAGCTTTTTACCACTTGTGTAGCTTTTTCTTGTCATTTATTTTTATTTGCTCAGATCTCCTCTTTTTTCACTTAGGAAAATTATGGAATAACTCATCCTTTTGTTCTCTGTTTTTATTTAAATTTATTTAAATAAAAAATGTTATAAAGGTTACAGAACATGTACACTCCCAGAAGATTTTTTACCCTGTAATTCATCAGTTCAGCGGCTGTTTCCTTTCTCCCATCTCCACCTCCTTCTCTTTTTGTCTCCCTTGTTTTTGCCTTTTCTTTCTTCTATGATTTTGGTAATTACATAAATATTGAAAGGCTGAAATTAAATTAGCACCCATAATATAACCGTACAAAGAAATAACATTATATTTTGATATACTTTTTAGGTTTCTTGTATATGATAAATGCTTGTTGAGTATAGAAATATAAAATCACATAATATGTAAGATCATAGTATATACAAATTTTCTTTGATTAGATATATATCAAAGAAATGATATAATGACTGATTTTCTTTGGTTAGATGTATATTTTAGATTATATACTTTTTAAAAATTATTTTTTAAAGATTTTATTATATTTCAGAGATAGGGAAGAGAGAGAGGCAGAGAGGGAGAGAGACATCACTGTATGCCTACAGCTACAAATCTGGCTGGAGACCTGGTTTGCAACCTGGTTATGTTGCCTTGGCTGGAAATAGAACCAACAACCTTTGGGATCTCCGGCCTGCAGCTTATCCACTGTGCTACCAGCAAGGGCTTAGATTATATACTTAAAAATCTTCTAGAAGTTAAGTTACTTTGTCAGTTTTGAAAAATGGAAATCTTAATTTACTGGTATTTCAAGTGATTTCTGAAACATTTTCTCTTATTTTTAGTCTAAGATGTGGGTTTATAAACCCATGTGACTTACATAAATATGCATATTAAGGCTGTACATTGAGGAGCGGAGTGAAGAATGAAATAGAGTCACTATAGTCAAGATGCTAAATGACTAAAATGAAGTAATAAAGGAATGAGGGGCAATTCTACTCTGATTTAACCAACTTGGGAACTTAAACTTCTGAACTTTCCAGTTTTGTGCCACAGCCTAATTTATGATTTCAGGGGCAAGAAACGCGCCTTACTTACAAGTATATCAGGCACCACAGTAGGACTCACTTAGGACTTTTACTGAATGACTAAGTAAATTACTGGTTCCAATACTCATATTTAAGCCAGAACAAGAAGCCTTTTACCTCTGCGAGGCAGGGGAATTACGATGGATGAAATCATTAAAAAAAATCAAACTAGGCTAAGCTGAGGGATAATTTTTTAATAATTTGAAAATAATTTGGTTCATTTATTGAAGTCTGTGAGAGAGCAATAAACTGTGACTTTCTGTTATAAGTGGAAAGAGCAGGGAGGTGGTGAATGCACTGGTTATAAAAAGGTTAATGAAAAATAATGACCTATATAGTTAAATGGCCATAGTTCAGCTACTGTCTGAATATCTAAACACTCCAAATTCTCCAGGCTTTTCTGTGCATTGTTTTAGCAAATTGCATTTTTAACAATAAATAATGTTCATTTGAGCCTAGAGATTCTATGTTGATACCAGGCATTTTTAAACTATTCATTTTAAAATTTAAGACATAAAATATGTCTTCACAGTACCTGTGACTTTCAGTGTTCAAAATGCTTGTGGTTTCTTTCTTATTAAATATGTTACATTTAAGCAGAAATGAATAAAACTAGAGAAAAGAAAAATAGCCACGAGGTTAAAAAGTTAGGAAAAAAACAGAAGGAAATCGACACGGCTGCCCAGAACGATGTAGAAAAGCCTTTTGGGGATCCATAATAAATGAACATAGGTGATTAAATTTAATTCAGTAGTTGATGGTTCCCAGGGGCCAAGCCTGACTCTCAGTATATAAAATGTATAACTCCATGTTCACTTAAACATCCGCTGCCAAGTTGTAGGAAACACACTCAATTCAATCTCTGACCATCTTTCACATGAGGGGTAATTTATTAAAGCTCTTGCCCTTCCTTTTGGTCTGTGGTTGAGATTGCCTGTTTCTCTTCTATCATCATTATATTATTTCCCCCCAGAAATAATGGGTTTGTCCGGGAAATTTCCAAGGGCAAGGGATAAGGAAGATTGCTTCATCATTCTTTCATTATTGTGGTGTCATGGATGAAAGGAGAAAGGCCTTTGCATATAAGTTAAAACATATAAGTTTGCATAACAAAACGACATGCCATTTTTCTTTTCATTTAGTCAACACTTTTTTAGCTCCTACCATGTGCCAGGCCATAGAGCTATAGGGGTGAGTAAGGCAGCAACCATACTTGAGGAGAGTTTACATTTCATAAGGAAGAGTGAGGTGAAAAAATATAGAATGTAAAATTTCCCTCTTTTCATGCCAGGGTGAGCAACCCACCACAGGAGTGCCCTGAGATTCCTATCCTTGTTTGGTTTCATTTAGTTTCTCTTTGTTCATTGTTTTTAGATGGAGAAGTAGTGAGAAATGGTTCAAGACTTTACATAGCCTAGGTGGTGTGGAATACCTAAATACCAGAGTCATTACCCAGTTATTGTCCTTGAAAGATAAGTATGCTTGATATGCCATTGACTTTTTTCATTACCAAGACAGGAGCAGTGGTTTTTAATGACAGTCTATGGGAACACACCCAATTTATTGGGATTAAATAGTTTTCAAAGATGTCAGGGAATAAGTAGCTACTCTCTGCAGAATGAATAATAGATGGATAATTGCCCGAACTCTTATTCATGTACCTCAACATTAAATCCTACCTCTTTTGAAAACATTTTTTGTTGATTTTAGAGCAAGAGAGTAAGGCAGAAATAGAGACAGAGACATCAATTTGTTGTTCCTCTTATTTATGTATCTACAGGTTAATTATTGTGTGTGCCCTAACTAGGGATTGAACCTGCAACTTTGGCATATTGAGATGACACTGTAACCAAATGAATTTTCAAACTGAATTGTTAATCTAGAATTCTTTTACAAATAATCATAAAATGCATTCCATGATTGCTAATACATGAATATAAAAAGTTTAGTTTGGCTGAATGTATCAAAGTAGTTACAAATTTGAATTTGCATAGATTAAATCTCCTTTTCCCTTGACTTTTGACTATTTGTTGTATATACAGCTTAAATTTTTCCTGGCTCTTCTACATTTTGGCAATATAATAAGTTCATATAAGAAGAGCAAATTGTGGCTCTGAGAATCCACAATATCAGCCCTTATTCAGTCTGCCTCCATTTATATATCAAATATGAAACATTATTTTTAAGATGTACTTTAGCAGTATAAATTCCCATAGATGTAGTATTTTTAAAAAATGATCCTCTTAAACCCTCAAAAATCATATCAGGATATTAATTTGAAGCATTGCTACCAAGTCTGATTTAATTTCTTACCCAAGGATCTCTACAGAGCAATAAATCACATTTTTATATTTATTCATATAATTGTCATATCAGTCTAACATTTTAGCTCAATGCTATCTCCTATTCCTGTTGCTTAACCTCATTCCATGTTTCATAAAATCTCTTTTTTGTTCTACATTCAACACAGGGTGAAGGGTACAAAATCGATGTTCTTCAAAACTGCTTTTATATTTTATCTTAGAATATTTCCTGTCAACTCTTTCTCTCCTTGACACCACTATTAATTCTATCACCCCAGTTTGGATTTATAAAAATTACTGATATGCTATTGTTATAAAAAAAAAATTGAGGCTCACCATTGAGGGATGATGAATGGCTTATTTTATCACTTATTTTATCTTTACTGCTCTGAGCAGTAAAGAGTTAAGACTCTGGAGAATGAGGCTGAGGGCAAGAAAGACTTTAAACTCTCCCTGTCCCATTTCAGGAAAGCAAGGTCCCTGATGGTTGTCTATTAGCTGGTAACATTTGGGCTTGTGCATAGGTCAGCACTGAGCTCTATGGGGATGGTTCACTGCATACATGTATGTGCATCTGGAACTATGACATCCAGTTATCTAGTCAAGATCACAATGACCAGAAGGTTAGATAGCCAGGTTAGCTTGGTCTACTTCTTTCCCATAAAGTGAACAAAATCAAATGTTTAATTGATAGTGTAATTTTACATGTTGCTCCTAAAACTTTTGTTCATGCCTTCATTCTATGAGCAAGTAAAGTGAATTATAGCCATAATTATATGTATTGGGGAAGATGGTTTATTTTAATACATACCTTTCTGAGCTCAAATGTGTAGCCATCAAATATGAGTAAATGTAATACACTCTAAAATTATTTCTTTACATCCACAATCTTGGGTATGAAAAAAAATGATTCTTTTATTGCTCTCTCTCCTCCCCTTTCCCTTGTCATTGAATTAAGTAAAATTTAGAGCCTTTGCTGCTAAGGCACCATTGTTTCTCAACCTCCACACTATTGACATTTGGGGCCCATGTATTTTTGTTGATGTTATGGTGGCAGTTCTGTGCATTATAGAGTATTCACAGCATTCTTGGTTTCTACCCAGTTGATGCCAGTAGATGCCTTACCCCCAGCTACCACACACACACACACACACACACACACACACACACACACACAAATGTCTGTAGACATTATCAAATGTACCTTGGGGAGCAAAAATCACATTTAGTTGAGCATTACTGGGCTAAGCTGATAGAAGTAATAATTTTCCATCACTATTTGATTTCCTTTCTGTTTCCTTTCCATATGGTTTTGAAAAGGTTCCAAAAGTTTAAAGGTAAACCATTTGGGAATCTATCCATAGTCATGAGTGGTGATCAATAACCCATTTCCACAAACTCCTTTCAAATTCAATGATTATGCTTTGGGACCATGCAGGGGACAAAGCTGCAGGTGAGTGTTTCCCTGCCCAGGATCCTTCTCCCTAGTCCTACTCCACAGCTTTGATCCTCTGAATCCTATGTTCTCCCAAGTCAATGCCACAGAGCAGTAGAGAGGTTGAACAAACTGCCAGCCCCCTGATTTGTGAAAATGTGTCTCTTTCTTCTTGTTCTTCAAGATTTGACCTTTCCCCACTCCTTCCTCCTCCTAAATGTTTTCTAATCTAATCTTAGAGAAGGTACACATTTTGAAATGAAAGGTAAGGGCAGTTGAAAGTAAACATGTTCTGCTTGCAAAGTGCAGAAGTTCTGAAAGTGAAAGATTGTAAGGGGTATTATCGATGCTTTGGAATGGGAAGGAGTGGGGGGAAAAAGAGAACACATGTTATATAATTTGTAAAATTTGAAATAGGAACAGAAATCTATGGCTCAAGAGGCTATATATCATAGTCTCAAAGAAATCATGAGTTTCACATACTTGAATTGGGTCTATATCTGTGTTAGATACCAGCCCCTTTCCTCCTTATAGTTAGTGGGGGTTTTTTTTCAAAGATGAGCTTCTTATACCAGCCCAGTGAGCAAGATGAAGATAGTGGATTCCCCTGTCCAGTCAAAAGTTGTATTTTGTTGTTGTTGTCATTGTTAATGTGAAACACATGTTGGAAACTCTGATGTTAATGACACAAGAAAGCAACATGTTTGGATATGCACATTGGAGTTAGCCTGCCTGATTTCAATGCCCAGTCCTGCCCCTCATGTAATTTTAGTTAATATCTCTGTGGTTCATTTTCTTTCCTTAGACTAATAAAACTATGTCCCTGCAAAGTGGTTTAACAATTAAATAAGTTAATACATGGAAAGTTTCGAATGATGCCAATAGCCAGTACTCAAAACTATAAGTAATTATATATATATATAATGTATATTTTTTATTATATATATATTATATATATAATAAAATATATAAAAGATTATGCTTGCTCTCTTAAAATGAATCAAGCCATCAGAAAGGACCAGAGAAAAGGTGGACACAGGAGAGTTCATCCAGAATGAGACAGAAGAATGTCTTGAGAGGGTACGTGGGATACATCTATGGCTCTGCCCAAACTTCTCCCTTGCTCATTAAGTCAAAGTCTGGTTTATGTCTGTGTCTAATCCACATTCCACAGCTGTGGCTTGATCTGTCAGAAGCAAAATGTGCCTAATATGCAACATCTAATTTAGCTAATTTAGTAGAGGTTCACCTCAGATAACCCCAATACCTACATCTTGACCTCAGCTCAATCAAATATCAACACCAGCTGTTCCTTGGGCCTTCTGGCTGGCAGCTAAAAAGTTAGAATAAATACTTAGGACCTAGTTAAAGATGTGTTGAAAAAAAAAAAAAAAAAAACTTCTAAATGGCATTTTACTCATATTTCTCAAACTTTATTTGAACAATGAATTCTTTTCTTACATTGTTCATCAAGGGACTATCAACACCCTGATTCCAAGGAATAGGGTTAGAGACTTGAATTCTTATGTACACATTCACATTGATAAATGGGACACACCCTGGTCTCCATTCATTTTTGTGACTTTATAGGTTACCCTTTTATTAGCTTTCTGCCAACCTGTGCTTATGGTTTCATCTTACAACACATTCCTTAAGTTGTCTCCACTGGTTTCATGTATTATAATACCCAGTCTTACTGCTTTCTAAATCAGGACAGGAGCCACCCTCCCTGCATTACATACTATCTATCTTTTGCTAATTGAGTGTCACTCCCTCTTACTGGGCATGAACCCCTGAGATGGAGGATATTTGGAGAAAATTAGTTCTTCACTATTTAATCACTTTGGCTTTAATAATGGTTGACCATGAAAGGTTCATATTACATTAGAACTAAATACTAATGTGCCTTTTTTAAGCTAATGAGCTGCTTGTGCCTTCAGAGGAAAAAGAGAAAAAATGGCTGGCTTTGTGGGGAAAAATGTTCAGCAATTTCAGCATTCCTTATTTAATGATCAGATAGAAATAGCACAAATGTACTCATTCTTGAGATATTTTAGGATGCAAGTTTTTAGTAGTTCTCTTCTAGTCAAAATCCATTTGATATTAATGGGGATCAGCCTCTTGGGTGTATAACCTGGACTGCCAAGTTGGTGCACCAGACCTACCCAGTCACACTAGAGTGTTTCGTGATGTTACATATGATGGAACCTCCAATGAAAGGCAGCTCTGAGATTTTGCTGAGAACCGATTTCAAAATAGCATTCTATTTTGCTGGAGTTGCTCAATTGATAGGTATAAATAACAGACTTAAAGCTTGTACCCACTCTGTGACACAGCTTGATCAATATAAAACCTATCTCTGGTGGAGTTAAACAATATAAAGAGACAGGGTTTTAAAGGTATTGTTTGAACCTTTGTATTATACAAAGCCATATAACAGAGAGTAAAAACTTTATTCTCCTCTGATTAAATGTTAAACTCAGTTCATTATTCTAACCAGATTTTTCCTCTCAAAGACTAGATGTGCCTGTTAAAAGTTTTTTTTTTTAGTATATGTTCCAGTTCAGGAGTTTCTGTTTCCATGTGAACCTGGGAAGGATCCTGGTCTTAAGGTCCTGCAAATGATACCCACTCAGTCATAGGAATTCACCTGTTAAATAAACAGGTGGCCAACTCATGGGTGTTGACCGTGAAAGTCTATATCAAGATCCAACAGAAGACATCTGACATGTCCTGCACATCTACACATTCCTTCCTCTGATTTCTTTGTTCTGCTTTCTCTTTCCTTCCTGATAAAACCCTTGCCTGCCCTGAAATGTTGAGGTAGGCTTTGGGATGAAAGTCTCTGATCTTCTCAGTTGGCCAATGTTTGAACAAAACTCTTCCCTTCTCGCCAGCACCTGGCTCAGGAGTTTGGTTTTTATTGCAATAGGAAGCTGAACCTGGGTTTAGTTACGCTTTTGGCAAGCCAACCAGGAAGGACTGAGGATGTGGGTGAACTCTGGGAAATATGGTCTGGGGACCACAGCTTCTTGTGACTGTCCAGCCTCAGAGGAAGGACAGTAGGAGCTTTACAACAGCTGCTAAGGATTTGTTTTCTCAGAAATTTCCCTGCTGTCCTTCCTCAGGCACCAACCACATGAAATGCTTAGCTGGTGAATGGAAACAGGCCTCTGTTTCCATTCTGTGACAGACTCCAAGACAGGGTAAGTTGAACCAATAAACACACAGGGAGCCTTATATCACTGTCCTCCAGCCATTTTTAGCCACCTAGACTTGGCAATGTGTCATCCCTGGTACCATACCATTTTGGCAGAACTAGGCAAGAATGATAATAATAAGACATTCACACATTCCACAAGTGAGCAAAAATCACATTTTAACTTGTTTCCTATTTTGTACTGCATAATAATTCCTGATTACTTTTGCAGTTTTCATAGAAAAAGATATTGAAATGTAAGTGGTAATCTAATTCTTGAATGAAATTATATACCAAAAATAAAATGTTCTTGAAAAAAATAACAAGCACTGAAATATAAAGGGAGTTCACCAAGATACACTAGTGGCATTGTCATTTTTACCTTTATTATTGTCAATTATCATCAGTCATCTTTCTCAAGGAATGCATTTGGCTGCATGACAAATTTCAAAGGCTCACAGTTACTGTATGGAATAAAAATGCAACAAGGTAATGGAGTATAGAATCATCTTATTAATTAATCTTAGTTCATATTACTCAAAAAGAAAATATGATAATGGATACCATGGATTCGGCTTTGTCAGACATGAAAAAGGCATCACTTATTGAGTTCCTCTTGTGATTTTCCTTTAAGTGATTCATACTCATAAACATAATTTTCTAATAGTTATATGCATAGGGTTTTCCCCTCTCTAGTAATCAAATGCATATAAACAATAAAATAATCTTTTTTCCTCAGAACAAAACACTGAGGTTTGATGGAACATACTATTGGTAGAGGTATAAACATTACCTTTTATAGAGAGCAATCTGGAAACATTTATCAGTTTTCAAATGGGCACGCTCATTGATCCAGCACTTTCATGTCTAGAAAAAGAAGAATGTAAGTTGTGTGCAAGAAATTTCTTGTAATATTAGTGAAATAATCCGAGGGGCAAAAGACAAATACCATATGATATCACCTAATATAGGAGATTAGCAAAGAAAACAAATAGATAAGTGGAATGGAACCAGAGACATGGAATAAAAAAGGAGCAGAATGATGGTGATCAAAGGGGACCAGGGAGGGAAAGGAAGACAGAGGGGAGAGAAGGGGTAAGGTTTAGACCAGGAGCTAATGTGAAAGACCCATGGACCAAGGAGGTGGGGATTGACTGTGGGAGACGGGATGGGGGACAAGGGAGGGCAATGAGGGAAAAAAGAAACAGTTGTAATACAACAATAATAAACCAATTAAAAAGAAACGAGTTTATTGTAGCCTTGTTTACAATGCCAAAAAGGAAAAAAAAAAAAAAAAACCTCTGTGTTACTAAATCCAAATAATTTCACTATAGGCTCATAAATTTGACTATTTGAAGTGATTGACACTGTTATCATGCATACTCTTGAAAGTCCTAATCTAATTCTATGCTATTCCACTTTCCCCATTTAGCTACTGCTGCTGTCTCCTTTTCAGAATGACCTTTACCCAGTTGAGAGGCTCTGGAGCCAGAAGGTCTGCTGTGCCACTCTCTGGACACGTGACCTTATAGCAAGCACCTTCCTGCTCCACTGTAGTCTTCGTTCTTCCTTAGCTAAAACACGTGACGGTGTGTAACGTGACTGTCTCAATATGTATAAACTCTAGTATTATTTTCTTGTTGAAATTCTTCAAGACCAGCTGTTTTTTCTCTTTACATACTTATCTTATAATATCTTATAATGTCCATGAATTTGGTTTTCCCAGTGGGACTGTTTAAAGGGAAATTGTCATAAACTGGTCACTGGCAACTGGGACATAGTGCCGTTTCCCAGACCTGCTGCCACCTCTAGATCTGAGGGATAAGTAAGAAAGAACCTGCACTAGGCTCAGGACAAGTGAAGGGAGTTAACCAAGGTGGTGGCCAGTTTTAAGTTAACTGATGTGGCTAGTTTTAAATGCTTCATAGGGAGAAAACAGAAAATGAATAATCTAACATAACTCTCCTTCCTCTCCCCCATTTCTTACCAGTGCTGCTCTTTGATTAAATCCAAATAGAAAAAGGACCAAAATAGTCCATGCAGACCAGCCTCTGGGAGCACATATTGGATCAGGAGAGAAGGATGGATTTTTAGGACAATGCTTTGTTTCTCTACTTTCTAGGTCATTCTCTAAAGTACCTTCATTTGAATGAGTAAATGAAGTAGCATATTCCTTATAGATCCTTGCTTTCCTCTTCCTGTCTCAATTTTCCCCCAAAGAGGGAAAATTTCAAAATCCAAATGAAGTTCTGACAACTCTTTTGACTAATCACTTCCCATTTGTTTTAGTTCTCCATTGCTGCATAAGTGATAGAAACTTGGTGACAAAATAGTTTGTATTGATTACCTCATATATCTATAGGCCAAGAGTATAGGTAGACTCAGCTTCTTTCTTTGCTCCATCTCTTCCAAGGCAGAAATCAAGGTGAAGTCAAGCTGGGATCATACCTGGAGATTCTGAGAAATAAATAACTTTCAGGCTTATACCTGCTATTGGCAGAATTCCATTTCTTAAATTTTTCAAACTACTTTTACATCATGTTCTGCATTTTCCTGTGTGTTCTGGCTACACATGTCAATTCTGCTAGCTCTCTATTTCTCACATATTGATTCTATATATTTTTAATATACATCTTTATTCAACAACCACCCTTTCCCACATGCACTTTATAGTCAATAATGTTTTCAGATGTTTGTGTTTGTACCCAGAAAATGGTTTAGAGGAATATATTCTGAACTATTAAAGATTATCTGTGTGATGGATTCATTCACAACTTTTCCATTGTTATAAACTTTATTCATGTCCAATCTGTTTTGTAAGTAAAAGTTACTTTTGCAATCAGTTAAATGCTGATTTTATTTTAAGTAACAAAAATTGAACATATACCAAGTGTCTCAAGATTTGTGAATAAATAATAATAGATATTATTATATCTAGATATATGGTATGACTTTCAATACTCTTATTTATATTATCCAGCAACCAGCAAGTTCAGTGATATTTATATAGTAAAAATTAATAGGTTAATGTTGATAAACCATCCAAAATGCCAGTCACTCTTATTAGAAATTTCTTCTACAATCTTAAATATCGGAACATGCCTTTTATTCTAAATATCTATTTTCATTATTTATTTTCATAATTACATATTGACCACCAATAACCTCAATTCACATTATCCTAGAAATTTTTATAGACATAAAGTAGTTGGCATACTTGGAATTTTGGTGAGCTTTACACCATGGTTTTATACAATCATGTGGGGCTTATTATAGATGACCTGAGTATTAGATGACATAAAAATTTTGAAAATTAAATAACACTTGTTAGAGATAAAGTCATATCACATTGGATTTAACAAAGTTTTCTGGCCATTTAACATTTTTCCCTTTTGGTACCAAATATTGTAAAGATAGGCAACTTTTTTCTTTGTGAACTTGTATAATAGACAGAAAGTTTTTATAGATATTCCTTAAAGGATAAGAAAAAGGAATTGGGTGGGAGGAAAAAGCTACAATTTGAGTTTCTCATTTCTTTGTCAGTCTTATTATATATCCATAATAGAAAACTGCAGCTCAAGCAAAATATATTTCAATTGCTGGATCTAATGAGAAAGAGCTAATGGTGGGAAAAAATAGCAATCTTAAATACACGTTGAAATTTGACATAATCCTGACATACCTGACATATGCTTATTTATAGAATCAGAGTGAAATTTGAAAAGTGTTTGAATTTGAAAGGACTGTAAATTTTTACAACTTTTTATTATGTTCCATGTAACTCTCTAATGGCAAGTCTCTCCCTCACCCCTCTCTCGTAAAGTGATTACATTACATGAATGCTTAATTAATGTATTATTTCTCTTTGTTTTCAGGTACAGAAAAAGTGCCTTCTAAATTGGGGAAGTAGATGAAGTCTAGATCTAATTATTTTTCTCTTTCTCTCTTTTTTTTTAAACTCACTGACTCCTTACCCTGTTCTGTACTTCCCTCTGTTTCCCAGCTTTTTCCAGCCCAATGTATAATACACATATATTTACTCTTCTCTTCAACCAGCAGGTCTAGTGTTAAAAAAAAAAATCTCCCTATGGCTATACCAAAACCTTTTTCTCAGAGATAAAATATCATTCTTTTTAATCAAAATGGAGCCCTATAGTTTCTATAACATACCTGAACATTTCCCAAGAAGATAGTCATGTCTTAAAATATGAATCAATTCTCCCCAAACCTGAGGAGTGCATCTGCTATTATTAATTGGCTCTGAAGTCTAAACATTTTCTTTCAGGCTAGTTTATATTGATGGCAGAGCAATCAACAACATGGTTTATCTTCACTTTTTCTAGAAGTGGACTTTGCTGGCCTCCTCTTTCTGAAATCTGACACATAAAATATGTACTCAAGTATACACCTTTAGTGCTTACTCTGAAACCTACTTCTCTGCAGTCAGCTAAAAAAAAAAAAAAAAAAAAAAGCAAATAAGCAATCAAAACACAATAACTTTTTGATCTATATTTCTCATATATTTGAATTTTTATTCTGTGACTGTCTCTAAGTGAGGTTTTAGCTATGAGGTATATTCAAAACATTCAGCCTTTATACTGATGAGTAAAGGCTATGTGAGTTATTAATGAAAGTTTGGGGAAATGATGCTTGCAGAATTTCACACCTTGCAATTCAAGAGATGGCATTTCACTTAATAGGGGCTTTCAATTTCACTTACATGTAGAATCTAAAAAATAGAAAAACAAACTCAATCAAAACAGAAAAAGACTCACAGATACAGAGACACACTGGTGGTTGCCAGAGGGGAAGGTGAAAAAGTGAAAGGGGGTAAGAGGTACAAATTTCCAGTTATAAAATAAATAAATAACAGGGATGTAATATACCAGTACAAGGAATATAGTCAATAATGTCAAATAATTTTGTACAGTTGACAAATAATACTAGACAGATGATATAATCACTATGTTCATTAAATAGTGGAAAAATTATGTTGTGCATCTAAAACTAACAGTATTTTATGTTAACATATTTTACTAATAAAATAATTTGGAGATTTATAATAAAAAAGATTTTGGCTCTCATTTCTGCACTTGCTTGGCACCTTTATTTTTTTGAGATATTTTATTTATTATTTTTAGAGAGAGGAGAAGACAGGGAGTCAGAGAGGGAGAGAAATTATCATTGTATGGTTGCCCTTCACCTGTCTCCAGCTACATACCTGGCTGGAGACCTGGCTGAGGACTTGAACCAGTGACTTTTGGGTTCGCAGGCCAGCACCTTATCCTCTGTGCCACCAGCCAGGGCAGCACCTTTCTTTTGATGTACTTGTACCTATATACAGGTTTCTTTCTTAACAGCTAAATATTCATAGGAGCCAGGCAGGATACAAATATTCAAGATCAATATATGTCTTAAAGAATTTTAAATTTTAAAGAGAGAGAGTCATTCACTAAGTTTTTACATAATTATACATTTTTAGGTGGATGTATCTGGAGAACTGTGATAATTGCAGAGGTTTAGCTATTTCCTGTAGACTTTACTCCATACACTTTTTTTTTTTAACATGTTTTTTTTCTCCTTAACTCTCAAATCTGTTGTGTTAAGTTTGTTTTAAGGGTTTTACATTTTCTTCCTTTCTGGTAACTCAAGAGTGGAGGTGAGCTTGGTAGCATAATAATAATTCATCCATTGGCACGGCTCTCCAATAATGAATGGCCACTTAGTGTGTGCAAGGTTATAATCCTCTCCCTGAGACCTTGCAGAGAATGGCTCTCCGTGCCAGGAATAATGGTGGTTTGTTCTGAAAGTGAATTATTATCATGTCTGTGGACTTTGGGTGGCCTGTTATTATTAAAGATCAGATTATCATGATTTCTTTTGAAAGTTCTGAGAGCTCAAAAGAGTTTGTCTCTGGAGCTTGTGAAAACATGGAGGAATTTGTGGCAAGGTACATTGATTGACTAATTTTTCCTGATTTTTAGGAAAAAAATAAAGACCTACATTCAATGTGATTTTCAGTGTTATAATTATTTATTTTAAAGTATTTCTCCACCTGCTAAAGCTGACATGTTAAATGTCAATACAAATAATTTGGGATTTATTTTTATAAAAGCATTCTGGACCATTCCAAAGTATGTAAGGCTGATTATCCAAGTATCCAGCATGTAGAACTTCCCTCCTTCTTCACCTCCTGCTAGTTTAGACATTTTTGCCAATTGTAGAAATCTAAAGGTTTTGTATTCTTCCTCTTACTTAAAATTCCTCTTTAAACAGTATCCCCAGATCATATGCATTATTAATGTCATAAATGTTAGTTTTTAAAAATTATTAATTTAGTATTGTATTACAATTGTTTCATATTTTCCCCCATTGCTCATGCCTGTCCCATGCCCCCATTCTCTTCCACAGTCAATCCTTGCCTCATTATCCATGTCCATGGATAATTCATACTAGTTCCTTGAATAAACCCTTCTCCTCCTTTCTCCCCAATTCCCCTCTCCCCTCCCCACTCCCCTTGATCACCATCATTCTGCTCCTTGTTTCCACATTTCTGGTTCCATTCTTCTCATCTGGTTTGTTTTGTTCATTAGTTTCCTATATTGGGTGAGATCATATGGTATTTGTCTTTTGTTGCCTGGCTTATTTCACTAAGCATAATACTTTCTAGTTCCAACCATGATATCACAAATGGTAGAGGAGTTCCTTCTTTCACATTTATCAAACACCTACCATATGAAAGTTATGCAGATAATATGTCTCATATTTGAAAGACAGACTTACAGGTTATATTTTCTATAACAAATTGCACTTAAATAGATCCTAATTTGATTAAGTCAAAGCTATGATGTTTAAATAAGTGCATTTCAGGCATTAACGCACCATGAAGAAGAGTGTTTTGTGTAACAAAGACTTTTTTTTTCCTGATAACTCAAGAATCATGCCAACTGTGAGGCAACAAATGCACCAACATGACATTAGGATCCACTCCTGCAAGTCAGTCCAGATAAGGCTGACATCATATCCATATTGCTGTGCTTCATCAAACCCAAACAAGGAGGTACAGGGTTTTTTCCACATTCCTTTTTTGGCTCACTTATTTTCAAAAAAATAAAAAGAAAAAAGAAAACACCTGTTTTTGAAGAACTTGATCATCACATTTTTACTTTTATTTATTTATTTAGGAAATTCCATACTATTTTCTATAGTGGCTGTACCAGTCTGCATTCCCACCAACAGTGCATAGAAGTTCCCTTTCCTCCAAATCCTTGCCAGCATTTGTTGTTTAGGACTGTTATTCTTTCAAATATAATTTTGAATATTAGAATGAAAGATTAAGGAGTATTTTTAGACAACTAACAGACATAGTTATAGACCACAGGATAGCTAAAGCTCATTTCTGGTCACTGTTACAAGACTGACAATTTGGTGTGACCCATACTGTCCTTGTTCTTGTTTCTTGATCCTAAAAGGAAAATACAACAAATTAAAGTTCAATTTAGGTAAAAGTTTAAAGAACTTCTATGTGTGTCAAATATGTAACACTCTTTCATGATTAAAATTTGAATAGAAATCAATCCATGTGAAGATATTAAACAAAGTAAGGGTATTATGATCAATAAGAGTAGACTTCTTGATTGAACTATTTTAATAGACTAATTATTTGGTCATTTTTAAATCAGACTACTTGATCATAGTTCTTTATCTACTAAACTCAATTGATCTTTTAGAAAAATCTACTCTCAAAATATTCATAAGATGATAATAATAGATATCTATTAGTCCTGGAATGTCACTGTTGTAGAAAGTAACCCATGTTATTTTATATCCTGTCTCATCTACTGGAATTATTCCACACATTAAGTGAGGATAGTGCTAATTAATATATTGCTATCTATACTTTTGAGTGCAATGCCAAGAATATCACATACATTATCTTCTTGAATTCTTCCAAACTCACCAAAAATATATGATCATTCCAACTCACAAAGGAGGCAAAAAAGATGTATGAGCTCATTACCAAATAGCAAAGCTAGTGGGATCTGGAGGTGGGGTTTAAACTCATGTCTTTCTGATGCTAAGTCTAAACTTAATGTTCTGCACTCCTTTTTGTTCTCTAAAGCAAGATTAATAAAAAGTAACTGTCTAATATAGATAAATAAAACCTGGAAGCTATTTTCACTAACCATTCTTTGCAGCAATCAGATGTAAAGTGATAGATACTGCTAGAAAATTATGTTAATAATATTGCCTGATAACTTACAGTGGAAATGATAGTAATGTATTATCATTAATGAAAATTCCCTTGCTGGTTCTACTTTCCTCTTTACAATTAATTTTGTTATTCTTTTATAAGTTTCCCTTGTTCTATAAGTATTGAAGCATTCACTGGCCAAAAGTAATACAATTCTGACTGAACCCCTGATAAGAAAATGGTAATATTCCCACTATTGAGGGAACTTTTCCAAGAGCACTGGCTATGAAGACAATCTGTCAATAGACAAAATTAAGGGCCAATCTTAATTAGAAAAGTAAACAAAATGAAGAGGCATGGATTTTCTCTCCCAACGTCTCTATGGATATAAATTATGGTCCATTGAGTGATATTTTTCTTCTAATTTCTACAATTTGATAATGCTGGCATAGTCACTGTATCACTGAAAGAAACCTCATGATATATATTTTGTTTCCTTACACAGCTATTGTGATATTCTGTCAAGTTTTAACTTTTTCATGTCACTGCTTAACATGTAATATAAGCTAATTTTAGTGTTTAGATCCCGTAGGTGGAATCTATGTTGAAAAGATTGTGTTGAGAAGTCAAAGGAGTTGAGAAAAGTTCTACAGAGGGTCTTAGCATCTCTATTTAGATTTGTATCTCATAGGAAAACTACTCAGAATGTCTAAAGAAAAACTCACCCAGAAAGAAATGACATTATAGGTAAGTCCAGTTATTTCACTGAAGGGAACCCGGAGAAGATAGTATTGTTCAAAATAACACTGGCTAAAAAAGTAAAATCAAGAATTTGAGCTACTCAAAACAACCTGTTCTAAATGAATTCTGGATGTCAGTCCTTGTATCTCAGTCATGGCTGAAAGCAATCGACCATGGGTCTTTAAAAGGAAGGAGAAAAAGGGAAAAAGGACCCATGGACATTTACAATAGTGTGGTGATTGCTGGGGGGGAAGGGCATATGAGGGGGCTAAAAGGGAATTTTTAAAACTACAATGAAGATGAAATTTAAAATAAAAAAGAGGGAGTAGTGAATAATTTTTATACCTAAAAACAGACATATGACCTATCCTTTATAACAGAAATACAGTTGGAGTGGTCTTAGTATTAGTAGTAATAATGGCCTTTACCCAGGATGCTTTTTTAAGTGCAAAGCAATTGTGTCAGGTCCAAGCATATTATCTTTAATAGCTATAGTCCTCTAGGATTACATAGGAATACAAAAATATATAGCTCTGCAACCTCAAGGTTTACTATTGATTATGCTTTTTAATCTTCTGTGGCCCAATTTCTTTGGAGTACTCTATCTGTGCCTAAAATTTCAGCTCCAGAGTGTTGTAAATGTTGGGAAGGGAATACTTTGTTTGATTTGGAAAAAATAGAAACCATTGTTCTTCTGTGATTTGTAAGCATTAATTTTTCCTGCGTACTTGGGAAGGTGACTTAGTTTTGGTTTAGTGATATCTATTTTATGGACTGTTATCATGAAGGATCAAATTTTCTAGTTGAAATTTCTACATAGTAAATTAACTTTCTTATTATTAATGTATTATTAAAATTTATTCTGATCTTAAAATAAAATCTGGGCCCATTAATTGGTTCAATGAGATAATAAACAATAAAAATGACAAAGATATGGCAAAAAAAGGTAAATGCCTAAATAAAAATAACATTTTGGTATAAATTTCATAATTATTTATAGTTCTATTTTTGCCTGGTGATTAATTTCTCAAACATATTAACAACATTCCATTATGGACGATCTTGGTGACTGACCCTAAATTCATGCATTAAAGACCTAATATGTTAGCATTTAGAGATGAACAATTTGAGAGCTACTTAGTGTCACATAGAGGCCATAAGGGTGGAAACCTCAAGAAAAAATTAGTACCCTTTGAAGGACAGAGGTCAGAGAGCATGTTCTCTTAACCACGAGCATGCTTTGAGGAAAGACCTCGTGAACACATTGGGAGAAAGCGAACATCTACAAGAAAGCTCACACTAGGACTCAACCAGACTGGCATCCAGAGCTCAGATTTCCAGTCCCAACAACTGTGAGAAAATAAACTTCTATTGTGTAAACCAACCTGTCTACAAGGTCATGTTATGGCAGCCTTCACAGTCTAAGCTATGTCCTTAAGTGGATAAAAAAAGTTAACTAAAAAAAAAAACCACACACACACACAATATATGTATTTAACTATGTGGTTTTTGGATCATCTCTGCTGAGTTGACTTACTCAAGGGTGCTTGGAGGATATCTGTTGCTGCCAAAACCTTCACCTCTCCCTCTTTCTCTGACCATCTCCCCACACCATTGCAAAAATTTCTGGTTTCTGAAATACATTTTCCACCCAGATCTCAGAGTTTTTAGCATACAATAGGCTTATCCATTGAGGTAGCCTTCACATTTAGGTCATTTAGATGTACTTTCTTAGATAAGAAATTAAATATGTATGTAGTCAGAGGAAATACTCACATTAGAGCCACCACAAAGCTGTTTACCTTACTTAAGAAATATTAGAAAGTATATCTGAGCATTGAGTCCTGACCCTGAAAGTCTGAACTGCAGATGTGTGCTTATGTTGGAGTGCCTACCTGGGAATCTCTGTTAATGGTTCCTGTAAAGTGCGTCTTAATGAAATAAAGAATAACATTACTTCCCAAATTTAGTAAGAAATTTTGGCTACTAGATACATTCAATGACTTGTTCTTAGGAATTAAAAAAAAAAAAAAAAAAAATAGATTCTATTGCCAAAGGTAAACAATGGCCATTTAAGTTAACAGGGTGTGAGCAGAAAAAATCTCTAGGCATCATGGGAGAAGGAGAGCATGGTTTCTTTTAAAGCAACAAGAAGGAAGAGTTGCTTCTGAATGCATGTGTCTGATATAAATGCACCCTTCAAAAGAATATTTTAAAAGCAGTTGTGTTGAGGTACTTTAAATCCCAGTCAATTTTTAATGTTAGAATTCAGAGGCATTTTAGGAATTTATGATTAACATAATAATGTGTTTGGACTAGACTTGAAGTGAAAGGTCAAAAAGTAATTATCCACTAGCAAATATAAACTATGTTTCTTGCAAGAACCACAGAACAACTTAATGTTAATTATATTAATGAGTATTGAAAAACATGTTTATTTTAATAAGAAGGTCAAATAGTACTGGAATAAAACTGACCTTAAACATTAATTTTACCCTAGCCTAATCAATGGTAAGAGAATGGGCAACATAATTTTATTGAAGCAGAGAAAACCTGGTCTAAAGTACAATCAACAGTGCTGAAATTGTGAACAATAATAGAACATGTTGAAAAGTAACATTTCTTCACTGTTATAGAGAACTATTTTTTATAAAATATATTAGGGCAATGCTATTATTAACAACAGCTTATGTAGCTGTTGAATTATTTTATTTTTATTAAATTACATTTTATAAAACAACATAAGAGGGTATGTTTTATTGGAGTTTTTATTTAAATGAAATCCATTTTTTATGGAATTACAGGGAAATGGATTGCTTTTTGAAACAGTTAACAAATGAATGAATCACTCAAATGATTGATTGTTCATCAAATATTAGTCAACTAAATTTTACACGTTGACTTAACAAATAAATGTAAACTTAAAATTGATAAATTGCTCTAATAGATGATTACCTTATTGTGAAACCTTATAAAGGACAGAAAGAGCAATATGGCTGTATTTTGAATTACTATGTTAACTATACAGTAAAAGTTGATACTATGTCAAAAAATTAATGCAATGTAATGTATGAACAGTTTGGCATAAGATGCAGCCAAATCCATGAGATTTTTCTTAGGAGTAGGTGGTCTAGGCATAACAAGTGTAATGTACAATAACTGTTACTCCATGAACATTTGCCCAGAAGATAATCCATTTCTGTAGCTATAGCTTTGCAGATATTTGCATATTAAACTTACAGAAATATATAGTTCAAATGAAAGAAGCCTGTTAAGTTGAATTTAGAATATTTTTGTAAACTTGGTTTTTTTTTGCAATAAGTAATTTTTTAAGATTGTGTCCAAAGCCCTGGCTGATAGCACAGTGGATAAGGCGCAGGCCTGCAAACCCAAAGGTCGCAGGTTCGATTCCCCAGCCAGGGCACATAACCAGGTTGCAGACCAGGTCTCCAGTCAGATCTGTGGCTGGAGGCAGATGAAAGGCAACCATACATTGAAAAAAAAAAAAAAAAAAAAGATTGTGTCCAAGCATATTTTATGTAGTCACACAGTAAGGGTTGTATCATTTCTTAAAGATAGGTAATTTGATGTCATCTATTTCAACAATAGTGACTTCCTTCCTACTGGTCAAATCTGGATTTTTATTGAATTCCATCTGCTATTACATGTTCATATTAAGACAACACTGATCCTTTAATTATTATGTCTTATGATTATATATGCTTTTTAAGTATGTTATTAGCAATAAATAATTTTTTGAACTGTTTTGATACGGCTCTGACCACATGTTTCACTCCTTACATATATCATTTCTTCCTTTGCATTTTCAAAGTGCTCATAGGTGATATGAATAGCAGAATAAAATAATTGGTATTATAAAAAGGGAAAAAAAAGGGCCTTGGCCAGGTAACTTAGTTGGTTAGAGCATTGTTCCGATATATCAAGGTTGTGTGTTCCATTTTTGGTGAGGGCACACAAAAGAAATAACCAATGAATGAATAAATAAGTAGTACAACAAATTCATGCTTCTTTCTTTTTATTTCTCTTTCTCCCCCCTCTCTAAATCCATTTTAAAAATATAAGAAAAAATTAAAAATAATGACATGCTAACTTTTGTCTTGTATTTTATTTTAACCCAAAGCCACTCAACTTGAAGGAAAAACATATTTTTGACCATAAAAATTAAAGTTTAGTTAGTCAGTATAACTTGTGTTATAAGCCACTTTATAGACAAGACAGTACACTATGTTTGTTTCATAATTGGAATATTTAGTTCTGAATTACTCTGTCTTTTCAGTAAATATTTTGTCAACTTTACCAATTCTGGAAAATATAAACTATACCAATCAACCAGAAAATCACTTTAAGTGATATAAATTTCACTAGAACCACAGCCTGCACTTCTAATATTATGTTAAAAGGTATGACTTATAAATAGGACATGATTTTGAATAACTGATGATATTGAAAAAATATAACCCATCAGACTATGACAAGATGTTTAAATTGTTTTAACTTGGGTGGGAAACCTTTTTAATGTAGTATTACATTTTCTTTTCAGTGGGTCCCACTGAGTTTTACGTAGAAAGTGTGTCATGAATAAATGGACAGAAATATGATCATAGCATAGCTGTGTTAATTGTGTATTCAAACAAGAGAGAAATTAAAAGTGACTTTTATACAACTGAGTTCTTGAGGTTGTATGTCAGAGTATCTTGTAATAAAAAATAGGAACTATTGCACTTGAAAGTATTACAAAATTGGGAAAATTTCTGCCATTGACAATAAGAGCTACAATGCAAAGTATGGACATGAAAATTACAAGGGGACCATGGACAGGGTTGACCTCTATCAGAGTCACCTGACTGATGATTAAAACTGAAGATTCTTAGAACTCTTTTCAGACCTAATGAATCAGAAACCCTTGAAGGAAAAGCCTGGGAATCTAAATTTAAAAAGTATCTTCTGGTAAACCGAATACACTCAAATCTTGTGACCAAATGCTGGAATTAGGAAGAAAAATTCCTACCTAAATCCAGCATAGAATTTACTAAAGAAAAGTAAAGAGAAGTTTCTGTAAAAGCATTATGCTATAGTAGCTATAATGTGTGCACAACATTTTGCTCATACCTATGTTAAGGGGAGTTGCTTCTCATGTCATGGCATGTGTTAAGTCCAACATGCAACTCTGTCCACTTGGAAGCCTAGCAGCCAGACAAGATTTAAAGATTGATTAAACTGACTTACACCTGCCTGCCTCCATGAACTATAAACTCAATTATTCACTCAATATTCATGGATTTAACACCTAGTATATACCAATTGTATCTTGATCACAACAGTATTACACATCATCATGGAAAAAGATAATTCTTGAAATATAAGGTATACTACCATTCACTAAATAGTTAATAGAATCATTATTTTTCCAGGAGGCAAAACTGAAATAGTAATTGATAACTCTCGTTAAGCATGTGGTGGAGTGCTGATGAGATATATTCTCTTAACCCTGGATGGAATCGTTAAAATTATAGGTAGAGGTTGAGGGGCACATTAAGATACTCCTGGAGAAGAGCAGAAACCAATAGTAGGGAATGTTCTCTGGAATAAGCAAGGAAGGGAAAGAAAGATATTGATGACATTTTTCCTTGAAATTGAGGAAAAAGACTAAATTCTTATTCTTTACCTGCATTGTTTATGTGGCGCTGCATAAAACTAGTTACTTAGATATATTGTGCAAAAAATGAAATACCTTAGGGAAAAAGAGTTGAAATCTTTCAGGAATGTTAAAATTTTACTGGTGTTCAAGTCAGTGATTAGATGGATTTATAAATTATTTTGGTTGATTTTTTTTACTATTATGCAATTCAATTGTAAAGTATATAGCATGGAATACTGATAACTTTGGAATGGAAAAGTTTAACTTCAGTGCTTAGACATTGCAGTTGTTAAGATGTTATGCTATTATCTTACTTTTTATGTTGTTATTTGGTACGTTAAAAAAAACTCACTTTAATCCAACATCTTTTGACAGCTTTTCTGTTATTCATTGATGCAAACAGAAATTTTGGCATTTTTTAAACATGTACCTTCCTCAGGAGCTGGCGGGGGATTCTTTTTTGAAGGTTCTAAAAATACACTAAAATCTTGGGTTTGATTTAAAGCTCTGGAGTTTAAAATAAAGTGTGACACTCTTAGTGCCAGGGAGCTTCTCAGGCTGAATAAAGTTTCATAATAATAACTTAGGATGCAAGAATCACAAAGGTTCCAAACCTGAGCTTCAATAAGCATACACAAACTTGGATATACATTCTAGTTTCTTTATTTTGGAAATTTGCCAAGCACAGCATCTTCTGGGAGATTACTAGTGTTCATTAATTCAGTAGTGGTGAGAAACATCATGAGATTCTTCTGGCTGCCTATCTGAGCTGTTAGCTCAAATTGTCATCACCACAAAGTTTCTCTAGAGCATGCTTAGTTCACAGTGACTCAGGTTTCAAGTTTGTTGGGATTCTGAATATAGTTCAGAATTCACCTTTGTGAATTTATTTCCACTAATATGATGTATCTTAGACTATTTTTCTTTTTACTGTGCTGGCCTTCTCAGTAGGAACCATTCTGTCAAACATCCAACAAAATCAGTTTTTTAATCACATTTACAAGGTCTTCCTGTAGTTGGGGAATAGCAATCATTGGACTGATTGACTTCAAGGTGAAGGAAAAAGTCATGGTTCTGTCTCCCTTATAGAAACCATGGGGTACATTTTTTCTGTAATGACATTTTCAGATTGTTCCACACTTGTAAATAATATCAGTTCACACCAGGCAAATCCACTAGGTAGTCTTCCTTCAGTTGATTTAATATACTCTTCTCCACACTGCATTCAATAATCTAGCATTTTGATTATTTTATTTCTACCAGTAACCTATAACTCAGATGTGCTGTGAGTAAAATAAATAAATAAAATAAGAAGTAAGTTTCAATCAATGTCTTTGAAAAAAAAAATTTAATTTAATTTTATTGTTGTTGTATTACATCCATCCCCTTTTTACTCCCCTCTGTCCCCTTCCCCACCTATCCATTCCCCTCCAAAGTCAATCCCACTTGTCCATGTCCATGGTTCTTTCATACTAGGTTCTTGACTAAACTGCTCCCCTTCCTTGCCTCTTTCTCCCCCCTCCCCCAACCCCCTTCCCCCTGCACACTGACGGTCTATTCACTGTATTCATGTATCTGGTTCTGTTTTTCTTTTTTTGTTTTGTTCATTGTTGTCCTGTAATGGGTGAGATCAGATGTTATTTGTCTTTCACTGACTGGCATATTTCACTAAGCATAATACTAGTTCCATCCATGTTGTTGCAATGGGTAGGAGTTCCTTCTTTCTTTCTGCTGTATAGTATTGCATTGTTTAAATGTACCAAAGTTTTTTGATCCAATCATCCACTGATGAGCACTTCAGCTGTTTCCAGCACTTGGCTATTGTAAATAGTGTTACTATGAACATAGGGGTACATAGGTTCTTCTGAATCAGTGTTTCAGGGTTCTTCAGGTATATTCCTAGTACTGGAATTGCTGAATCAAAAGGTAGTTCCATTTTTAGTTTTTAAAGGAAACTCCATACTGTTTTCCATAGTGGCTGCACCAGCCTGCAGTCCCACCAATTGTTCACCAGGGTTCCCTTTTCCCTGCATCCTCACCAACACTTGTTGTTTGTTGATTTGTTGATGATTGCCATTCTAACAGGTGTAAGGTGGTATCTTGTGGTTTGAATTTGCATCTCTCTGATGGCTAGTGATGTTGAGCATTCTTTCATATGTCTTTGGGCCCCTTGTATGTCTTCCTCAGAGAGTTGTCTGTTCAGGTCCTTTGCCCACTTTTAATTGGACTGCCTGTATTCCTAGTGTCGAGTCACATGAGTTGTTTATATATTTTAGATATCAAACCCTTGTCTGAGGTATCATTGGCAAATATATTTTCCCATACAGTTGTTGGTTCCCTTTTAATTTTGCTGGTGTTTTCTTTAGCCGAACAGAAACTTTTCAGTTTGATATAGTCCCATTTGTTTTTTTATTTCCTTTGCCCTTGGTGAAGTATCAGTAAACATATTTCTGCATAGGATATCTAAAATTTTACTGTCTATATTTTTCTCTAGGACCTTTATGGTGGCACTGCTTAAGTTTAAGTCCTTTATCCATCTTGAGTTTATTCTGATGTATGGTGTAAATTGGTGATCTAGTTTTATATTTTTGCATATTGCTATCCAGTTCTCCCAACACCACTTGTTGAAGAGACTGTTTTAACTCCATTTTATGTTCCTTCACCCTTTGTCAAATACTAATTGACCATAGAGTCCTGGGTTTATGTCTGGACTCTCTATTCTGTTCCATTGATCTATATGTCTATTATTATGCCAGTACCGGACAGTTTTAATGACAGTAGCCTTGTAGTATAGTTTGATGTCTGGTATTGTGATTCCTCCTATCTTGTTCTTCTTCCTCAAGATTGTTGTGGCTATTCATGGGTGTTTTGGCTGCATATAAATTTTTGAAGTAATTTTTCTATTTCTGTGACGTATGTCATTGGTATTTTAATTGGGATTGCATTGAATCTATAGATTGCTTTGGGTAGTATGGATATTTTAATGATGTTAATTCTTTCCATCCATGAACATGGTATATGCTTCCATTTATTTTTATCTTCCTTAATTTCTTTCTTCAATGTTCTGTAGTTTTCTGAGTACAGGTCTTACCTCCTTGGTTAAGTTTATTACTAAGTACTTTATTTTTCTTATTGCTATGGTAAATGGGTTTTGTATTCTAGCCTCTATCTCTGATGTTTCATGATTGGTATACAAAAATGCTTTTGATTTCTAAATATTTACTTTATATTTAACTGTTTTGCTAAATTTGCTTGTTAGGTCGAGTAAGTTTTTGGTGGAGCCTATTGGGTTTTGTACATACACTATCATATCACCTGCAAATAATGACAATTTGACTTCCTCCTTCCCAATTTGGATACCTTTGATTCCTTTTTCTTCTTTGATAGCTATGGCTAGAACTTCCAAAACAATGTTGAACAGAAGTGGAGAAAGTGGATAGCCTTGTCTTGTTCCTGATCTTAGTGGGAAAGCTTTCAGTTTTTGCCTGTTGAGTATGATGTTGGCTTCAGGTTTCTCATAGATGGCCTTTATAATGTTGAGGTATGCTCCCTCTATTCCCATTTTGCTGAGTGTTTTTATCATAAATGGTTGCTGTATTTTATCAAATGCTTTTTCAGCATCTATTGATATGATCACATAGTTTTGGTCTTTCATTTTGTTGATGTGGTGTATTACATTTACTAATTTACAAATGTTGTACCATCCTTGCATCCCTGGGATGAAATCCACTTGATCATGGTGTATGATCTTTGTAATGTACTGCTGGATCCAGTTGGCCAATATTTTGTTGAGAATCTTAGCATCTATGTTCATCAGAGATATTGGCCTATAGTTTTCTTTCTTAGTTGTGTCTTGACCTGATTTTGGGATTAGAATAATATTGGCCTCTTAGAAGGAGTGTGGGAGTCTTCGCTCTTGTTGGATTTTTTTTTTTTTTTTTTAAGATTTTATTTCATTATTTTTAGAAAGGGGAAGGGAGAGAGACAGTGAGGGAGAAAGACATCAATGTACGGTTGCTTTTCACCTGTCTCCAGCCACAGACATGACTGGAGACCTGATTTGCAACCTGGTAATGTGCCCTGGCTGGGGAATCGAACCTGCGACCTTTGGGTTCACAGGCTGGCACCTTATCCACTGTGCTACCAGCCAGGGCTATCTTGTTGGATTTTTTTGGAATAGGTTTAGAAAGATAGAAGTTAGTTCTTCTTGAAATGTTTTGTAGAATTCACCTATGTATCCATCTGGTCTGGGGCTCTTGTGCTTTAGGAGATTTTTTTATTACTTCAATTTCACTAGTTATTGACCTACTCAGGATTTCTGCTTCTTCTGGATTCAGTTTTGGTAAATTATACATTTCCAGAAATGTGTCCATTTCAACCAGGTTGTCATATTTCTTGTCATACAGTTGTTTGTAGTAATTTCTTACAATCCTTTGTATTTCTGAAGTATCAGTTGTGATTTCTCCTTTGTCATTTCTGATTCTGTTTATTTGGGTCCTCTCTTTTTCTTGATGAGTCTGGATAAAGGCTGTCAATTGTGTTTATTTTTTCAAAGAACCAGCTGCTGGACTTGTTGATTCTTTAAATCATAGTTTGAATCTCTAAGTTATTTAGTTCTGTTCTGATCTTGATGATTTCCTCCCTTCTACTTGCTCTGGGCTTTGTTTGTTGTTGCTCCTCTAGTTCTTGCAGTTTTATGGTTAGGTTGTTTGTATAAACTTCTTCTGTTCTTTTTAGGTAGGCCTGTATTGCTGTGAATTTCCCTCTGAGGACTGTCTTTGCTGTGTCCCATAGGTTTTGGACTGTTGTGTATTCATTGATATTTGTTTCCAGAAACTTTTTTATTTCATCTTTGATCTCATTGTTAACCCATTCATGACTTAAAAGCATATTATTCAGTCTCCATGAGTTAGATTGTTTTTGGTTTTATCCCTTGAGGTTGGTTTCTAGTTTCAAGCCATTGTGATCTGAAAAGATGCTTGGTATGCTTTCAATTTTCCTGTATTTGTGGAGGCTTGTCTTGTGACCTACCATGTGATCTATCTTAGAGAATGATCCATGTGCATTTGAAAAGAATGTGTATTTTGCTTCTTTGGGGTAAAAAATTATGTATATATCAATTAGGTCAATTTCCTCTAGAGTGTTGTTCATTGGCACAATATCCTTGGTGTTTTTTTGTTTGGGAAATCTGTCCATTGTTGATAGTGGGATATTAAAATCCCCTGCTATTAGTGTGTTGCTGTCTATATCCTTTTTGAAGTCCTCCAAGATTTTCCTTACATATTTCAGAGCTCCTACATCGGGGGCATATATGTTTACCAGTTATTTCTTCTTGATGGATTGTTCTCTTAAGTATTATAAAATGTTATTCTTTATCTCTTTTTATGGCCTTCATTGTAAAATCTATTTTGTCTGAAATAAGTATTGCTACTCCAGCTTTTTATCATGTCCATTTGCTTGATATTTATTTTTCCATCCCTTCACTCTCAATCTGTGTCGATCTTTTGTTCTGAGGTGGGTCTCTTGAAGACAGCATATATGTGGGTCATGTTTTCTTATCCATTCAGCTATCCTACGTCTTTTGATTGGTGCATTTAATCCATTTACATTTAAGGTTATTATTGATTGATACTTATTTATTGCCATTTTCCCACTTTTTACCTGTTTTCCTCTTTGTCTCTCTCTGTTTCATTTTTTTTTTTTTTTTTTTAAAGCAGACCCTTTAGCATTTCTTGCAATGCTGGTTTGGTAGCGATGTATTCATTTAGTCTTCTTTTGTCTGGGAAACTCCTTATTTCTCCTTCTATCTTGAATGAGAGCCTTGCTGAGTAGAGTATTCTTGGTTGTAGGACTTTGTTTACCATTACTTGGAATATTTTTTGTCATTCCCTTCTGACTTGTATTGTTTCTGTTGAATAATCATTTGATAGCCTTATCGGAGCCCCCCTATATGTTATTTGCTATTTCTGTCTTGATACTTTTAAGATTCTCTCTTTGTCTTTGAAATTTGCCATTTAATTATATTGTGTCTTGGAGTTGGTCTATTTGGGTTGATCTTCATTGGGACCCTCTGTGCTTCCTGAACTTGAGTAACATTTTCACTTGTCATGTTAGGGCAATTTTCTATCATTACTTTTTTGAACAGGTTTTCCATTCCTTGTTTTTCTTCTCCTTCTGTTATCCCTATGATATGGATATTATTGTGTTTCATGTTATCCTGCAGCACTCTTAAAACCTCTTCTTTCTTGTTCAGCCTTTTTATTTTATTCTCTCATACTGTCTTGGAATATTTTTCTACTTTGTCCTCCAATTCACTGATCCAGTCCTCTGCTTCCTATAGCCTACTGTTGATACCTTCTACTGTATTCCTCAATTCAGAAATTACATTCTTCATTTCCTCCTGACTCCTACTGATAGTTTCTAAGTCCTTTTTTAACACTGGTGTAGCTCTCAGTAAGTTCCTTGTAGCTTCTCTGGAGTTCTTTGTAGTTCCCCTGGAGTTTTTAATAGTTTTCTTTGAGCTGGCTGAGTTTGTTGAGCTTCTCTATCACCATTCTTTTGAATTCCATATCTGATAGTTTGTTTGCTTCTGTATCATTTAATGATCTTTCTGGGGATTCTTCCTTTCCTTTTGGTGATGGACTGATTCTTTTTTCCCCCATTTTGGATGCCTGTTGTTGCTTGTTTTTGTCTTGGATTAATCTTCTTTGATTCCCTGCCTTGTGGAGCACTCTTCTGTGTTAGGAGATTTGTGGAGTTCAGTGTTGCAGTCTCCTAGATTTCCTCCACTTGTTGCTCTTGGGGTGGCATTTATGTGGTTAACTTGGGCTGTCTGGTCATATTTTAGATTGGTTGTATGTGTTGCTCCTTTCCTTCCAGTTGGCTGATTGAGAGACATTCCTATTCCCATACACTATTTTTGAGCTGCTCCTAAAACAGAACCACCAGTCCAGGCAAAATAACCACACCTTCAAAGATATCTTTCTCCTTTAATTCCCCTTTTGACTGCCTATTAATCTAGCTATATACACATACCCTCCAAGGTAACCCCCACTTAATCACACCCTTAGCTGAAACTGAGCCAGTCTTAATAGGGATGTAGATATGATAAGACTGTGGTACATGGGGAAAGATGATTAAGTTAACTAAAGTATAGGTAATTTTGAAGGATACAAAGGAGTGGCAAAGATAGCAGGGACACAAGAGAGAAAGCCAACTTATCTCTTCTATATAAATGAGGAGCAGGAGAATAAGAATGCCTCTAGTACAAGTGAACAGTATGAGCCTATATATAGTTGCCACATCTACCTCTCTGTTCACCCTTAATGAGTCCTGATTGGTCCAGGTGAAACCAGGACCTGTGTGCTTTTAGCAGAAAAAAAGAATGTGTAGTCCCTAGTAGTGCGCCCAAAAAAGAAAGAAAGGAAGGAAGGAAGGAAGAAAGAAAGTGTTTAAGTGGCTGGGAAGGGGAGGAATACTTAAATAAGGACTGGGAATGAGTTGTAGCAAATGAGTGAGTAGACTTTAAAACAAGAGTAGGAAGAGGGTCTTAGGTATTTAGGTGGATTGAGATAGGGGAGGAGTAAAAGTATGTGAGTTGGGATACACTATGGTATAAACAGTATTTACTTAAAATGCACTAATTGTGAGGGTTGAAAATAACTTTTGAAAAGGATACATTAGGGATTAATAGTTCATGTAGCTCTTGGTGTAACTCAGGTGCTTGAGATTAGCAGCGATCCATTTCCTGAGTCTGCCTCTTTTTCTTAATCAAGCCTCTGCAGTCTACAGTCAAGCTGTGTGGTCTTGGAGTGGCAGGGCCTATAGTTGTCACAGTCAGGGCTGATTCTGGGTGTCAGTCCCCAGGTAGGCTGGACTTCCAGTAGCCTAGCTTGGTTTCTGCACTGCTGGTGTTTTGGGGCCCTCCCTTCTCTCACTGGTTCCCTGTGAAGACCTGCAGGTGTTTCTGTGGTGTCTGTGGTTGCTCCCCCCACTCCAGCTCCTGCAGGAGGTTCTTGCCTAGGATGGGTACCTGGTTACAACTCAGGGTGGCCTGCAATTGCTGGCTCCTGTGATGGCTGGCCCTACCCCGGCAGCTCCTGGAGGAGGTAGCTCCTACCCACAAACAGTGCCTGGCTCCCCAGGGGAGAAGGCTAACCCTACAAGCAATCCAGCTCTTTGAGGAGTTTTCCCACCACCTTTTCTGTGATGCGTGCCTGGCTCCCCAGAGGTTTCGCAAAGCAGCCTGCTGGCTAGTGCTATGCCTCCCCCTCTAGCTCCTCAAGGAGGTCTTTGTTGCCTGTAACAGGTGCACCAGTTGCACCAGCTGCAAGTTCCTGGTGCATAGTTTCAAGTTTCCATGGGAGCCTGGGGGCCGGTGTGGGTGCACAGGGTTGCCCCCCCTCCCCGGGGCTCCAAGCTGCCCTTTCTCCAGTGGCCCAGCAGCGGGACTTCAAGTCTTTGTGGGAGCCTGAGTGCCAGTGGGGGTGTACGGCGTTGGGCCTCCCCCCTCCCAGGGGCTCCAAGCCACCCTCTCCCCAGTGGCACAGCCACACCATTTTCATCTCTCTTGCCATTCTGGCTGGTGCACTTCCCCGCTCCTCTGCTCCTGCTCCCTGCAGACCTCTTCTCCTCCGCCTCTGGCCCAGTGAGGAGGTTCCTCTCCCTGTTGCTGGAGCAAAGCTCTCACACAGCCCCTCCCCTGTAGGAGTTCAATTCCTCCTTCCCTCCTGCATTTGCTCTCACTGCCCAAACTTCACTACTCTGATTTCTAGTCACTGGGGAGTCTGGAGCTGTCTTCAGTTAGAGATGCCCCTCTGGGTAGAGCCACCACTGCCCAGAGCCGACCTCGGTTTAGAAATGTGTTACCTGCTCTCTCTGCAGCCTCTGGGCTATGCTCCCCTGAGTCCAGATGCTGACTGTTCCAATTTTTAGGGACCTGCAGACATCTCGTGCACCCTACCCTATCCTTCAGCTGCTCTGGCACTCATGAAAGCCATCAGCACTGCTCTCTACTCTGCCACCATCTTTTCTCTCCACAAAAGATTTCTTAGGTAGTGTAAATAACATGCAACACATTTGTGTTCAATGCATGATATAGACAGCAGGTTAAGTAAAGATACCTCATTTTTTATGTTACCTTGAACTAAGAAGTATGGGCATGAGCAATAAAGACTCATTAAAGAGGGAGTAATTAGAAACTAAAATTTACCTGGCAAGCTTCAGCTATGTCAAATTTAGCATACAGAAGACATAAAATAAATAGAAGTAAAAATTTAAAAATTAACTCTTTTAAATCATCTGAAGGTGCCAGCCTGCTAGCCCAAAGGTTGCTGGTTCAATTCCCAGCCAGGGCACATAACCAGGTTGCAAGCCAGGTCTCCAGTCAGGTCCTTAGCTAGAGGCAGGTGAAAGGCAACCATATATTGATGTCTCTCTGCCTCTCTTCCTCACTCCCTTCCCCTCTCTCTAAAAATAATAAATAAAATTTTTAAAAATCTGTTATTGTCTTAGACACTGAGTTTTTACTGACATGGTGACATTTTGAGCTTCAGTGAAAGAGAACAAATGACTTCAGAAGGCCAGCTCTCCCCAAACATGGTGAAAAAAAGGACTTGAGAAAGCAAATCAGCTCCAGGAGGTTGAGAGACACCAGAGGAATCACTGAGCCTTAAAAAATAGGGAAACCCAGAGCGGACACAAACTCTAGAGTCCATGGTATGCATTTTATTTTTTTTTTCACTATATCCTCACATTGTGAATTTTAATAAATATTAAAGTTCACAAGTGAGCAGTAACTTGAATTTTGCATAAGAGAAGAAAGAGAGGGCTATGTAACTCATACATCTGCTGTTGGGTGCGAGAATAGTTATATCCAATTTCAGAAATTAAAAAAAATAATCCAAGATAAAGTATTGCTTAAAATTCATACTTCAGTTTTACAAAGGCATTTTATGTATGTATGTATCTTTCTAACATCTAGCATCTATGTATTTAGCATCTATCTATCTGTCTATCATAGGATGGACTGCTTCAATCATAACTTATTAACCTCCATTTAGAACTTAATAATAGACTTTACAACTATATTACCATGGCTTTTAAAACTTATAATCCCAGCACTGACCTTTACATAGTTTATCTAGTTTTGGAAGCAGAAAATGACACCTAGTTGTACTGTTGACCTACACATAGATTATGATTCACAAATTAATGGTCCACTTGTGAACACTTCATAGTAATAAATAATTTCTTATGTATCTATACAGATACTGTAAGTTGGTCAAGACAAGTAATTATGTTTTACATTGTTCATTGTTTCCATGATACCCCACATAGCTCTAGATGAAAACTGCAGATTTACAAAATTTATTTTAAATTATTCATTATAGTGAATATCTAATATTACAACACATTGGTAAAGAATGAAATCTCTGACATGTTCTTCTCACTGAATTATTCTTTAAAAATACATTAATCTTAAACACAAAGTTATATTTGTACACCCAAACAAGGTGAAAGAACAGGAAATATATTTACCATCCTGCATGAAACAACTAAGAAAATTATGAGATAATTGTTTCTTAGGAATATGACTATTTTTCAAAATGCAGGTCATTGCCTAGTTTTAGGGGTTGTGAGGAGTGTGAAAAGGAGCTATTACAAAAGAATATGAGTTTTTTTCTGGTATGATGAATGTGTTCATTATCTTGGTTGTACTGATAGTTTCAAGAGTACATACATGTAGCAAAAGTCATTAAATTCTATGTTTTAAATATATACAGTTTTATGCCAATAATATATTGATAAAGCTGTAAAAAGATAATCCTAGTTATCTAAATTTATTGATAAAGAAATTCCAAGAAGTTATAATTCTAGGCATGCATGAGAGTAATTATAATCCTTAAGAAATTTTAACAGAATTGATAAAGAGAAATACAAACTAAATATAAATGTATACATGTATATGTATATATGTGTGTATGTGTGTATGTATATTCAATGCTTCTGGTACTAACAATTTTTTGTACTAGAATGTTTTAGAAGAAATGGCACAATTGCCTTACCTCCCTTTGCACTTAAAGTTAATAATGCATTAGGGAAAAGTAAATGCTTGATCTCTTCTTCAATATTTTATAAACTCTACAATAGAGACCATTCAATATTTATTTTATTATTTTCATGTGATTCTGTTTTGTAGTGTAAGGATTGTCATATGGGAATATAAAAAACTGTAAATGAAATGATATTATAGTTCCTAATCTCTTCATAGGATTTACAGAGTAGAGGCAAAAAAAAAAAAAAAAAAAAAAAAAAAAAAAAAAAAAAAAAAAAAAAAAAAAAAGACATGTCAAATAACCATAACACAATGCAGAACAAAATACCTACTAATAAGTGAACATTTTCATCTTTATAATGTGCAAAGGCAATATCCAAATAGGACCCACAAATTCTGAAATGAAGAGGGGAATGGGGAGATGAGAGGCTTCGCAGACATGTGAGGAAACACAGACACACAGGGATGGGTTTTGATGTACACACAAGTAAGGACTCAAGTCCTTGTACCTATGTGATAACTCTTGGAGCTGCCTCCTCTCCTAGGCAACTGTCAGTCATCATTTGTTCTTCCTTATGCATTTATATGGAGTGGCTAGGTAGGAAATACTAATGCTTAATTTCAAACTAAGAGTTCTTTATGAGCTGAATTTTGGAATAAAAAGCAGCAAAGGAGCTGAAGTCATGTACTTCAAGCCAACTCCTTAAATCATGTGGGCACCAAATATTCCGGACTTCTCAGCAGTTCAAATGACACATAGCAGTAACTCACTCAGTCAGGTTTTTAATTACCTCAAAAACTTGAATCAACACTGAATTCTATCGAAAGCAAAATGAACGAACATTAATCACAGAATATTGTAGTCACGTGGTCTCTTTCATCCTAGGGAAATTCGCAGCTCCTGGGTCTGTTTCTCATCATACTGAACCTAAGAAAGCAGGATAGCCAGTAGCTTTGAAGAGATTGAATGGGAGAAGGTTGAGTGTTTAATTCAGACAGAGTTACACAATAGTTGCAGAAAGCAAGCACTTTCTTTTATTGAGTCTCATTTCTAGAGTTGCTGTATTATATTCTCCCTGGTGATGAAAAAGTGAGCGATAGTTTATTTTATTTATAAGTGCACTAAAATCCTGGGCTAAAAATAAGTCTTGAGAGGAACTTCTAATACCTACCTAATAGGAGAGGCAATATTGAAAATGTGGTAGTTTTGGTATGAAGAGTTTATGAATATATTTATAATTAATGAATAATTGACTTATTAATACTCCTGACTTGGGGAAGCAAGTTTGCAGGACTGTTTCATCCATGGCACTGATGACGTAGACTAAACAAACTAGAAATTTTTTCTTCTCTTCAAACCAAGGCATTGGTAAAATATCCTTCACCTCTTCCTGTTCTCACAGAAAAGTGTGTCAAAGAAAGAACTGAAGCCATAATAGAAAAATGGCATTTCCTGAAGCATCAATTTTCTATTAATAACTATTATAATATAAAGTTATATGAAAACCACAATTTTCACATTATGCTTCCTGGACCCCTGTATGTGTGAAGATTTATTTAATATCTTTAGCAGATAATACAATATCCCATTACACTCTCCTTCTTCATAAAATCAAGTCCTTTGTGGAATTTCTTAAATAATTTTATAACTTTTGTGTGTTGGGTATTATGTTTAAGATTTTATTATAAAGATGTTATCTACTAAATAAGTTTTTAAATCATTCTATTAAAAACTTGCAAGTGAATTTGAAATGATAATTTTATTTGATATTTATAGATAAAATGGGATTTGAAATAAATTGTGTGCGTAATAAGTCATCTCTGAGAATTAACCCACTCTTCTTTTTATCATTCTGAGTGAGACTTGCCTTGAACATATTATTTCTTGCCTAAAAGCAGGATTAAAACTATGATCCAATAGTAAATTCAGGGATAAAACAGAAGATTGGCTGTTTATTCGTTCTGAAATATTTAATGAATCCTTACTTTGATCCAGACCCCATGCTAAGCTAGAAATGGCTCAGGTTCTGTTTTCTTGTAGATGTCAGGTTATGGCAAGAGATATAAATGTAAATAAATGCAGCTGTGACATTCTCTGGCCAATCACTCAGACATGATGAAATTTATCTTTCTAATTTTAAGTCAAACATTATTTAACTTTTATTTCAGATCCTATTTCCCTGAGGAGATGGTAACTTCACAGAGCTCAGTTGCCCTTTCCCACCAGTAACAGCTTTACTTGAGGTCGTAGCTTGCTTTGGTAATTTATTTCCAGGGCACTGGGGAGGGGCTAGGTCCATCAATTACTCCATGTTTCATCTGCCCTTATGGGCAGTTGAAGAAACATCTTCTAGTATGAGAATTTTCACACAGGTTTTGTTAAATTGTCCCATGTTGTTGTTTCCAAGGGCCAATCTACTAAGATAGCTTTTTCAGTTCATTTTGTGTCCTTCCTGAGTGCACTTGGGTTTGGTTGTGACATTTAAACACCAGACAGAGATCCACGGTTAATTGGAGATAAAGGTTAAGTGACAGGGAGAAGAAGTAAAAATAAATAACAGGTGAAGTGTGGAGCAATGGCTATTTATTTTAATAATGTTACCCTACCATAAAAGGAACTACAATCAAATAAGGTAAGAGCTGAAATCCAATATTGTCAAGACAAGACAATTTTGTGGCAAGCAAATAAACAAACACAAAAATGATCAGCATTCATGAGTGCAGAGGAAGAAGGAAGTGCTCAGAGAAGTGTCCCTAGGGCAAGAGTAAATGCCCATTGGTTCTGGTTTGGGGACTTTTACTTTAGCTGTATTCTTCTTGGTTTAATGGGCCTATATGGCATATTCTTGACCCAAATTATTTAAATTCATGTTTAAGAGAAAAATCTTACTAGGTTTATTAGCCTATCTACTATAGAAAGTTTAAAATATGATCACATTTTTTTGAAAAATGTTTTCATGAATTTTTCTACTGATGTGGCAATGTGTAGCTAGAAGGACATGGGGTTTGGAATCCGGCACATAAGGTAGGCTGAAATCTCAACTAAGTTGTTTAGGAAAGAAGAGGATCTAACAGAAGTTAATTAAGTTCAATGAGATTCAACTGTCTCATCCATAAAATCCACATAAAACTAAAAATAGGGTGGTTGTTAGACCTCTGTATTTAAAAAAACTTAATATGTTGCTTAACATAGTACTAAAAATATGGAAGTTTAGTATTATGGATAGGAATAATGATAGGGAAAAAAATGCCTCCCTAATCAGAAGATACTCTGTGAATGTAAATCACTTAAGGTATTATGAATTAAAAAAATAAAACACATAATCAATCTAATGATTTTATGGCCTCATACTAGATAGGATCCAAATCTCTCACCTTTAGCAGTAATTCTAATAATTAATAGGTTTTTTCATACCACAAAGTAATCCAAAACTTGAAGTGCAAAATTAATTAGCTATTTTTCACTTTTGGAATGTTTGACATTTAGCCTTTTAGCTGAATGATCAATAAAAAGTAATTATGTTGAAATTAAAGTAAAATATAACAGATTTCCATTTTTGGATGATAACATCATTCAGCAAGTCTATGCAGTTTAATCATACATGGAATATGTATTTAATAAAAATACAAACATGTATGAAACAGGCAAATGGTCAATATTTTTTACTTTGTGCATATCAAACTCAATACCTATCTTATTTCATTCCTAGAATGAAAATTAAACACTAGGCCCTTATCATAGGTGGCTATAATTAATCTCAAATTAAATACTTCATAATAGATAGGGCCATTGACCAACACCTTAGAAGAAGATGAGAATAATCTAAAGGACTTTAAATTATTTACATTATAACCTTAGACTCATACATGAAAGGAACCCTAGAAATCTTCTAGTTTGTCTCTATTTTATTTTTCAGAAAAATATCTGAAATACTAGAAATGGGCTGATGAATGGAATAAAGAAGGAATGGCTGGTTGAACATAACAAACTTTCAGCTATAAAATCTGTACGTTCTGAAAAGTTAATGTAGAACATGATGACCACAGTTGATAACACTGTATTATTTATAATTAAAATTTGCTAAGAGAGTAAAATGTATTCTCTTAACATATATGTATTCTCACATGAAAGACAGACATTTGAAGTGGTGGATTTATGATCTAGAGTGTGGAAACCTTTTCACAATGTATACAAGTATCAAATCATTATGTTCTACCCTTGAAATCTTTTACAATTTTAGTTATCAATTAATCCTCAATAAAATTGGGGGGAAAAGATGTTTAGAAAATTATGGTAGGAAAGATACTAAAACTAACATGGTCTAAGAATAAATAAAATTTGAAAATAATATTTTAAAATTTCTATTACATTAAGCCCTGAAAAAAACAGTTATAACTAAGCAATTTTAAATACAAAAGTTACTCTTTATATTCTAACCCTGTTGAACTCTTACAGACTGCACTTTTGAAGGCAATAAAAATGTTATTTAAATAGAAAATTGTACTGATATAGTTCATCTTTTAAAGGAGTCAGTCACTCATGATGTAGAAAATATGTTTTTCAAAACATTCAAAACTAAACTTTCATCTTTGTGTTTTCTTTTCTCATGACTGATAAACTGAATTTGACATTCCTCAAATCAGTTATAATTTTGTATGAGCTTAGTTTTCTTGGTCAAATGGCATTATAATCTATTTATTATCAAGATCAATTTTATGGTTGAATGATGAAACCTTGAAAAACACAAACTATTTTGTCCAATAATAAAGGTATGTATACAAGATCTATCCAGAAATTATCCAGCCACATATTATGAAAAATAGAAACATTTATTGAAGATACAAAATACATGAAACCTTGTGTATAGGAAAATGTTGCCTCCGCCTTCTTGAAAGTTATAATCTTCTTGTGAAACTGATTCATTGGTAGTGTTTTGAATTATGTCATTAAGACTGTAGCACAATGTTCCTTCTTCTCTTGTGGTAGAAGCCAAGAAATGGAACAAAATTTGCCCCCACATGTTTTATGACAAGATCTATATCAAAATCTTGGACACAGTACTTTTTGAAATCCCCAGTTCAACTTCTAGTTCTCACACTGTCAGTCACCCATCTTTGTTAATTGTAGCCTGCACACCTTCAACATTCTCAGATCTGCTTGTCGCAGGCCTTCCAGAATATGGATCACTTTCAGCAGATTCTCGACCATCTTTGAAGTATTTGTGCCACACTTTTATTTGTGCTGCGCTCACTGCATTGTCCCCTAAAACCTTCTGAATCATCCAAATAGTTTCTGCAGAGGAATATTCAAGTTTAATGCAAACTTTGGTGCAGATTGATTTCTCTACTTGCTCAGTCGTTTTAATGCAACAGCCACACAGTACACATGCTCACTCAATAGTGTCTGTCATTGCCACTGACAGCAAAGTCAGCATTTATGCATGCACATTCCAGTCTACTTTTTTTTTTTTGTTTTAATTTATTTCATTATTTTTAGAAAGAGAGGAAGGGAGACAGGCAGAGAGGGAGAGAGACATCAATGTATGGTCGCTTTTCACCTGCCTCCAGCCACAGACCTGACTGGAGACCTGGTTTGCAACCTTGTTATGTGCCCTGGCTGGGGGATCAAACCTGAGACCTTTGGGTTCGCAGGCCGGCACCTTGTCCACTGTGCTACCAGCCAGAGCCCCAGTCTACTTTTTTTTGATTGATAGGTCACATTGATGTTTTGCAGAATGTTCTCATTATATTAACAATGGCTAGACGTTTTCCTGGACAGATGGTATATAACAAGGTTGCACTATTTGCAATTGTTTTTCAATTACATTTTGAACAGTCTACTCATGTCTCATCAGTTAGTTATCAGTTAGTGGTCTTGATGTTTGCTCCAATTTGAGTTTTTTCCCAACAAATTCCAAAAAGTCACACTTATTAATATTTGTGATGCCTCCATGTTGACAAGCCTAGTGACCCAGTGGCTAAATCTCAGTCATCTTACTTGATATTTCTTCCACAGGTGGTTATGCCATCCTTCTTCATATACCATTTGTTGTATTTTTATTAACTTGGATTTTAGGTCACCACAACTCCCTTAGCTTTCATCCTATCTTACAGACAACTTTGTATTAGTCTATACTGCAGAAATCCTTCTCTTTTTTTCTTTCAATCTTTAAATGCTGTAGTGCTTCAAAGTTTAGGACTTGGACATCCTTTTGTCTTTGTATATTCATTTTCCATGGGATATGTAGCTTTAAAAATATCAAAGACTTCTAAATTTCAATCTCCTGCTTGGACCTATTTCCATATTCACTGGTCCAACTACATGCTTGATATTCCTATTTAGATCTCATAGTCATTTAAATCCTAACATGACTGTAACCTAAAATTTGATATTTCCACTCATATAAGTTTTCCTCCCAGTATTTTTATTTTTAGATTTTTAGAAAATGACATTGTCTTGACATATATATTTATCACTTTTACTGCTACTCTCCCAACCATGCTCCAGCCACCATCTCTTGCTTTGATTATCAATTAGTGCAATTGTCTCTAGTCTCCTGATTTGTCTCTTCTGCCACTGTTGTTTCTACTCATAATCTGTTCTTCCATACAATAGTCAGTGTGACTATTTTCATATAAAAGCCTTGTTTCTAACTCTCTGAAATTGTTTCTATTTCTTTCAATAAACTATTCTCCTCAATATGATCTGCTTCACTTAATTTCTGTCTTTTGTTCTTTTTTTCTTTTTACCTACTGTATTTCAACCAGTTGGCTTCCTTTCTGTTCCTCAAGCATGCTAGGCATGTTCCCAAATCTTCTTAAAATATTTTTTTCTAGGGAAAAACAAACCTTAATCTCTTACCTCATGCATGCCTCTGCTCAAATAGCAACCTGTTCCCTTACACACCTGGTCCAAAATAGTCACTCCATCTATTTTCTATTTACATAAGCATACTACTTATCACTAATTAACATCTTATTTATATACTTGTTTTTAACTTTTTATTTACTTTATCCTCCATCTTACTTATAAACAAGTAAGATCAAAGTAGGAAAAATATTGCATCACATATCCCTATAAGAATAATGACTGAATGAGAAACTAATTTAATAAATGGATGAATGGAGACCAAATGATTGGATGCATGCATAATAGAATCTTGAACCTTTTCTCCATCTTACCAGTTTCTTTTATGAAAGTCAAACTTTTGAAGTCATGTCTTAATGAATCTAGTTTTATACCTTGAGTGGCAGGCAACTTAAGAGAAAGATGGGCACAACCATGTATAGGAACTAGTTTTTGTGTGACTGCCACAGAAACAGCAATCTAGCTACTATGTTTTTAGAAGAACTATTTGAATAGTGTCTACTTTAGCTAGAAAGATTACTAGAAAATTTATTTCCCCAAGATTGGATAATTTCTCTGTGAAGGAAAACTTTAATGTGATAAGGCACTCTGATAGAAGTTTTGAGAGTCAAAGATTTTTTTAAAAGAATTTTTAGTTATTATTTCTCTAGGGTAATTTTTGGATGTTAAATAAAAAGTGTTAAGTACAAGAATTTGAAGAAAGCATTTTTCCATATCATGGTAACTTTCAACAGCATTTATGCCTTTGACATAAATGAACTGCTACAGGATATGTTTATCATGTTGACAGTATAGAAATCTTCAATATTGCCTGGGAAGACTTACTGAAAATTAAGTATCTAGTGGACACAAAATCTCCCATAACTATAACTTACCTAAAGAAATATTATAATACTGGGTTGGCTGAAAAGTTAATTTAGTTTTCAATAAAATGGCTTTAGTAACACTTAGTTGTCTTTAACTTCATCCAAAACAGTTTTGTTAGATTATATTATGATAAATATCATATCTGAGCGCATTAAAAAACATCAAGATGGCTGAATTTCTTGGCAGCCATTTTAATATTGAATATGTAAGAAAATGTGCAACTTTTTTTGCATATTATGCTTTATTATGTCAAGGAAGACAAAAAGACAACTGCCACACATAAAAAAGATTTGGGCAGTGGCTGATCAAACTTGTTAAAATTGATTTGCGAAGTTTTGTGCTGGAAATTTCTCGCTGGGAAATGTTCACAGTCCAGTAGACCAGTTGAAGTTGATAGTGATCAAATGTAGACATTAATTAGGGACAATCAAGGTTATACCATGTGGGAGATAGCTGACATACTCAAAATATCCATATCCATAGTTATTGGTGATGATGAAAAATGTCTACTATTTTACAGGAAAGAAAAACCCTATGAACAATAGTTGGTTAGCCCTATCTGTGAAATTTACTTTAGAAAGATTAACAAGATAGTTTCTAGACATTATTATCAGTAATAAGAATGGGGCAATAAGAATGAGGAATTAGGCAAATTAAGTGAAATCTCTTATATTTGTAAGTTCCAGAGAACAGAAACAAACACAAAGATTTCTTGTACAACCTTACTTCACTGTCCCATGATAATCAAGTTTCTTTTACTATAATTTTGTACAAAGGGTACCTGCACATTTAAACCAGCCTGCAAAGGTTAGCACTATTCATTCTTTATAAGACATTATTTGAAACCCTGGACTTCATATTACTTTCATTGCCTGCCAAATCATAGGGCCACAGCTCTTATCATGTAAAGCTCCTAGAAAAGTTATTTTGCAACTTTATTCCTTAATGGCATAATGTAAAACACAAAAAGACAAGCATATTTCAAGGCTCCTATGTAAACTTGAAGTCATATGTATTACCACACATCTTTATCTCCTGCCCAATTATAAGCTTATTATATTCACAAGGGTACAAAGCTTTAAGTAAATTAGTAGCCCGTCAAGATGATTTTGATATACCAGTAGCCATATTGAGACCACAGTGATTTTTTTCTGAGTAAACCTCCTGATTGTTTTTTCCTTTCTTTACATGTTTTATCTTTTCTAGATAATTCAAGGCTAAATAAGGTCTGACCTTTATTTAATATAATCTAGTTATATTATAAGATAGGTTAGGCATCATTCTTGGATGCTCAATTAAGAAAGAGACTGATTTTGAAAGCATACAGCTATCTTGTCAAAATCTAGAGTTTGCACAGAGCTAATAAGCAAGTCTCTTGTAACATAAAATAAGAAATTCTAGCATCTAAATATTAGAGAGAAACTTAAGGCTCTTAAGGCTAAAATCATAGAGCACTCTACAGGAATATACAGTGTGCCTTTGATAACATCTGCCTTTTATCAGTAGTGGCTGATAAACTCCATCTCTATCTTTCATTTTAAATGTTTCCATGTTTTTAAAATAAAATATTTATTCTACATGGAATATGCAATTATAAATGCATTCCGATATGAGAGGTTTTGATTTTCGCTTAATGAAGAATTCATTTCTCAGTGAACTGATGTGCCTATTATTTGTGAGAGCTCATCAAGGAACTGTTTCTTTCCTGTATAATGCAGAGTATTTTATACAACCAGTCAGCCTTCACCAGCTGATTACAGCAATTTCCTTTTCCTAGTTATCCTTGGAAGCCTTTGATATTATAGAACCCCACTGACTGGTGCCATAGGGCAAACGTTTGTATATCTCTGATAGAAAATGTTCTGCATGGGATGAAAGGGATTCCCCAGGAGTGGATTTAAAATCCCTTTTAGTCCGATTCTGTTGGCTGTTAATTCTACATTCATCATTTCATCCATGACCCTTACATGAAATCCCTCAATGGAAGTTTTTGTGGGTAATTTTTAACACCTGCACATTCATAGATTAACATGCTGTCCTGATTATTAGGGTTTGCATTTTAATTGATTTATATTTGTGTTTACTGATTCACTTAAATTCTTGCCCAAGTTTACTCCTTTTTAATAATTATATATTGTTACCTGTGATGCTGTGTGTGCAATTTGCTAATGGGCATAGATAATGAATAAACTATGTATATATGACCCTGTATCTTCCATTTCTCCTGTAGATAAGATAAAAACACTAAAAATAACTGATTGTTTAAATACAACCACTATAAAAATGTTAAAGGGGAAAGACCATTTTATAATTTCTATTTAAAATAATGGGATGTACATAGCTAGTCATACTCTAATAAGACTACTATAGCCCACCGAATAAAGTGGAATATTACCAATTTCTTTAAAACATGGCTATCTTAGAACTTTGCTTAACATAAGTGAGCTGGCTTCCAAAGGCAAAGAAAAATAATGTTATCTATGCTATGGCAAATATGAGTTGGAGGACATTTTGTGTACTTTTACCTCAACAAACTTTTTGGATCAATTAAGGGGACCTGATAAATTGCATGGTTCTTGACAACATAAGAATGAAACTCAAACAAAATGGTGAACATAGATGTTGCTATCTTTAGGTAGAAGTTAGTGGAACTTTATTTATTTTTTAAATTTATTATTTTTAGAGAGAAGGGAAGGGAGAGAGGCAGAAAAGGAGAGAGGCATCAATGTATGGTTGCCTTTCACCTGCCTCCAGCTACGGACCTGGCTGGAGACTTGGCTTGCAACCTGGTTATGAGCCCTGGCTGGGAATCACCCCAGTGACCTTTGAGTTTGCAGGATGGTGCCTTATCCACTGTACCACCAGCAAGGGCTCAAAATGAGATTTGAGATTGTAAACTTCTTCTTCTCTTCCTCCCTCCTTTTCCTCCTCCCTCTCCTCTCCCTCATCCTCCTCCTTTTTCTCCTCTTCCTCCTTCTAATTTAGTTTTATAAAGCTTGGAACTCTAAATACCTCTTACTGCACTGAAATTATACAACTGTATTGACAAAGAATTACTATCAACAAATGTGTAATCATGAAGTTTTAGAACCTGCATTCTCATCATCTTCAGGGCTCAAAACATCCAAAGAAAATGCTCTGTTTATGCAATTCTAGTTATTAGTGCCAGCAGATAGTCAACAGAAAAAAAAAAATCACAGGTGCTCTTTGTAGCTCATGTTTTAAACATAGCTATTTTAAAGATTTCCATGCATAAAAGTCTGAGAAATGTGAACTCAAAAAGAGAAATCAGAAACCATCCAAAGAAACAAGCCACATGAAACAAAAGTAGAACAAAAGCCACAGAATCAGAATCACATAAAACACAGATATCTGTATGACCAAATGCAGAATATTAAATGAATCAACTCAGAATGTGATTTTAATTAGCTATAGGACCTTTAAAAAGGCAAGTTAAAATGAAACCTTTAGGGTGGGTCTTGATCCAATCTGGATGTAGCCTTACAAGAAGAGGAAATTTGGACACAAAAAGACACCAGAAATGAATACACACAAAGAAACTACTACGTGAGGGTACAGCAAGCAAGCAAGAACAGGGGCCTCAGGAAAAACAAAAAACAAAAAACAAAAAACATGGCCTGCCAACACATTGACCCTGGACTTCCCTCATTTAGAACTATGTGAAGATAAATTTGTGTTTCAGCCCTCCAGTTTATGGTATTTTGTTATGCCATTCAGAGCAAAAATATACTGTAAAAATGGGCAAACATGTTAAAACTTAAGTAAACTTTTAGTACAAAAAGCCGAGTATTGCCCTGGAAAACAGATAACTAATTGACATTAGCACTTGAACTATTGAGTTGGCCAAAAAGTCCATTACATTTTTTTCCCATAAAATAAGGCACGTTTTTCATTTTTACCAATAACTTTATTGATTTGGATATTTTGAATATGTCAACTATCTCTCACTATTGGCTTCTAGTGAGTAGAAGCCAGGGGTGCTGATAAACATCTTCCAATGCATAAGAAAGCCCCACAACAAAGAATTATTTGACCAAAATGTCAATAGTACCAAGATACTTTGCAAACCACTTTTGACATGTTCGATCAGTCACAGCACCTTCTCCATGTACTGCATCAAACTTTTATTGTGTTTTTACCTTTCTTGAAATAACAAAGCATAATATGTCAAAAATGTTGCATATTTTCTTCTGTCTTCAAAATTAAAATGGTTGCACAAAATGTCACCAATTTTATACATATTTTTAAGTGCAGGCTGATATGAAAACTGTTACAGTACAATCTAACAAAATTGTTTGGAATGAAGTTAAAAACAACAAAGCATTACTAGAGCCATTTTATGGAAAAAACGTAATGAGCTTTTTGGTCAACTCAATAGCTAAGGCATTCACAAAAAGCAAAAAATTGCCATATGAAATATTAAAATTTATCTGACAGCCTTAAAAAGTTATAATGTAGAGTGTCTGCAAACAGACAAATAAAGTAGTATTATATGTAGCATATGATCCAGGCATGAGGTAATAATTTACCCTAGTTTTCTTGGAACAGGCTAGTTACATCAGTTTTTTTGTTTGTTTGTTTTGTTTTAAGATTTTAGTTATTATTATTTTTAGAGAGAGGCATAGAGGAAGAGAAACATCAATGTATGGTTACCTTTCACCTGCCTCTAGCTGGGGACCTGGCTGGAGACCTGGCTTGCAACCTGCTTATGTGCTCTTGCTGGGAATCTAACCAGTGACCTTTGAGTTCACAGGCCTGTATCTATCCACTGTGCCACCAGCCAGGGGCCAGTTATCTTGATGACTCACTTAATTTAGTGATTGATTAGCACTCTCAAAACTGTCAGTTTGAACCATAAGTTATATCAATGGATCTCTATGTTGTGGATCTTTGGGGAAACTACCTAATCAATATAACAGGCAAAATGACTCATGCTAAAGAAAATAATAGATTCCTATTCATACCAAATTCCAAATTCAATTCAAACAAATATTGTGAAAACAAGTTAGCATACACTTGGAGGGTTCATTGGAACAAATGATTAGGTGCTAAGACCTGTGTCTGGCTGTCCACCCAGAGGAAGGGTGTCCTTTTATAATGAGCCTTCTGGAAGGGGCACCACCTTCCAATGAACTATCAAGTCGGGGGTATCTTTTGCAATCAACCTTCCAGGAACAGCATTCTCTCCCCTACCCCTATTTTTACATTTTCAAAAAAATGTCTTAATGTGCTAATAGTGGTCCTAATCTGAAATCACTTTAATTTTTAATGATATAATTCTTATCATTAACTCACATTTTATTCACTGTTCTATAGAGTCCTAAATAATTTTCATGTGTGCTAACATCAAACGATTATCTCAATTTCATTTCAATATTCTGGTCATATAGGTCAAAGTACATGCTCTTAAGATGGTGCTACCATATAAAAAACAGAATGGGAAATTCTGAAGTCATAACTGTATTCAAAGTCTGGATTTGTGACTCCAAGGCAATTGCTTGAACTTTGATTTCCACATCTATAAACATGGATAATAGTAATAATCTAAAGGACTGTGGTGAGAATTAAATGAAATAACTTATATGAATGCTCACAGTATGTGTCTCAGACATAATAGCACTTAATAAATATTGACTCTTACATTTATGTTTTAATTACATTTAATTCATTATATTCATCTCTTTACTTCCACCATCAAATCTAGTGTTGTCTTCCCATTTTCCCATCTATGATAGTGGTAAGTATGTATATCATCCATGTATTTATAAGTTTAAAATTTAGCCCTGGCTGGTGTTACAGTAGATAAGGCACCGGCCTGAGAACGCAAAGGCTGCTGGTTCGATTCTCTAGCCAGGGCACATAACCAGGTTGCAGACCAGGTCTCCTACCAGGTCCATAGCTGAAGGTAGATGAAAGACAACCATATATTGATGTCTCTCTCCTTCTCTACCTCTCTTTCTTCCCCTTTCTCTAAAAATAATAAATAAAATATTTAAAAAAATAAATAAAATAAAATAAAATTTAAAGGATATTATTGCATCAAATTGTGGACTAGTAAGAGGACAACAACCAGGGCTCATGGTATCTCCTAGCATACCTCAGCCTTGGTGTGGTATCCATCAGCTTATGTTGGAGATCGTTATTCAGGAAGTAATTAATAATTTGTTTTATTTAAATTCATTGTATGTATTCATCTAATTGATAGTACCCCTGCCCCCCAAAAGAAAAAATGTGAGTTCTGGTTAGCCAAAAATTGGTTTAAAATTTTTATATTGAGTTTTTAACAAATCAAACACACATTTAGATAAAAGTCAAAACACAAAAGTAGAAAATTTATATAAAATACAGATGAAATGTCATCTGACAGTCACACTAAAAATATGCTTCTATCATCAACATAGTGTTAAATCATTATTACATCTTGCTTCATCATACTTGAGGACATTATTTATCATAGCACTATTTTTCCTGTTGAGAGTCACTTGAATCTCTGACATTCTGCATTTTCTTTTCTTTATGTTAGCAATTAGAAAATAGCAAAGGTATTGAGTTAATAAAACATATTTTTAAATATTTAATTATAGAGCCCTGGCTGGTGGCACAGTGAATAAGGTGCCGGCCTGCAAACCCAAAGGTTGCTGGTTTGATTCCCCAGCCAGGGCACATAACCAGGTTGCAAGCCAGGTCTCCAGTCAGGTCCCTAGCTGGAGGTAGGAAAAAGGCAACCATATATTGATGTCTCTCTCCCTTTCTGTCTCTCCCTACCCCTCTCTCTAAAAATAATAAAATAAAATCTTAAAAAAAATTTTTTAATAAAAATATTTAATTATGAATCTGAGTACACATATATCTGGAGGGATATGTAGCTGGGAGTAATTTACTTCTTCAAAGTTCCTCTGTAATATGAGTAATAAACTACACCCTTGTGAACTACCCTCTTTGAAAGTAACAAAAGACATGGAGAGTAACAGGAGATCCAGAACACACAGTGAGTTAATTTGTTAACTCTAAAGACTGGATTAGAATTCTGTCAACTACTGAAAAGTTAGAGAAACAGAAACTGATGTTAATCTGGGATAATTTTAGGAACACATTCAAATTCTTTAAACAAAATGAAGTTCTTTAGAACAAAGCTCCAAAGTTATTCATTCATATTAGTCGACAATTTCCCTAAGTGAAGAATTAAGCAAAAATACATGTCTCATAGGATGTGGTTTCATGGTACATAAGCAAGGTTAAGGGGAAACCAAACGATTGACCAGTTTCAAAACTTAGCATATGTTGAGATTTAGTTGGGCAAAGATGCAAAACATGGAAGAAGGGGTCTGAGACCAAGCCTAGAATCATTAATGTGGTTTCCATTAATGTGGAAAACTGGTTTGTTATCAGTTGATCTTCTCTACTGAACCAGCTCATCACATTACCCCTTCTTCCCATTATTTTCATCTCTATTAGGCATCTTCCTAGAAAGATGGTATACTGAATATGTTTTAAAAGGTTTAGAAATTGAAAATGAAATAATATATATTATCATCCAGTAAAATTGTCTTCATCTGCATATCTTAAAGTTTACCTATATGAAAATATATTTTATATAGTCAGAATATTACTAAAATATGATTATATGTGTTAATTTTTTAATTTTATAGACTTTTATGTATAATAATGTTGATTGCCATCTTATTTTATCACATATTATTATTTTATTATTGGTGTGTATATGACACAATAATCTGTATCAATAAAACAACAACTTTAAAAGAAAATTGCACAGAAGATAAGGCATCAGCCTGTGAACCCAAAGGTGTCTGGTTTGATTCCCCAGCCAGGGCACATAACCAGGTTGCAAACCAGGTTGCAAGCCAGGTCACCAGCCAGGTCTGTAGCTGGAGGCAGGTGAAAGGCAACCATTCATTGATGTTCCCCTCCCTCTCTCTAAAAATAATAATTAAAATCTTTAAAAAAAGAAAAAAAGAAAAGTACATGCCCTCATTTTTCAATGTTTAATAGAGAATCATTTGGTTTACTAGTTAAGGAACTGACATAGTATATATATTTTTGGAAAAAATATTTTTCTTCCGTCATGTGTTCTCCCTTAGGATTATTAGTATAAATAGCTCCCTTAGGACCCTTTGTGTACTTTTTTTCCAAAAAGAAATTTCAAAAATTAAAAATGACTGACAGCATCAGCCAACTTCTGACATTAATTGAGCACATAACAATGTGCTGATTAAGTTGTAAAAGGAGCTAGAAATACAATGCTCACTAGATCAATGAGGCTTGCTTTTATGGTGTTTATAGTCTAGTGTTGGAGCTAGACCATAAACTATAAATAAAAAAACTATTTATCTTTGTTCAAGGGCATATAAAGACCCATGAAAGTGATTCAATAGACAAATGAAATAATGTGTTTATTAAAAAGGGTTAAAGTAACCAATTTAGGTAGGGAAGGCTGTGAAGTGCCTTTCTGAATGAGATACGAATAATGGAGAAGGAGACAGTAGTCCCAGGAGGAGCATTCCAGAGAGAGAGAAGAACAAGACCCTGAACACATGATAAAGTCAGATTTTCCTTTGTCCAAGGAATAGAAAGGCTAGTGTGAGTGAAGTTGAATAAGAGATTGAAAAGGTCATCAAGGTCAAACACTGAGAACATTGCCAGTCATGTAAAAGTCATTACTAGGGTTAAAGCAGCTAAGAAACATGATCATAATTCACATTCTGCAAGGTCATTCTGGCTCTTGTGTGGGCAATGGGTATTTGCAGATAAGAAAAAAGAAAGAAGGAGCTTAGATTGGAGTCACCACAGTTCTCATTGGACAGAGATTGGCAACCTCAGCCAGGATGTGGAGAGGAGAGATTGCAAGAAGTGGATGGGCTGGAGTTACACTTTGCAGATAAAGTCAACTGGACTCGGTGAACTAGGATTGATGTATGAAGGAAAGAAATATGTTAAAGTAATAGAAATCAGCCTAATTGGGTCACTCCCAAGAACTCAAGAATATTTAACCATTGCTAAGACATTGTCCTTGCTGAGAAAGAAGAAAAGAAGGAAAGGAAGGGAGGGAGGGATGAAGTGAGGGAAAGAGGGAGGAAGAGAGGGAAGGAGGGAGAGAGGGAGGCTATAAAAGCCAAACAAAACCTTCAAAATTTTGCTAGTCAGTTTCTCCTACATTCTTCATATTCCACACTTACTTTAAGAATAAAAGAAACAAAGACGCCAACTGTGTAACTTGAAGAAACATCTGTTTCTTCAAGGGAGCTTTAAGGAATAACTTTTATTGTCTACTGTGTGGTGTAAGGCCATATCAAAGCCTGACTAAACCCCCTCTTCTGGTTCCATGAACAACTGTTGAAGACCCATTGATTATAATGCAAACTTACCCAAGGTGATGGAGAATTGCTCCTCAATAATCCTCTGTTCTCTGTCAACAATTTGGAATATTCTTATCCATTTACAAAGGAAGAACTTGGAATTTTTATTAGGCTCCTTTAGGAAAAGATGTGATGAATTTAACAGTATGTATGTGTGTATAAATGAGTAGTTGCATTACACATATAGAAGTGTACACACACATACATATAAACATATTCAATTATAATTTCTACTTACTGTTCACTGAATCACTTGAACTTGCAGAGTTATAAAAAATAGAGCTATGGCTACTAGGGTTAAGTATTTACTGTTAAAATTTTTGAGAGGAAAATCTTTAAAATGGACCTGTTTGTTACTGAGTTTACTGGCTAAGGGCATTAGCTCCTAGTAACTACTGTGCATCATGCCAGGTCCCAAGGAAAAAAAGCAGAGGCTAAGTCAGAAAAAATGAATATTTTCTTTATTAGTTTAGGAAATTTTACCTAACATTTAGTATTCTATTGGACTAAATCAGATTGTTTGGTGATGTAAAGCATCTTGCTCTTTGGTTATAGGGAGATCTGTAGTCTTGGAATGTTTATGTTATGTTTCCACTCTAATCTGGAATCTTTCGCTCTAGTTTTCCTGCCCCAATTAAATTACTCACAATTCTCTTATATTGATATACCTGATATCATTATAAAGAAATGAATCATCAGATATATTCTGGGTTTCTCCTTATCTCCATTAGAAGAAAAAATAGGGATTATTAGTTATATTATTTCATTAATATCAAGCTACTGGGAACTTCGATTTAAAAAAACAAATCTTGTCTTGATTGGAGGTCAAATTTTTATAATCCATCAGAAATTAATAATAGAAATTACTCTATTCAAATTACATTATTCTCACAACACTGGCCTTTTATTTAGAGAGAACATTTTTTTAAAAAAGTGTGATGCTGCTTTATCTCCACCCTCCCTTCCCCTGAGGAGGCCCAATAATTTGATGGTTATGCTCCTGTTCCATTCATTTACTGAGTTTTTTATGGAGTGCTTTGATGCTCCAAATAAATCTCATTATACTAGAGATCAAAGAGGACAATGCTTTTCACCAAAGAAGTATAATGCACCAATTAGCATTTCATCTCTGTGGAGTTACATAGGTGCCTACAGTGTGCCCAGAATATGTGATAGGACTAAGTGGGTGTGACAGTGATGGGTGAATAGACCTGAGAATGGTAAAATATGCTGAGAACAAAAGGCATTCAAGTTCTTTCATTATTATAAAAATGCTATGCATCATTGATAATACTAATAACTATTATTAAACAGCTATTTTATTCCATAGTTTCTTCCTCTTGGAAATATAGCATAGAGTAGTATCCAATCTTAAAGTGGTAAAGCTAACTGTAGAGGGAGCTGTCCTTACTCTTCCATAAATGGGGCTGGAAATCTAAGGAATTGCGTTCCAGTTTGGGAAAGGAGCACACCCCTGCGGAATGGTCTGAGGTTGTTGAAAGAACAAGCCCCCTGGATGCTTTTGGCAGCACATCAGAAACCATCCCTCTGACTGTGTTTGCTTGTAAGACCTATAGGTGAAAAAGTCGAATTGCCCTCCCCAAGCCCTTGAAGTCCCCTCAAGCATCCTACTCTTTTTGACTAATTTGTGAGGAAAGTTTTTCGTGTATGGTTTTATGATCTGCATCAATGCTCAATGAGTCTTTAGTTCTGTCATCTGCAGGACATGATTCCCTTGAAACAGCGGAGAAAACCTTTAAAATCCATCACTGCCTGAGTCCTCCCATCTTCTCTTTAAAAAGCACTGCAACACTTCCCTGAAAACTACCATCTGATATGCAAATGCGTATCACAGGACACACACACCCATTTCTTTCTTAATTATTCTCCTTAATTCTACTTGAAAATCCCTAATAGATTTGTACAAGTTGATTTCTTCTGTATATATAGCCAAAATAATTTTAGTATAATTTGTGTTATGTCTTAAAAATAGGCAGGAAGTCTCAGTTCTGGGCTGGCTGCTGGCTGGTTCTTTGGCATGTGGACTACTCTTAATGGCTGCTTGTGGACCCTCATGACAACACAGCTGAATTCCCCCAGACCAAGAGACAGAACAGAAAAAGGCAATGTCTTTTATACACAAAATCTTGTCCACCATATTCTATTCATTAAAAGCAATTCATCAATTCTAGCTCTTATTCAAGGTGAGGAGAATTAGGCTTCATCCTTAGAAGGAAGGAGTGTCGAATATGGTGTGTACTATATTAAAACCACCACATGATAGAAAGACTGGTTCTCCCTTAGAACTGGTTGTATAATTCTCTTGTAACTGAAGGAATGAACTCCTTCCTTCTCTGTCTTAATATTCAGGGTAGGACATTTACACACCATAGCAGGAAATTTAAATGCATGAGATTTATAAATGAATGGATTTAATAAAAGCAGGGCAAAGGATTCTTTACAGAAATAAAGGTTGAGTACATAACAGTTTATTGTATACTACTTTCAGCACCAATAAGATATCCTTCAAAATGCACTTATCTCAGTGTCAAAGGCAGAAATTTAAATATATGTAACGTATTTCCTGGTTGGGAGAATGTAGGCAAGTTACATAATCACATCCCCTGTCAGTTGCTTCATTTACTTAAATGAATTCTCATAATAACTCAATAAGGTGTGTAATATTAGCCCCATTCTATAGAAAACAAAATTGAAGCTTAGCATTATTGCAACTAGAAAGTGGTAGAGGTAAGTTATAATGTGAGTTTTGTTGATTGATGTCGAAACTGCTTTGCTCTCTCCTGTACATTCTGGGAAAGAGAGAAAATGTATCAATTATTCAATGATGTAACATATATGAAAGTGTATAGTATTTATAGTATTTTCTTTTTAACAGAGTTAGCATCCATACAAAAAATAAAGTCTTATGAATGCAACTTATGCTTACTGAGAAACAGTATTTATATTAATCAACAGGATTTGAAAGATCAGTGATGTCTAAATACCTTTTTACCTTAAAAGTTTATATTAGGATAAGTAATAAAAAAATACACTACATTACAATGATTTAACCCTGTGTATTGCGAAGCTTTTAATTTTTTTTTTTTTTTTTAATCAAAGATATGGCTGAGAGTGGATTCATTGCTTAGGTCTAGTGACGCCCTCCAAGCAAATGTCAGATCAGAGGTGCTCTTGTGTAGCTTATACCTGCCTTTGTCTTCAAAATCCACATCTATCCAGTATCTTGATTATACTGCAAATAGAAGAAAAGGATACAGGAAAGATGACCCATATATTAGATGCTCTAAAATTGTTCACTGTATACTGCTTTGAATCAAGTATTGAATAATAATGTTGAATAACCATAAATAAAATGAATCAAATCAAGTCCTATTTATAAAGCTTAGATTGATGCCTCATAACTCAAAATCATTAACTCTGCTTCAAACCCTGCAGGTTTATCTGATATTTTGAATTTATTGAATATATAAGCTAATAAAAATTCTAAACCCTATGTATCCAGATTGGAAGTCTCAGTTATAGAATGAAATGTTATCATTGGAAGGGGCATTGGCCAAATAAAGCACTTAAAGTTGGATGCTATTTCCATGAATTCTGGCTTGTTTTCTTCAGGCTGCAGTTAGCTTATTTTAGAGTTTAATAAGTTGCAGAGCTATTGAGTACTTAATATGATTGTAACATATGACATGACAACATATTGAGGCTAAAAAAGTAATCAATTTCAAAGTTTCCCCTTACTATGTAAGAAGGAAGTTGTAGCTTGGGCAAGCATGAATCACAAGGTAATAAATGTCCTAGAAGATATTAACAAATGTAAATTGCTGTATAAATATTAAATAAATTACATGATATTTTAAGGCTCTGAAACATTGAATCACTTTGCGAAAGACTAAATGTCAAATTAAATAATGCATGTGTACACTTATTTCTTCTGTGGACCATTATTGCAACTTTAGCAACACTGTTTGCTTTAAAATGTTTATCTCCAGCACACATTCGCTTTTGACATTTAACACTTAAGACTTGATTTTCTGTGTTTCAGCCACCAATTTCATTTCTGTAGGAAACAAGTTGAAGTTTCTGCAGCAACTAGTCACTTGCCCTGCTTGGAGAAATTGCTAAAGTAAGTTGAGGAATGAAAGGACCTTACTAGAGAAAGGGATCCTGGGAAAATGATGCCCCTTAACATTTGTGTATAGAAGGAATTAGTTCAACTGAAGTTCAAAGGCAGCCTTGGAGATTTAACTTCACTATTGACAATCTATGTCCTGGGGACAATATCTAGAAGGAAATGTGGAAGGAGGAAGACTGTGTTGGTAGAAAAGTATTTTAAGTTAAAACCAGTACAAGGATTATACCATTAGTATTAGTAGTTGCTGTTACTGGATTATCATTACCACTAACGCAGTGTTTACTTAAATCTGTGGCAGTTCATTCCATAAATTGTTTCATTTTTAAAGCTCATTCCACGTGAGGTTGGTTTCTACCCTCCCTTTTACGGAGGAGGAAATTTGTCACTCAGAGCAGGGACACTGAAATCATTCACTGATTGAGAGCAGCAGTTTTAAGTTTTAGGTTTATTTTAGGTTTAAATAAACCTAAAATAGTGCACACTAAAGACAGTCCTGCAAGGTACCACCTGTGTCCTGACTGCAGCTGTGCCATGCCCTGTGAGACAACTTGCATTTGGGATCCCTCTCTGGGTCACCATCCTTGAGGGTCTTCCCCTCGTGCACCTGCCTGAGCACACAGGGCTCCCTAACCTGCCAAGTTGTTGGTGGGCATAATGTGCCTATTAGGCACTCAACACACTGAGTTGGGAGGTTTTTTTTTTTTTTTATTTTACCTTTTGTCATTTTGGTTGAGCCAGCAACGTATTCCTTCACTCAAGGTTGCGAGGGAGTGGAGTGTTTATTTTTTCAACTTCTCCTGAGTGAACCATGAGGATGGGACTAGGTATCTGCCGGTGCTGGAGATGGACAGACCTCAGTGAGCAGCCGCTTTAGAAGGAGAAAAACCACAAATGGCGTGATCAGGATCTTGATTCTTCAGTAGGCAACTGAAAAGAATTCAGGAGAGAAAGCAAAATAAATATGAGGAAGAGTTCCTGCAGATTTTCCAAATTTGGCTTAGGGACATCACCAAGGAAGTGTACAGAGACACTTTGAAGAGCCCCAGAGCATTATTCCAGGACAGAGGGGGACTCGCAAAACAGGACAGACCTGGGCAGGAAACTAAGTCAAGGACTGCTTCATTGTTAAAGCTTTATCCAACAAAGGAAATTTCTTCTGAATAGAAATAATTTCGATTCATAGGAACGAATTAAAGAGGTCAGTTTCTACAAAGAGAGCACAGTATCAGATGTATTGTGTTGATGCTCAATTGTCCACATGCTGCTGTTGGCTGACCTTTTATAGAATTGAGCAAATGCAGGGATGTTCTTCATTCACAAGTGGGGACGAGAGGGGATTAGGTGACTTAGCTTTAGTGTACAGGTACCCAAGAAACACAGTGATGCCCTTAGCCAACTTGATGGTAAATTAATTCAACGTCTTATTTGGAATAATTCAATAATCAACAAAGGCAAGCTCTTTGGGAATCACAGATCTGAAATTTATAAGCACTGTTTACAATTTATTCCTTAGTGGTAAATATTTGAATGTTTCCATTTGAAAACTTATGTGTACATTTCACATGTGAACATCTAAAATGGTTATTTCTATTAGAAATCCTTCACTGTCATGGTTCTGTCTTTGGTCCTAAGCTCAAATGCTTTTGTTTATTGTATCTTTGCTTAATATCTTCACCACTAAATAATTAACATAAATTAGTAAAGGTTAACAAGTTTAAAAATGCTAATAAGTGGAAATAGCTATTATTTGAGGATTTGATGAGACTGGGGTGAAAAGTACCTCATATGAATGACTGCATTTCAACCTCAAATAGCCCATCTGGAACTTTGGCTTTATTAATCCCTAGAGAGATTTTGTGAAATTGTCTATGGCTACAGGTAATGAGAAAGCATATTGAGATTTAAACCTAAGCTGACTAACTTAAAAAAGCTTATTCTTACCAGCTTGCAATATTCTGCAATGTAAATACATATGCTACTCATATAAAGTTCCTGTTTTCCTTCTATTTCGTTTTTGCAGGAGTGTGGGAAAAGTCTAGTGTTCTCTGAAATCAGAGGGAGGACAGTTTTGATTGCCAAGCTGTCTTGCCCTTCCACCTACTCACAAAGATAATCCAAAATTAAGTTAAAATATTCCCATTGCCCAAAGTAAAAAAAGATGTTAATCCATAGATTTCTAATTCTCTGCTTTGTATTTTGAATTAAAAATGTCTTGTATGTTTAAACTTTCAATGTGTTTGCTCTTTAAAAACATACCAGAAATATTTGAACTTCCGAAAAATTCACTTTAAGGTAGCTACAAAGTACTAGAAGTTAGCTGAAATTTTTGCTTTATCTAAAAAAGAAATCTTAGAACTTCAGCCACCTCTTTAAAAAAAAACAAACAAACAAACAAAAGAAAACTAAAGTGACTCAACAGGAATAATGAGATAAGCCTAGTTAAAGAAGTTATATTTTACATAATAATTGATTTTGCTCTCTCAGAAATATTTGCAAACGTTATAGTGGTGAGTTTGATCTATACTTGCTCAAATAAATACTCAATTTAATAACAATATCCTTTATCCAGTGTCTTTTTCCTACTTTCCACCAACCCTGCTCTCATAACTTTATGATATTTTCTTTTCCACAGCAGATGCTGTGTGACTCTTGTGACATGGTAACCCTAATGAAGGACAGTCCTGGAATTCAGTTGCTTGCTGCAGATTCTTCCAGGTTTCTCGGAGTCTACTTACTTTGTCCTTTGAACACCATGTTATAAATATTCCTAGGATTAAAAACAAAAATGCTGTCACTTCATGTCATAATATAGAGATGACAAATGCCTTAGTCACAATTCTATTTTCAACAGTTTTTGAAAATTAAATACTAGCAAATGACAAGATTTATTGATTTACTCACAGAATAATTATAGCTAGAATCCATACTTCTTGACTTCCAGGCAACAATCAAATTTTATTTTCTAAGTATTTCCTCTTGAAATGGATAATGAAAGTTCAACAATGGACGTTTATCTTATGAAATTTCAAATGTGTATCCTAAATATTAAATAAAACAGATTTCATGATGACCTGTTATCTGAAACAGAAAACACAAACGTGATAGAATTTTTAGGATTCCTGGCCTATGAATAAATTAGATTAACTTGTTAAAATTAAATATAAATAAGGAGGAGATATTGGGAGGATATAAAATGGTATTAAAAACACCCTCCCCCATGGACAGTGTGTGAATGTCAGCTTTTCTGGAAATACATGATAAATACTATCATATTTTTCCAGATTTCATCTCCAAAAAAATGTGACTATAGGCATCTGAGTTTCTTTCTCTTCCTTATCCCTCCCCCCAAATATTTACATCTATGTATTACTTTGCCATTGCTGCTATAAACCATTACCACAATATAAGGTCATTAAACAATGTAAATTTACTCTCATACAGCTCTGGAAGCCCAAGGTCCAAGGTTAGTCTCGATGGGAGAGACAGTTCTAGTTTCCTCCCCAAACTCTAGAGGAGAATACATTCCTTGTTTTTTCTAACTGGTAGCAGCTAAGCACATGGTTCAGCTTGTGTCTTCTCCGCAGCAATTGCAAACTCTGTTTTTTCTTCTTTTTGTCACATATTCTACTACTACTTTGATCTCCCTGCATTTCTTTATGAGCCTTTGCACTTACATTGAGCCTACCCTTTGGGTCCACCAATAATCTCCCTATCTGTAGTCCCTTTGCCATATTAGGTCACATATTCACATATTCACAGTTTCTGTGGGTGACACAGGTAGGGAGGGAAACTTATTCAGCCTATCAAGGTCTCCTACAAACCTGATACTTGATCTTATTTTAGCTATGCTTCATGGATTTCACAAGTTGCAATGTTTAAAGCTTGTTCGCTTCCCTGTTCAAGTCCAGCTGACCCTCCTACTGCTGCTACAAATGAATGACAGGATTTGTTATGACTAGAATCCTTGGTAAAAGGCCAGCATTAACCCTATAAGCCAATATATTATCTTAATTTATTGTGAATTATCAAAATATGCCCATGAATTGACATATATGAGCTTGTATGTATTCTCTCATTGGAAGTGGATCAATTCAGTAGGTTTTCAACTCCTCTACATTTCCCAAATTCATATAAAAATGTATGCTAACTAAACTAGGGGTAGCAGATAATGAAAATGATGATTTTAATGCAAACCTTAAAACAGGAATTAATTTCATAGCTGAATATCTTCAATACATATGTTGTAAGCATTAATTTTATTCCTACAGAAGCACAGTTTGTTTTTTACTATTTTGTATGCCCTTCATTTACTGTATTCATATACTGTATACATATGTATATCATATGAGAAATATAAATGTTTGACCTAATTGTTTGTGGTTGTTTAAAACACAGACATCTTAACCAGAACATGAATTGATTACATTTGAACTATTTTTTTCTTAAAATAATATAAAATCATATATTTATGAGTATATTTTATGGGATTTATTATTTATTTTCAAGTCTCTAAACCTCATCCAACAAGCATATCGATATTAGACTACTCTTTTGCCTAGGAAAGAGTGATTCAGTTTGAATTATTTTTAAGGTATTAGAAAGCAAAAAAGAAACAATGCAGAGGGGTAATGCTTGTTTTATCAAAAAAATCACAGTTGTAAGTTAGTGCAAGGAGGATCAAAACTCAGATAATTAAACTCATGTCTAAAGCTAAATTTGGGGGGAGTTTTTCCTATTAAAGAAGTTCACATGATTGTCAAGTTCAAGTGTCACTGATCTAAGCAGTCAGCAGAGCAGAGTGAGGTATGAGGATGATGACTGGTCCTGTAATCCTGATAGACTGGTAGCAGTAAATTGTATGACTTTCCTCCTCTATGTTTTGAGAGAATATGGATTGATGTAGCTATATAAACCGAGCAGTACCACATGCCGATCTATAACAACCACTGTAACATGGTGTATGGTCCAATTTAGCTGTGTCTTAGTCTATTATCTTGCACCATTTAGACTTGAGCTGTGTGAAATGGATAATTGGTGCAATTCTTCACACAATTCAGAAGGAAAGCTCCTTTCAAGAAACACTTTGGCAACAAAGAGGGGTTATTTTAAGCCTGAGTTGAATGCCTAAATGTGAACTGACTAAATTATTTTGGTTTTCCAGGAAATTTCTAATTTCCTGCAAGATTTTATTCATCAATTCAAAATATTGGTGTGAAATCTACATGCCTATTCTGGTTAAGAATATACACATTTTTAATAAAGGTGATTTGCTAATTGTGGTTTAATTTTATAAGATTGTAAGCCTTTTCTTATAACTATTTCATATGGAATAAATTGTACAAACATGTGCTCCACTTATTGTTTAAAAAATAATTTCACCATTCCCACCTGAAAATACATATTACTTTTTGAGAAATAACATCAGTGCACATAAGTATCATTTTCTTCATTTCTCAACATAAAGTTTCTTTGGAATTTTTGTTTCCAAACCAATGTGATTGACTTTTGAATGTTTCCGTGGTCCCTCTAGTACCATTAACACCTTCTTTCATTCCAGATACTAATCATACAGAAGGAATAAAAAATTTAAACCTAAATTATACGGTGGACCTTGGAAAAGGATATCTAATAATCCAAATTATAGATAATTGTCCCTCAAAATTTACACTTCATTCTGTCTGTGTTGATTCAGCTTCAAAGCCTGGAAAGGAGTCAAATTTTAGTCCAGTCTAAATAAAGTTTTGCCAAACTCTTACCAGTTTAGAAAGCCAAGCTTCTACATTTGTTTTTCTTGGGTCCTGTATAAATGCTTTCAAATTATGTTATTACTCATTGCTAATGAGCTAATTTTTCATTAACATAGCTCCCCTTTCTTAATCTAACACTTATTCAGATATGATCCTGCTCAATGTTGTTTTTCAATGGCAGTTACTAACACACCATATAATTAAATAGATCCTAGTTTGTTATTTTTAATAGGTTCACTTGTACAGCCTTTTAACTGCTGGGTTCTTGACTACTTCTGGGGAATTTAGCAGAAAGTTAAGAGTTTAACCATTATAGCCATTTTTATGTCTTGAGCACAAAGAGTCTATTTTGGAAATGGCTTGAGATTTTGGCAGAAGGTGATTAATGAAGCCATATGACTTCAATAGCTTCCACCCAAATTATAAAAATGTTTCTCTCCCCGTCGAAGTCTCTTACCTTAAATTCAACTTGCTTTCTCTCCCTCTTCCCTCCCTCCTTCCCTCTCTCTCTCGATTGACCTTGCTCCTATCTTTAGCAGTTAATATAATGATTACATTTATATAAATGTTGATTTTCAAATTTTGGGACTTTTTTATAGAGTTTGTAAACAATGGCATTTAAAATAGTCTCTTGGCCCTGGCTTGTGTGGCTCAGTGGATTGGCACCAGCCTGTGAACCCAAAGATTGCTGGTTCAATTCCCCAGTCAGGGGCACATAACCAGGTTGCAAGTCAGGTCTCCAGCCAGGTCCTTAGCTGGAGGCAGGTGAAAGGCAACCATACATTGATGTTTCTCTCCCTTTCTTCCTCAATCCCTACCCTTCTCTCTGAAGATAATGAATGGGATCTTTGAAAACAAAAACAAAAACAAAAAAATAGTCTCTTGCTACAGAGTATTGAGTATATGTGTTCCTTCATGTGATATTTTTCAATCACACCCAATTTTTACTTATATTTATATGATGTGTTCATGTTACAGAAATAATTCAGTTCTCCAACTCACATAATGAAAGTCATTTAAGTTCTTAAAAAAGTCATAACACTCTTTGGTTAAAAGTATGACTTACATTTAAAATATACAAAATATGATTTAAGTGTAAAAGATGCAAAATTATTTCTAACAATATCAAAGCTATTTATAACAGCATCCAATAAATAATTGTTGTAAAAACAAGCATGTATGGAAGAACCATTGCCTACAAGAGCTTAAGATATTAGTGTTAAATACCTCTTGTATTCAGAACAGTGAATGCAGAAGGCAGATCGTCATCTCTGTTGTGAAAAGTTGACATAAGCTAAGTCATTTAAAAACAGAGCAAACTGTAAAGGCCCGTGTTTATTTCTGGGCTCTACCCCTTTGTGACAGCATGGATGGACCTAGAAAACATTATGCTATTTGAAATAAGCCAGTCAGAGAAAGACAAGTACCATATGATTCCACTTGTATTTGGAAATCTAAAGAACAAAATAAACTAACAAACAGATTGAAAAAGACCCATGGATAGAGACCAGACAGCTGTCAGAGGGGAGGTGATGGAGGGGCTGGGTGTAAAAGGTAAAGGGATTAAGCAACAACAAAAAAAAATCCTCATGGACAGACAACAGTATGATGATTGAGGGAAATAGTAGAGGAGGAAGAAAGCAGACTTGACTTGGGGTGGTAACCACATGGTCCAATAGAGAGATGATTTATAATGAAACTATACAATCTTATTAATCAATATCACTTAAATAAATTTAATAAAAAGGGAAACAATAACAATAAAAATGCAGCGAGAGCAACCATTCTAGAATTGCCTTTTGCATCGTGGTCCTTGAATTATTACACTGTTAGATTTAAACCAGACTTTTTATTTGGGCCAAACTAATATTGTCTTCCAAACAACTATTTACAAAGCTATTTGGAAAGCAGACATTCTGACCACAAGAACTGTTAAATATGGATATTCTTTTTGAAGACAGAATCAGTAACGAGCCATGTATAGCTACAGAGTAACTCAGCTCATTAACATCAATAGAAAGTCCTTTCCTCTACTTATGTATTTATTTTCTCTCCCTTTTCCCCCATAAAGCCTCCTAGGAGCCCTGGCTGGTGAGGCTCAGTGGATTCAGCACTGGCCTGTGAACCAAAGGGTCACTGATTTGATTCCCAGGCAAGGCACTTGCCTGGGATAAGGGCCAGGTCCTCAGTTGGGGGCGTGTGAAGAGCAACCACACATTGATGTTTTCCTCCCTCTCTTCCCCTTTCTCTAAAAAATAAAGAAATCTTTTTTTTTTTTTTTAATTTGTTAAGATTTTATTTATTATTTCTAGAGAGAGGGTAGGGGGACAGGCAGAGAGGGAGAGGGAAACATCAATGTATGGTTGCCTTTTACCTGCCTCCAGCTAAGGTCCTGGCTCAAGACCTGGCTTGCAACCTGATTATGCACCCTGACTGGGAATTGAACCAGCGACCTTTGAATTTGCAGGCCAATGTCTTATCCACTGTGCCACCAGCCAGGACGGAAGAAATAATCTTTTTTTAAAAACCTTGGATTCACTCTGAAATTGGGATATAATTAAGGTTTCTGCCTGAATCTATGCCCTGGATTACACTTCTATAATCTCAAATGAACATTTCTTGCCTTTCATTTTAGCATATCCCCACTTCTCTGCTTAAAATAAACCTGTATCCATTGATGGTCATTTCTGTTTGTGCATGAAAATGAAAGAGTATAAGGTTTTCAAGACAGGTTACTACTATTATTTACTCTGCCATATTGAAAACATAGTCATATGTCATTCAATTAGCAGCACTTTAGCAAGTTTCTACCTTTGATTTCTTTAAACAATTGATTAGGGGTGTAGGGGATGGAGTAATCCATGCCTAGAGAAAGGGTAGAACAATGAGAGGTTACTCAAAACTTGTAACAGGAAGAGCCTCTGTGATTCTTCCAGGATATTAGTGAATTTTTAAAACAATTCAAGGGATTGAAGAGAAATATTAACCAAGAAGTAGGTTGGAAGGAGCTAGGTGGAGAAAGAGGATTCTAGAAGATTGGCTATGACTCAAGACTATTATCAGTCAAATAGAAAAGTGGAAATTAAATATACAATATAACTAGGAAAACAAAACAAAACAAAAAAGATAATGGCTGGTTTCTCTGGTGCTAAAAATATTGCCCCATGAAATTTAAATGGGGTCCTAAGGTTTATTTCTGACGTATGGCGGATATTTTGTTTTATTGCTAGAATGTTTTATCTTATTTTTATTGTTTTTCATTATCATCATCATCATCATCATCATCATCATTATCCTAGGAGCTACAATTTATTAAACTATTATATGGCAGGTACAGGATTGATGAATTTAATTCATTCTTAAATAGCAGCTTCAAAATACTCTCTATAGTATATTATTACCCAAATATATTCACCAAAATATTTGTATCATATATATATGTATTTAATTTTAATGTTATATTCCATATTCTTAATAGCAATAGCCCAAATTTGACCCTAGATCTACTCAAATTTAAATCCTTGTCTTTACTAAAACAAAAATTGGGAGTAAACCAAATCTTTAATCAGAACCTTTTATTACATCAATAATTCTAAATTATATTCCCTTGAAATATTTGCTCTCTAAAATATTGTCTGTAATAAATAAAAGACATAAAGTGTATTATTAAATCATATAAGCTTAGAAAAACTCACATAAATATACTTCTTTTGATGATTTGTAATGAATATTCATATTTCAATAGTCATAAAAATTTTGCAGTAAACAAACTTTTATTTTTTACTTTCTTCAACATGTTTGTTTAGAGTGTACGGTCTTTCAACCGCTTGTGCCAAGTTTTGTAATAGACACCCTTGTTTAATCTTTTAAACCACTTTATTAAGATTATGTGGCCTTTAAACCTTTATGCCAAGTGACATCACAGGGAAATTTCTTGGGAAATCCTTTAGGAATTTTACAGTAGTACCTAACACAGTTCCCAATAAATAGTTTTCAAAACATATTTATTGACTCAATGAATGAATGAATGAGTTCACTTTGAGTAAATCATAGAAACAAAAGAACATTTTCTTGGAAGAATAAAAATAAAGTCCCCCACCCCCTTATATTATTCTCCATGTTTTTTATATGTTTTTTCAGATCTGGAACTCCTATACAAATGTGTGCTAATTATTAAAGCCTCACTGTATAAATTCCCATTGGAACCCCTATAAAATGGAGTCCACATGGGAATTATTAATTTGACACTCAGAAGAATAGGTAATGAGAGGCTGAATCAGAGGTAAAGCCTAATAATAAACTTGCAATTATTCTAGCAAAATAGGACAGATGTGTAGAGTAGCCTTGTTTCCTTGATGTGCGCCAGAGCTAGGGAACCTCATCATCACCTGAGTGTGTGATCACAGTGTGGAAGATGGCTCTTGGCCACCCACCAGAAGCTACTCACAAATGGTGTCACTAAAGTTCTAGAATGAAATGTTGAGCTGCTGCCATATTCTGAAACAATTAAAACTAAAATTCAGTTTCTTATTACACCTTCAAGTAAAGCTGATTTTAGGGCAAAATTTCATTGAGAATATCAAAAGTGATTTTTTAAAAAGATTTTATTTATTATTTCCAGAGAGAGAGGAAGGGAGAGAGGCAGAGAGGGAGAGAAACATCAATGTATGGTTGCCTTTCATCTGCCTCCAGCTATGGACCTGGCTGGAGACCTGGCCTGCAACCTGGTTATGTGCCCTGGCTGGGGAATCGAACCAGCGACCTTTGGGTTCGCAAGCCGTCACCTTACCCATTGTGCTACCAGTGAGGGCTCAAAAGTGATTATTAAGGATGAACTTGAGTTAATTTAGGTTCAATTCACTATTCTCTGATGGGATTTTGAAATTAAAATGCTTATCCTGGTAAATATCATTGATAGGAATTTATAAATTAAGAAGTTGAAATCTTTAAGACTCTCAGACCAAAGGCTATTTGTTTGTTCTGATGTATCAAGAAGGTGGCAAAAAAAAAGTTTTGTTTTTTTTTTTAAGATTTTATTTATTATTTTTCATAGAGATGGGAGGTAAGAGAGGCAGAGAGGGAGAGAAACATCAATGTATGGTTGCCTTTCACCTGCCTCCAGCTACAGACCTGGCTGGAGACCTGGCTTGCAACCTGGTTTTATGCCCTGGCTGGGAATCGAACCAGCGACCTCGAGGTTCACAGGCCGGCACCTTATCCACTATGCTACCAGCCAGGGAAGAAAAGTTTTTACCTCTCTATACTCAGATGCTATTTAGAAACAAAAATATTAAAAAGTAAAAGTCTGTGGTGTAGAGGATAAAAAATAGTTCTGTTATCTATTTTAAGGAATGAAAGGATTGTCTCTGTTTGTAAGCTATTAGCATTTTGCATTTCAAGCATCTCCTTCCTAGTAAACATTGTACAATTTTAATGACAATATTTATGTATATTTAAATAATATCTCATATACATTTAATATTTGATAAGATAGACTTACTAGTTACAAAGATGAGTGAAGTAAATAGGTTAATTGAAATTTCTAAGTTTCTAAAATTAATTTCTATAAAAATTACCTCACCCTCTCACCTGCCAACTGAGATAGCAATACCAAAATTGTTTTAAGTTTTCCATAATAATCGTACATGTAACAGATGATATAAACCACCGCTCTTTTTAAAACAATAAAAAAAATAAAGCAAATATATGCATACCAATAACAAAGCTTTACCAAAATTTTCAGGTGTCATGAATACCTGACCTTAACCCCTGGACTCTCTTGCCACACTTTATATGTTATTCTAAGACCTTTTATTTTACTTCAATATTGTGTTTGAGTCACCATGACACCAGGTACTATTCCAATGCAATCCATTGGTTTTCTCCAGCTTTCTACTATAACAAGTAATAGCATGCACATTTTTAATAAATATCTCCTGGTATACATGTTCAAGAGTTTTACTAGGGAATATACTTAGAGATATAATTATTTTCAATATAATTGACAATATAAATCAGAATCAATATCTGGTTTTGGATATCTTCAGTTGTAGTAAGTAATTCCAAATTCTCTTCTAACATGTTATTTTTTTATTTTATTTTATTTATTATTTTCAGAGAGAGAGAAAGGGAGACAGGCAGAGAGGGAGATAGACATCAGTGTATGGTTGCCTTTCCCCTGCCTCCAATTACAGACCTGGCTGGAGACCTGGCTTGCAACCTGGTTATGTGCCCTGGCTGGGAATTGAACCAGCGACTTTTGGGTTCGCAGGCCAGCGCCTTATCCACTGTGCCACCAGCCAGAACACTAACTTGTTCTTAACAATGCACACAAAAAGTGTTTTCAGTTTTGTCTATACTATTTACTTATTATTTCTTCCTAGAATAAGGTATTTTGCAGAAAGCTTTCTACATATTTGAACACTAAATGCTATATTATGTTTAGTTATATGAAAGCCTTTATTTCTAGGTTCATGATTCTGTTTATTTTCCTTTTTATCTATGCTCAGGTGCTAATAATTACTTATTGAGATATAATTCACATACCATACAGTTCATTCATTTAAAATGTAAAAGCCAGTGAGTTTTGGTTTACTCACAAGAGTGCGTGACCAGCTCTGTGATTTAATTTAGAATATTGTTATCTTTCCTAAAGGAATCACATGTTCATTAGAAAATACTCCTAAACTCTTCCTGACTATGACCATCTCTATTCCTGGCTTTTAAAAAATCACTAATCTAATTTCTTTCTTTGTAAATTTCCCTGTTTCCTAAATTCCATATTATATGGTTTAATACAATTTGGAATTCTTTCTGACAAACCTCTTTCACTTGGGATAATATACTTAAATTTGTTTCAGATTTTAACATGTAGCAATAATTCATTTGTTTTATTGCTGAATAGTAATTATTTGGAGATATGTCGTTTTATTTATCCATTCATCAGTTTGATAGACGTTTGGGTTGATTTATTTGGCTATTAAGAATTCTGCAATAAACATTCATTTTCAAGTTTTGTATGGGTCTTTCTCTTGGATCAATAATTTGTCATTGAATTCTTGTGTGATGGTTAATTTTATATGTGAAATTCACTGGGTTACGGTGCCCAGATTTGGCCACAGATTATTCTGGATGTTTTAGTGAGGGTGTATTGGATGAGGTTTACACCTAAATGGGTAACTTTGAGTAAAGTGTACAGCTTTCCATTATGTGGAATAATTGAGTGGTCCTCATCTAGTCAAGTTCATGGACTGACTATAACTTCCTCAGTGCAACAAGAACATCTTCTTTTAGACTTTGTAATATAGGTTCTTCCTGGTTCTCCAGCCTACAGCCTTTGGACTAAAACTGCAACTTTTCCCTGAGTCTCCAGCCTGCAGCCTCTCCTGTAGGTTTTAGACCCACCAGGCCTCCATAGTCACATGAGCTAATTCACTATACGAACAGAAAAATCTTTCTGTGTATATGCATAAGGTATTGGTTCTGTTTCTCTGGAAAGTTCTGACTCACAGGTTTCTGGTTGCCTCCCTCTCCCTATTACTTCCTCATTTGTATCTGATCTCCATCTACCTAATTCTTTTGATATTTGTGATGGCCTTTGGTGTCCACCAGATATTCCAGGCTATTCTCTTCACCTCAACATTCTTGATGAAATTTCATTTGAAAAGACCCTTGTTCTAAATAAAGCAATCTTTTAAAATTTTTGAGATTAAGACTTGATATTTTTTGGTGGCCACCATTCAATGCTGTACAACTTAAGCATCAAAAGCCTGTACTCTATAAATGTTTTTAAAGGTCAAGTTTGTAAAGGCCAGACTCCTGTCTGTTACTCGGGTTAACTATGGTTTTAGAGTTAACTTTGTCAGACTCTATCAGTTTTTTTTTTTTTTTCTTCAGAGTTAATAGCACATAGAAACAGTATGCTTTGTTGGTCTTTGTTTACCCTCAGAGGAAGTAAAGAAATAATACTAGAGGAGTGTATACATTTAGGGTTGTCCCATAAACTATTTTTACTCAGATGGCAGGGCATAGTTGGAAGATGCTCTAAACAGGAAAACAGACTGGGATTCTAGGCTGACTATACATTAATTTGCTGAGTGACTTTGGGTAACTCATTTTTCTTGACCTTATTTTTCTCATCCATGAAATATGTCATTTTGGTTATATAGCTTTTGGGGTATTTTGTCATTCTAAATTTTATGGACTTGTATCTGTAAACCTTTCTCTTTTATGATTTCACTTGATAGCAGACTAGTTGATCCAGGTGTTTCTTATTATCCATCTCACCTACAACCCAGGTTGTCAGAGTGAGTTACTGGAATATTCTAAAAACAACTCAACATTTTGACATTTTAAAGGAGACCAAATTATTTTGAAATACAACCAACATATGTTGAACAATGTTAGCCGATTTAACTTAATAATTTTGTGTCAAACTAAAACAGAATATATCTTATATAAGTATTAAAATATCAAATCACAAATGATAAATTTTTTACACTAGATATACTATACACTGTAGACTAAGTAATCAGATTGTGTACTGACAATATGACAAAAGTTTAGTTGTTTTTTTAATCAGCTTGTAGATAAAATATCAGTGTTCTCAAAGATGCACATAAATGTCATGAATTCTTTCAAAAATTTTACAGGTAACTATTTTTATTTGTGTGATTAGAATTTAGAAATAAAGGGCTAGTTCTCTGTATTTTTTATGTGTGAGATACAAAAAGCAAATCATTAAATTATTCTTACGATAATAGTAACACTGACTATAGTGCTGAAAAGATAGTAAGTTAACATTATTTTGCAATGGTGTCAATTATTCAGATTTTAATAGTCAATAACATGTCTCTGAAATTGCAGTAGTGCTTTGATAATGGATAATCCCACAGAGATAGCAATTTTTTAAAAAGTATCTGTGTTAATATTGGCCATCAATATTAATTCAGATGACCTGACTAAATATTTAATGTTTTCATTAGCTTTATTATGAGAAGAGATCCTAGGCTATTTCAACTTAACAATAACCCACAATCTTTGGACCAACTCCTAGGCTAATTCAATTAAGAACAGGATATAATAGCTTTTTATATCTGACTGTTCCCTTAGTATTTTCATAAAGATGGTGATCAGGTTATGAAGAGTTTAACTCAGTTATAACTTTTGATTTTAGGAAAACATTTCAAAGGGGAGTTCCATTTTTAGTTTTTTGAGGAAATCTCATACAGTTTTCCATAGTGGCTGCACCAGTCTGCATTCCCACCAAACAGTACATGAGAGTTCCCTTTTCTCTATGTCCTTGCCAGAACTTGTTTGTTGATTTACTAGTGATGGTTAATCTGATGGATATGAGTGATATCTCATTGTGGTTTTAATTTGTGTCTCTTTGATGGCTAGTAACATTGAGCATTCTTTCATATGCCTTTGGGTCCTTTGTATGTCCTCCTTGGAGAAGTCTCTGTTCAGGTCCTTTGCCCATTTTTTAATTGGATTTTTTGTTTTCTTTGTGTTGAGTCAGATGAGTCCTTTATATATTTTGAAAATCAAATACTTGTCTGATATATCATTGGTAAATAGAATCCCAGATCACCAATTCAAAAGAACTTAAGCATCCCTATGTTCATAGCAGTGCTATTTATAATAGCCAAGTGCTGGAAATAGCCTATGTAACCATCAATAAATGAGTGGATCAAAAACTTTTGTACATTTACACAATGGAATATTACTACACAGCAAAAGGAAAGCAGGAACTCCTACCTTTTGTGATAGCATGGATGGAACTGGAGAATGTTATGCTAAGTGAAATAAGCCAGTTGGTGAAAGACAAATACCATATGATGTCACCTATAAAATGAACCTAAGGAACAAAACAAACAAATGAGCAAAATAGAACCTGAGGCATGGAAACAAGGAGCAGACTGACAGAGGCCAAGAGAGGAGGGGGGAGGAGGAGAAGAAGGCAAAGAAAGAGAAGGGTCTAATCAAAGAACATGTATGAATGACCCATGGACATGAACAACAATGTAGGGATTGACTGTGGGAATGGGGGTGGGTGGGCTGGGTGAAGGAGAGCAAAGAGGGGAAAAATTGGGGCAACTGTAATAGAATAGCAATTATATATATATATATATATATATATATATATATATATATATATATAAATTAATAAATTAAAATCAGTGAACATTTCAAATATGTCTTGTACTCTTCCTCCACATCTTACACCTTAATCATTTGTTCTTATTTTGAGGATTGATGAACTATAAGGGTGTTTTTTGCTAATGCTTTCTAAGGAAAGTCATTTCTTTCAAAATATATGAAATTCAGTGACTTAATGGTATTTCTTCTTGCAGATATTTGAAATGAGCAGATATTTGAAATTATCAGTGTAATTAAACTAGGTTATGCATGTCTAGAACATGTGAATGGCAAGAATGTGTATTTGAGGAAAGGGGATCAATCCATAAAAATATGTAGAGTAAGAACTTTTTTTATTCATGACTCCTGTAGGAAAGGCAGTAGTGTATAAAACCTAGAGCTGGAAGCAATTTTCCTGGGTTTGCCTGCAGCTTTGTCACTGACTAGCTGTGCAACACTGAACAAGATGCCACACTTCTCTGATCCTCCATTTCTGCACCTGGGAAATGAAGATAATAATTAGATCTACCTCCCAGGTTTGGAATGAAAAATGGGTACTAGCACTGGGTAAATGGGCTATTGATATTATCAGCATTTATAAAGGATTTCTCTCTTCTCTAACTATAAAAAAATTTCATATTTGCTCTATTGTGCAGTGGTTGGCAAGACAGGTTGTATTTTTGAAAATACCCATAGCAATATTTCTGATCTCATATACTCTTCTAAAACTTTGTCACATTTCAATCAAAATATGGCATCTAATACCTGTTTGAATGTTGACTGGTGTAAATGACCCACTCGAACAAATAGAACGTAGCAGAAGAAGGTGTATGACATCTAAGGCTATAGGTCACGTGAGGTGATACAGTCTTTCGGTCATTCTGTTTCCCTTTCCAGAGTCCTTCTCTTGATGTCTACAGATGTTTACCTTTGGAGCCTGTTCTGCATTGCTGTGGGGAAGCCCAGGCCATGGTTGAGGCCATGGGGAGTTGTTCCAACTGATTTTCCCAGCTCAGAAGTCGCAGCCAGCCAGACGTGTGAGTGAGCAAGGCCTCAGATCCTCTCAGCTTGGCAGCTGATGCCAGGGGCAGCTGAGGAGAGTTCTCCTTGCCAAAGCCTGCTCAAATTGCCAATTCATGAATAAAGTAAAATGTTGTCATTGTTTTTAAACCACACATTTTGCGATAATGTGTTACACTGCCTTAGTAACTGGAGTAACAGGCAACGCAGATAAATTGTAAATGAGAACTTGCCTACAAAAATTTAAGGAAATGTGATGATTAATTTTATGTATCCACTTGACTGGATTAAGGGATATGCAGGGAGCTGGTAAAACACTGTTTGGGGTTTTTCTGTGAGGGTATTTCTGGAAGAGATTGGCATTTGAATCAGGAGACTGAGTAGAGAAGATGTACCCCATCAGTGCTGGGAATATGTCACCCAATCCCTTGAGGGCCTGAAAGGAACAAAAAGGGCAGAGGGGTGGGAATTTTCTTTCTTTGCTGGAGCTGGGATTTCCATCTCCTCCTCTAGGGCATCGATGCTTCAGGTTTTTAGACCTTCCGACTGAGATTGGAGTAGCATCATTTTCTCCCTTGGTTCCCAGTCCTTTAACCTTGGACTAGGAATTATGCCATCAACTCCCCTGGTTCTCTAGCCTCAGACTCAGACTGAAACTACCCTACTGACTTTCTTGGGTCTCCAGCTTGCTTGCAGACAGCAAAATTGCAGAACTTTTGGTCTCCATAACTATGTGAGCCAATCCTGCAACAAATCTCTTACATATCTTTCTTTATATCCTATCTTACTGAGTTTATTTCTCTGGAGAACCCAGAGATATAGTTAGTAATATATAAGCCTACTGAGGCTTAAGTAAAGATAAGGTTTAAATAAAGATATGCAAATTGGTAAATACCTGTACTTGAATTGGCATGATAGAGTCCAAATCAGGGAATCTGCCAACCCTAGGTTTAAATTCCAACTCCAACCTTAACTTGTGGGAAAATGGGTGCATGTTATTTGTCCTTTCTTTACATGAATTCCCTTAGGCAGAGTTCAGGGCTAGAAATAGAAAATGTATCCTAGAATTGATGAGGATAAAAGCAGATAATAGAAAAGAGTAAAACCTTGATTAGTGTCAGCTATTGTTTTCATTCACTGAACAACAATGTTTAGCAAGTGTCCGTTATGTGTCAGATCCTTCAGTAACCACTTAGAATACACTGGGAGCCACACACAAAGATGATTTTTATTTTTTGCTTGTTTGTTTGTATCAATTTAAGCCTATTATTAACTTTTATTATCCGGGTTCTAATGCAGTAAGTAATTCCCTAACTCTTGTTTAACCTTTCCCCTGCCACTTCCTTTCTATTATGTAGCCCCTTTAACAATAATGATTGGTTCAGAAAGCAAATCTGAGCATCTATTTTAAACATACCTTACTCCCCTCTCCCATCACCTTCAGTAAAGGTCTCTGTGTAATGCTTTCTGGTCTTGTTCTTACCAAAAAAAAAAAAAAAAAAAAAAAAAAAAAAAAAAAAAAAAAAAAAAAAA
>PVIW01000230.1:0-235691 GCA_004026585.1 Noctilio leporinus | reverse complement strand
TGGGAAAATGTATTTGCCAATGGTATATTTGATAAGAAGTTAATACCAAATTTATAAAGAACTTACATAATTCAACATCAAAAGCAAACAAATAATCCAATTAAAAATAGGCAAAAGACTGGAATAGGTACTCCTCCAAAGAAGGCATACATATAGATGGCCACTAAACATGAAAAAATGTTCAATGTCTCTAATCATCAGAGAAATGCAAATTAAAACCACAATGAGATATCACCTCATACCTATCAGAATGGTCATCATCCATAAATCAACAAGTAAGCCTTGGTGAGGATATGGAGAAAGGGGAACACTTGTGTACTGCTGATAGAAATGCAGACTGGCACAGCCACTGTGGAAAGCAGTATGGAGGTACCTCAAAAAAAATTAAAAATGGAACTACCTTATGGCCTGGTGATTCCACTTCTGAAAATAAATCTGATAAAACCTATAACACTAGTTCCAAAGAATATATGTTCCATTTATGTTTATTGTGGTGCTATTTACAATAGTATATTGTAAATTTGGAAGCAGCCCAAGTGTGCCTCAGTAGATGAGTGAATAAAAAAGCTGTGGTACATTTACACAATGGACTGCTACAATACTTGGCTGTAAAAAAGGAAGGAAATCTGACCTTTCATGACAACTTGGATGGATGTGGAGGATATTATGCTAGGTGAAATAAATGAGTCAGAGAAAGACAAATACCACATGATCTCACAAATGTGGAATCTAATGAGTAAAATAGACTGACAAATAAAATAGAATCAGAGGCCTGGATGCATGGGATGAACTCCCCACTGACAGAGGGCTGGTACGAGGGGGGCTGGGCTGGATAAAAGAAGGTATTAGCCAAAGAACATCTATTAATATGTGGTGATGACTCAAGGGAAGTGGGGAACAAGGGCTGGATGGAGGTGGGCAAAGGGGGGAAAATGGAAACATCTGCAATAGAATAAATAATAAAAATAAAGTTAAACATAAAAACTCATAGACACAGACAATAAATAGTATGGTGATTACCAGAGGGAAAGGGAAGTAGAAAAGGTAGAAGAGGGTAAATAGGGCATAAATGGTAATGGTAGGACACTTGACCTTGGGTGGTAAATACATAATTCAATATGAAGATGATGAATTATAGAATTGTACACCTGAAAACAATATGATTTTATTAACCTATGTCACCCCAATACATTAAACAAAAATTTTAAAACATAAAAAGTACCTCTTTACTGTGTTTTCCATGAATGCTTTTAATAAATATTACTGGACTGCTGCCCAGCACTGTGGCACTGTGGACATGCTAGGAGTCACTGCAACACAGCATGGACCCCGCTATAATGAGACCTACCCTCTTTCTGGGACACTAGAAGAAGCTATATTAATTCTCTCATAGCTAAAGATGACCTGGAGAACAGTATATGGGAAACTTAGATGAAGAGGTCAGCGTTTCTGGAAAAAGGATGTTCATTTGGAGACTTAAATGATCAGTAAGAAGTTAGCAGGCTTCATCTACTAATGTGAACCTGTCTCATCCATTTAGGCTGCTGTAAAACAGTTCCTCAGATTGGATGGCATATAATCAGCAGATACCAATTTCTTATGGTTCTGGAGGGGGGTGTCCAGGACACGTGGCCAACATGATCGGTAAAACGCCCTCATCTTGCTCTACTACTAGCTACTTGCTTTCCAAGTCCTGAAGGGCTGCTAATCTCCACAGTAAGATCTTTGTTTTATTTATTTTTGTGCTCTTGGCACTGACACTGGAACATTAAAATTCATCATTAAAGGTTTCTTAAATGAGTCAATGCATGATTAATTCTCCAAAATTAAATGTAATGCTGAATAGCCCAATTAAGTTAGTCTTTCTCACAAGTGAGAAAGTCTTTCTCACTTAAAGAATGGAACAATTACAAAAGAGACACTTGATGATGTCCTTTATAACACAGAACTCCATGAACTCATATAGTCAGAGCTGGTTATTTATAGTCTGTTCTTTTCATAGCAACAATGCTTAGAAAGGAAAGATGGTGAAAGTAACTTTCTAAAGCAAAATAATGGCAAACATTTGGTTTTTAAATGAAACATGCATGAAGGAAATTGACTGGCTAGAAAAACTGGTATTTCACTGATTGTGCTATCAAAATAAGTGGCTTTTTTTGAAGGAACTGGGAGCAAAGGGAAATCACTTTTCCTTAATGTGGACTCGTCAGGATTTTCAATAAGTGTTATGTGTGTTTTACCAGTTTAAGGTGGCAGGGGAGTGGGGAAGAAAAGGTCAAAATCTGCTACAATTTTGATTTGCAATATATTTTTTTTAATTTGCCAACTGTTCACATTTTCCTGTGAACTTCTTCATGAAAGAAAAATACAATTTTTCACAGCTGTCACTGAACAATTTGATTTATTAGTGCCACTGAATAGTAAGCAAGTAGATTCACACTGAGCAGTCTGCTTCAATTAGTATTTTACTGAAAATGGCCTGTGTCTGCATCCTGGACACCCTACTGTTGCAGGCATGTCTACTTTAAGTATTCTCAGGTTTAGTTGTGGTTTTTTGTCTTCCAAGAGTATTTTTTAAGACTTGAGTTTTTACGGTGGTTTTAGGTTCATGGCAAAATTGGTGAGAAGTACAGAAATTTTTCATATACGAGGCCTGTCATGAAAGTATGAAGCCAATGTCAATATAATTAAAACAGTTTGCATGGTCGATACGTCCAGGATAGAAGTTGCACTTCCTGTCCCTACACATTCATAGCCTCCCCCATTATCAAAATTACCATCACAGTAGTTCATTTGCTACATTTCAACCCACACTAACACATCATTATCATCCAGAGTCCAGAGCTTACATTAAGGTTCGCTCTTAGGGTTGTGTATGTTATGGGTTTGCACAAATGTATAATGACATTTATCCACTATTATGATATCATATGGAGTCATTTCACTGCCTTAAAAATCTTCTGTGTTCCACCTATTCACCCCTGTTCCTCTCTCCATAAACCCTGGAAACCACTGATCACATAACTACCTATGTAATTTTGCCTTTTCTAGAATGCCTTATAGTTGGAATCATACAGTATGTAGCCTTTATCAACCAGTCTTTTTTTCAAATAGCCATATATATTTAAAACTCCTCCATGTCTTTTCATCACTTGATTTCTCATTTGTATTTAGTGCTGAATAATAGTCATCTCTGTCTGTGTTTAAGAGAGTTTATCTGTTCACCTACTGAAGGGCAACTTGGTTGTTTCCAGGTTTTGAGAGTCATGAATAACCCTGTTATACATATTCATGTACAAGTTTTTGTGTGGACAGAAGTTTTCAAAGGATTAAATGGTACGTGTTTAGTTTTGTATAAAACTGCCAATCTGCCACCCCAAACATTTGTACCATCTTACATTCATCCCAGCAATGATGATAATTCCTGTGGTTTCATATCCTTGCCATCATTTGGTGTTCTTAATGTTATGAATTCTTTCCATTCTAATAGGTGTCTAGTGGCATCTTATTGTCATTTTCATTTAGATTCCATGATGAAAATAAAATGAAGTTGTACATTGGCTCTAAAACTCATGATAAATAATATAATTATCTGGCTTTAAATTTTATGGAAATTAGAATAATTATGAAAATTATATATATATACAATGGGGACTAAAGGTTGAATGAATGTTTGTCAACTTAATTGATAAAATGGACAATAGAAATGTTTATAAAATGCCCTCATCCCCATTTTAGCTGAGGAAACTGAGATCTGAAGAAGCTATTTTACTTGATCCATGATCACCATTATTAAAGTAATAAAAATAAAATTTTAAACATTAACATATGTACCATATAGAATCTTAGAGAACAGAACTTGTTCACAATTTTTACTTAATACATTCAGCATGTAGGTTTGATTTTGGCATATTAATGTAGGGGAAAGATTAGTAAACTATTACTGAGCTGAATCATATTGAAAGAACCTAAATCTTTGTACCTATGAAAACATTCAGCATCTATCCTATGTTAATATACAAAAAATATTTAAATAAAGCAATGCATTTCCAATTCTCTTGTGTATTGCTTTTATTGGTCTTTCTTTTCTTATCATGTTTTGAGCTTCAGTAAGTTTGAATGCTAAGGTTTTAATTGAAAATTTTCATTTAGTTTAATTTATGGATTTCTTCTAAACTGCCTACTCATGGTTTGCTTCTATCACCCAACTCTACTTATGTAAGTTTCTCAAACAAATTTGTATTAATACCAACTATACATAAAGTACAAGTTATTTCAAACAAGTCTGCTTATCTATATGAATTTTTTGTAACAATGGATGCTTCCTGGATGAGGAAGAGAAAAAAGTTATCTAACTTTATCTGCTAGGCTTATTTTAATTCATAATTTCAATTCAGGTTCTACCCAGCTAGGATGGATTTAATAAATAGTGTGTGTGTGTGCATGAGTGTGAGAGAGAGAGACAGAGAGAGATGGAGAGAGGGAAGGAAAGAGAGATAAATTTATATATATTTACAAATATGTCTGTAAATATATAAAGAATTTTGTATGCCTCAAATATATATACAAATATATACCATACATATATCTTAGAAGGCCATTAATATTATATATAACATTATATATGATATAAATATTATTAATGGTTTATCATTCATTGGAAAATATAAAGGAAATATATTCAATGATCCTAAACAAGAGTTAGATATTACTTTTTTCATTAATTCCCTAAGTCATTATTTTACGGCAAAATTTCATGAAGACAATGTAGTTTCATTCTAAATAGCATGATTAAAATAAAACTGTACTCCTTAGACAAATAAATGTAACATTGTTAGTTAATAGAGAGATGCAATCATCTAAACTCTCTCCCCTTCCTGTCCATCCTTCCTTATCCATCACACCATCCCATGCTTTGTCATTAACTTTTGAAATAAGCTTTTAATGCAGAAAAAATAAACAAATTTTGGTTTCAGATTGGAAAATAGGATATTTATAAATATATGGTAAAATTTTTCTGTTATTTTTCTCTTTTATCTTCAGGGAAATTTCTCTCCCTCTCTCCCCTCTCTTTCTCTGTCTCCCCCTCTCCCTATCTTTCTAGCTCTTACAATGTCATTAACATTTGTTTACATTGATAATAAATAAAAGGCATCTGCAAGGATGAAAATACACTGATATGTTTTCAAACTTTATGACTTTCTCCTAGTATTTGATCTTCATAATGTGCACTATCTGCTATGAACCAATTAATCTTAAATATGATACCAGGAATGTAGACTGTTTGGTTTTAATTTACTAGGTTATAACTAGTGGTATTTTCTCCTTGAGTATTGCTTTGCACCCATAAATTATTTGGTAGCAATTATCTCTTAAAATGCATCCAAATGTTTTTTACTTGCTTCTTGAATTCCAAGTAAGCCTTCAATTAAGATTGTCCTAAGAACTCATTCTAATGTTCTTTTCATTCTTTCTCTAACAAAGATATATAGGTGATTTTTTGGGTTTACAGTATGTTTAATTTGAGAAGCTACAGTCACCAAAAATAACTCCATCTGTGTGCAATGCCACACATCTTTTCTTTACAAATGAAAAATAATGGGATTATACTCTGAAATTCCCTTATAACATGAAATTATCAGGTGAGCTGTTAAAAGTCAAAGTTTAAACAAGTCAAATATGGAGACTCTAGGAAACAAGGTCAGGTACTCCAAATCTTATATGTGTGGTCCATAGACACTGCTTATGTAAATAGATGAATCTATAGAAGAGTCAATGAGCTGAAATAAGAAGAAAAAAAAAAAGGAGTTTTATCATCAGCCATTCTTGTCTTTGACTCATCAGTGTATCTTTTATAAACTGCATTACTGTAGCTCCTCCCTTCTCTAACCATGAGGTTCCTCCTTTGTTAAATGGCCACTATTCTTACCTCAAAGGCTTGTTATGCAGAAGTAATGATGATGATATATGCTACAATTTTTCTTTTACCTGCATTATTTCATGTAATGCTCACTAACTATTCCTGTGTACAACAAACGAAGTTAGACAGAGATTAAGTAATTTTCCTCTAGTCTGCACAGTCATTAAGAAGTAGGGATAGGACCAAATCCAAGCAATGGGATCCCTAGTGCATATGTAACAAACATTAAATAACAGCCACACTTACTTAATGAGATATAACCATTTAAGTCATGTTCAGAATTATATTGGGAAGAATATTCAATATATCTTAACACTCTGAAATATTGTAGTTAACTTAAGATTTTTCATCTTGCACATTATGGCCGAATGTACTAGAAAAATTTAACCTAGGTTCCCCATCACCTGCAACTACTGTTAATTATAAAATATGTTGACAGCTAATTGTGTGTTAGGAGCAAGTGAGTCTTGCTCCAGTTTTTCTCTATGCATTGGGCCTTGGCATTAGTTCTTCTAAATTTGCTTTCCTTAATTATCTAAATCAATTGTTCTAATGGTGTTATATCTATACAATAATAGTCCAACTTCACACTTAATTTAATTAGCTAAACATAATGTAGCTGAGATGGCCATCAAACAGATGGAAAATTGATAGTGGAGAACCCACACTGGCTCAATTGTTGAAGACCATAACACATAGAAGTTTGATTATTTTTTTCTTTCTTGTATTGAAAATAAAACTATTTCTCTATGAAATACCTAGCAGACCTTGCTGACTATTCTTATTTTAAATAGCATACGAATAATGATATGAAAGCTTGTCATAGTTTATATAATACCTGTTCATAAGCTTGGTAATTTAGCATGCTTATCATTGGAAGTAATTTTATAGCTGTGAATTTTCAAGTAAATAATGAGATTTAGAATATTCCTACAAATAGTGTAATTTAAAAAGGCAAATTAAAACTACCATCATTGGGTGATGGAAAAAATACAATATCCTAAGGAGCCTTACTGAATAGGTTGTTAGTTGGTAAATCTACCAAAAACCAGATTCTGACTCTTCCATGTGCAATCTCAATAATTTTATATTTTAGCACCCAGGTTTATGTTACAGGAAATAATTAACAAACATCAGGTGGATAACATGATCATTCTTCCTACAAGATCATTCTTGTAGGAAGTAGAATACTCTAGTGTTGCAGTTGGAGAACTTCTGTAAAGGCTTGACAGTAAATGTTTTAGGCTATTTAGACCACATCAGTTCTGCTGCAACTACTCAACTTCACTTTTGTAGTAGGGCAACCACAAATAATACATAAACTAAAGACCAAGGCTATATTCCAAAAAAAGTTTTATTTATAGACACTGAAGTTTGAATTTTATATAATCCTCACAAGTTAATAAAGGAGAACTATTTTATTTGTTCCCCCACCATTTAAAAAAGTAAAAAGATTCTTAGCTCATGGGTTGCATAAGAAAACAGGATGCAGCTCTTAGTTTGCTCACCCTACTCTCATAGGAAGATCAACCAATTCACCTACAAACGAAATGGCTATTGAATTCACAGTTTAAATCTGGATGTTTTAGAGTGAAATACACTCTAAAATAATCAAAATTACACATTAGTACATTTTGAAATATGTATGTTATTCATTACTGTTTATAGTAATGCTGCTTCTACTACTGTGATACTGTTTTATTACTATTTTATAGTTATTACAAACTTTTTCATTGTGATGGTAGTTTATAGAATAGTTCTACTAAAAACTACTATCACCTATTACAAAAGTCTATTAATAACAAATGAAAAGACAACAAAATGAAAAGCAAACCTCATCTTTATTTTGATCAGCTGAATGGTCGAAAATACAGCATATACAAGGTAAACATTCTTGGTGTACTCTCATGATATCAAATCTATTTCATTGACATCTATGTCTCAAATAGTAGCCCTCACAGTTTGTTCACATAGTCAACAAGTGGAGCAGCAAAGTCAGTATCAGACCTTTGCCTCCTGCCTCCTGCTGTAGGAGAAAGCAAGTGCTCCCTTGTGAGGGGACTTTGTGCTACAGATGAAATGAATTCTTCCAAGGCAGCTTGTGCTAGGGGAGAGAAGGCTGGCCAGTGTCTGATAGCTGGCCCACCTTGATGACCCACTTCCAAAAGTTTATATTGATGATAAGAGGTTGGGGGTGCACATACACACCACAAATCATTACCACAGAAGAGTATTCAAAAGAAAGGGAATTGTTAAGTTTAGATAACAATAGAAGAAATGCGACAATCTGCTTCAGGCTATGGTCTGTTAGACCAGGTGATGCCAAGAACTCCAGGTGGCCCATAGAAGAGAATTGTGCTATTCAACAGGAACTAGACTGACACCAGACTTAGCAACCAGGAAATGCACCACTGCTTCAAGCAGACAAAGCTTGAGGAAAAAATGAATTTTTCCACTCGGAATTCAGCATCAAGCAAAATTGTGAAGCTAAGTGTGAAGACACAATAAGGACATTGTCAGAGTCATAAGGTCTCAGAAAATTTACTTCTTACATAAATTTGTAAAAGAAGTCACTTACTGATACAATCTAGGGAAAACAAAACAAAACAAAAAGTTTTACTTGAAACAAGAAAGACTGGAGGTTAGGAAAAAAGTGGATCTAATTAAGAATAGAAAAGAAGAGAAGGCCTCAAGTATCTGTGTTGGGGAAGAGCGAAGAGACACTGTGGACATATGTCAGAAGGAAAACAAAGGCTAAGCAGGAAAACAAAAGGAAGGATAACCAGGTTATCACTTGACTTAACATACTTGAAGAAAATGGAAGGAGAAAATTTTAAGGAAATAAAGATATGCTATTTAAGAATAAAAGAAAGAATGGATCTGAAGTTGTGGAAAGGGATCCAGAGATGAGAGAAAATGTAATTATCAGTGATGAGTATTTGCATAGTAAGTTATATTTATTGATTTCAAAATTAATTGTCACAGAAGGGCATGTAAATGTTACCAGTCTTAAAAGTATAAAAGTACAAATACAGAGGACATGCGCTAAAGATTGAAGATGATGAGAATGGGGAGTGTTTGGAGAAAATATTAAGAATTCCCTACACAACAAAAAGAAAGAACTCTTACCCTTTGCAACAACATGGATGGAACTGGAAAGTATTATTCTTAGTGAAAAGTAAATACCGTATGACTTCACCCACTACAGGACAATAATGAACAAAACAAACAGAAAAGTAAAACAGAGCCAGATACAAGAATACAATGAATAGATATTCAGTGGGCAGAGGGAAGGGGAGAGAGGAAGGGATGAGTTGGGGGAGGAGGCAAAGAAGGGGAGCAGTTTAGTCAAGAACCTAGTATGGAAGAACCAAGGACATGGACAACAAATGGGATTGACTTTGTGGGGGAGTGGGTGGGTGGGGAAGGCGACAGAGGGGAGGAAAAAGGGGGTGGATGTCATACAACAACAATAAAATTAAATTAAATTTAAAAAGAATTGCCCATAGCCTAAACTTTCAAAATGAAAAATCAAGAAATAATGTCTTTAGTTAGTGGAGAAAGAAATAAAAAAGTATAATTTTAACTTTTACTTAAAAGTATAATTATCAAAGGTGAGAAAAAAGTTATCTAATCATATTGAAGGGGAAAGAAAGTGGGAGCAGAAAAACTGCACTGAACTTTAGTATAGTAATAAATCAAGGGTTAATATCTTAAATTGCTAAATCATGCAATAATTGTTTAAGAATGTGATTTAACCCTGGCTGATGGCACAGTGGATAGGCACCAGCCTGCAAACCCAAAGGTCACTGGTTCAATTCCCCAGCCAGGGCACATAAGCAGGTTGCAAGCCAGGTCTCCAGCCAGATCCATAGCTGGAGGCAGGTGAAAGACAACCATACATTGATGTCCCTCACCCTCTCTGCCTCTATTCCTTTCCCTCACTCTAAAAATAATAAATAAAATCTTTAAAAAATGCTATTTAAAGAATATGAGATAAGGGAGGGGAAATCAGATGGATGTAATACAATCACAATGAAATTAAACTTAAAAAAATATATAGAATGACTGTCCCAAATTTCATATATAAAACAAATATATAATCACACATACATATAATATACATCAACATTTTATCCTGGTTCTTGTGGTGGTAAGATTCTTACCAGTTTCTTACATATGCTTTTTGCATTTTAGTTTTCTCTAATGAACATGTATAATAAAAAAAACTTCAAACAAATAAAAGGTATTATTGAGTGATATGGTGGTAACCATGAGAAGAAAGGTTTAAGAATAAAGTCTTGAAATCAGTGGCAATGCCAGTAGGGGTAAAAACTTTTCTTTTTCCTTATTTGGTCATTTTCAAAGTAATAGAATATATTACATATTTTTAACAACAAGAGAAAGTTGTTACATATTGGAATGAAAACAAAAGAAGTTGCCTGGGTCATATGTTTCATGGCGTCAGATTGTTTTTCTCTGTGCTACCACTGGGACTACTGTCTTCAGGACCTCATGGCCTACCACTCATCCCTCCTACCTCTTGTGCCTGCTCAGTTGTCTCTGGTGTTCCTTGGGCTGACCGAGTCTGCTCTTACCTTATGTCCTTTTAACACATTGCTCCCTCAGCCAGGATATTCTGCACCCAGATATCCGCAGGACTTGCTAACTCTCTTATGCTCTTCAGACCTTGTACAAATCATCTGTTCTCCATGAGTGCTTTCCTGATTAGCTTAATAATGATTCTTCCCCCAAACAGCAGGTTCCCCTTTTGCTTATTTTTTTCTATAGTACTCTTCGCCATTTAACATGCATGTCTATCACCATTAGAATATAAGCAGAAAATGCTATCTTTGTGTTATTGATATAGTTCTGATAAATGAGCCATATATATATATTTATGGAATGAATAACATGAAGTTCTTGCTAAGACAACGAGGTTACTGGCAGGAGTTGGCAAAGACTCCTCTGTTAGGCAGATTTAGAAGGAGCATTGTCAGGATTTACTATTATTGTATTTTCATGGACAACCAAGCCCAGTTTCCCTTTTTTTTTGCTGATATCCCTACCAAGTAGTTAGTTTCTAATCATTTACATATTTAATCAAATAACCCCAACAACTTTACAAATATATATTATAATACTAATTTAACAGAAGAAAAAAACTCAGGCAATTGTACTGTAAATAATTTACAACACTTGCCTAGTAAGTGCCAGGATTGATATATTTAGTTAGGCCACATTCAAATTTTACAGACCTTGGAGACATTTAAATTTTTTAAATGACTCTGCATTGTGAGTGTACCAGTTAAATGACAGCTAACTCAACTCCAACTGGCTTAAATAAAATTATTTATTATCCCATGTAATTAAAAAGCATGGTCAAGCTCTTTCAATTAGGGTTTATTCCTGAGGTTTATGAAGTCTCAGGATGACAGCAAAATTTCTCTATGATTTCTTCAGCTCTTTTCTGTTTTTATGAGTTTGCTTTATCTCCAGTTGATTTTTCTTGTGGTCAAAAGATGGGTATCACCCAACCCCTAGCTTTGCCTTTTTCTTATTTACAGTTTTTTTTTCCTTTTATTTGAGGTATTCCTTCTGATTATGACTAATATGTTCACTGACTAAAAGAAAAAATCAAGACTTACCTATCAAACTGGAGATGCATCCAAGCACTCCAGAGGTAGTATGTGGGAGGCATACTGTATAAGCAACAACAATGTCCAATATTGAGTATAGCTTGTTCCCCAAATTTTATATGTTTATTTAAAAATCTGCCCTAAGAGCCCTATGCATAATGACAACATGCTAGGTATAAAATGGAAGAGACCTCATTCACAAACACTACTATGTTAATAACTATTTTAAAATCTAACAGGCAATGGGCATGAAAGGAAAGGGGCATAAAGAAGTATAAAAGAGCAAACAAGTGAAGAAATAAGAAAGGAATAAAAGAGCAATTCACTTGTTGGAAAGGAGAGGCAATAAGAAAAGAGAAGAGAACTTGAGCAGAAGATGGAAAAATTCTCAAGGCAACTCTTTCTTTGGTTACAGTTTTGTTCAGATGCCTATCCTAGTGTAATGTTTCATTTTTTTATTTGGTGATGAAACACAGTATAAAATGTTAAGACAAAGGAAACAGAGCATTGTAGTTTTGTCAGATGTAGCCAAATTAAAAATCTGTAGTTATGTAGTATTAGCAGGTACACAATAACCAACCTGGCATCCACAATCTGAATGATGTCTGTTGAGTGTGACATTTTCACTTATTCAGACAAATAATCCATATCTCAGAAACAGATTGCTTTTTAAATGAATTTATCAGGACTGAAAAGTAATTGACAGCCCCAGAGATAGAATTCCTCTATTAGTTTGCCGAACAGGTGGATCATACGTGTGATTCTGACTCCAATATTGTCTCAAGCAGTTGAAGCAACAGTGAGCTATGCAATTTACATTAAATGACAGGAAATGGTTTTCTTATTCTGTGTTTTTTTTTTTAATATTTTATTATTTTTAGAGAGGGGGAGGGGGGAGAGGCAGAGAGAGAGAGAGAGAGAGAGAGAGAGAGAGAGAGAGATGTCAGTGTATGGTTGGCTTTCACCTGCCTCTCTTATTCTGTTTTTTTATAATCCAGGATTACTTTGAAATACAGTACACATATGCATGCTTGTTCACAACCTGCCAGAGTAAGTGAAGAAACTTGGTATGTGTGTGGGTGTATACAGTACTTATTAAGTTAGTAACTATAGTGCTTGGCAATTTGAGTTATTTTGAATGCATGGCAACTTCAAAAAAAATTCTCATCTCTGAATGTATTTGAGAAAAATAGAAAATCTGAGAACAGTGAGCCAACATGCACCCATAACAGGCAGCACTGCTGATATGACTGCCTCTGTAGATGAGTGCGTTCTCTCCCATTCATCATTTCCCCTATGCATGGAGTACACCCACTTTCTTTGTAAGCATTAGTAATTTATTGATGCCTAAGTAGCCAGCATCACCTATTGAAATAGCTAAGAGAAAAAACAGTCAACAATTGTTGACGGGAGCAAGACATTTTATTCAGCCTATTGAAATAGGGAAGAAACTCCAGTGTAAACTGAACTTAACTCCAGCTGAGACAAAGATGGCTGAGGATTTCAAAGCAAGAAAAAAGAGGGAACAAAAATGGCAAGTTGGAAAGTAAAAAAAAAAATATGTTAGTAGTGCTCTGGTAGGATAGTAAATTTTTATGTTAACTCAACTGAGCGAAGAAGTGCCCAGACAGCTAATTAAACATTATTTCTGGATGTTTCTCTGGGAAGAGATCGGCACTTGAATTAGTGAACAGAGTAGAGCAGTTGGCTCACCCCAATAGGGGCAGGTATCACCCAATTTGTTGAGAGCTCAAATATAGAAAGAATCAGAAGAAAGACAAGTCACTCTCTGCTTGTACTGGGACATTCATCTCTGTTCCTCAGACATTGGCAGTTCTGGTTCTTGAGGTTTTTGACTTAGATCAAGATTTACATTGTCATACCTGATTCTTGGGAGACTCATATTGGGCCGGCACAACTGGCTTTCCTGGTTCTTCAGGTTGCAGATGGCAGACCATGGGATCTCGATTTCCAGAACTGAATGAGCCAATTCCTACAATACATTTCCTCTTGTCAATATTTATATATAACCTATTACTTCAGGGTTTTGTTTTTTTTTTTTGGTGAACCTAATACAGTTGATGCTTGAACAATGTGGGAGGTATGGGTGCCAGACCCAAAGCACTTAAAAATCTGAGTATAACGTTTGACTTTCCAAAAGCTGAACTACAGTTTTTCATTGGTATCCATGGAAGACTGGTTCCAGGACCCCCACAGATGGCAAATTCCACAGGTCCGCAAGACCCTCAGATAAAATGGCACAGAATAATGTATGGAGTTGTCCCTCCATACTGGCAGATTCCCAAACATGGATCAAAAGTACTGTTTTTGATCCATTATTGATTGACACTGTGTGTGTGAAACCTGGGGATATCAAGGGCTAACTGTTCATTTATTGAAAAAAATATTTGCACATCAGTGGATCCATGCAGTTCAAGCCCATGTTGTTCAAGGGCCAGCTGTATATCTGATTAGTACTTTTTCTGGCATGGGAATTCACAGCTCATACCTACAACTCGTGCTCTAAAACAGAAACACAAAGTAGTAGGCAAGGAGAGGGAAGAGGAAGTGGGGAAGAGGTAGCAAGAGTCTGCAGTCTGGTCTGCAGATCTTTGATATGAAATTGCTCTTCCAACTCTATGTATGAGATCTGTCTTGAAAGTATCAGCAGTGTAAACTGTTCTAATTATATTGACACTGGCTCCATAATTTTGGGACAGACCTCGTATGCCACTGCAGGGGTGGAAAGTTACCTGGGGATATACAAGGCCCATTGTCCTTGAGTAAAAGTTTTACTAAATAAAGTTGTTTTGAACACACTTAAGTAGCTTCTAATGCTCCATGACAACACAGGTTTCCTCTGTCTTGCTCACTGGGTTTTGCTATCAGGTCAGGCTTATTATTATTTTTTCTTCTCCTCCTTCCCTTCCTTCCCCTTCCCCTTCCTGTTTCCTCTTCTTTTATATAGTTCTTTTTTATCCTTTTCCTTCTTGGACTCTTAAAGCGGTTTCTATAAAGACATTCAAGAAATTGAGAGTAAAAAGTTTAGTCTATAATTCTGGACTATTAAGAATATAAATCATTTCAAGTCCCTATTTTCAGCAATAGGTTTTATGTACATACATACATACATACATACGTGTGTGTGTGTGTGTGTGTGTGTGTGTATTTGAGTGTGCATGAGAGAGTAGCAAAAGTAGAGAGAGACACAGAGACAGAGAGAATTGGAAAGACAGAGATACACACACACACACACACACACACACACACACACACACACACAGAGGTATCCTAGAGTCAAAATAGTTCAAAAAGTTATAATTCCTGCAGGTAAATTATTCATTTTGCAATTTCCTGTGTAGGTTCAGTCTTTTGGTCTACTTCTTTTCCTTTTGAAAAAAAAATAAAAAGCATTTATGATCTAATTTTAATGCAGAGAAATTCAATAATTAAAAAGAGCAGTGCTGAATGTTGTTAACACACAAAAGTCAAGGTGTCAAATAGTCATTTGAGAACATTTAAAAAATTGGGTTCAGTTTAACTCACTTTCTAAAGTGTTTGGTGTAATCTTTATAATTTATTCAGATTTTTCTGTTCTCCCAAATGTAGCTTGAAAACATGCCAAGAGGGATATTATTTTCCCCCTAACTTTCTGCTCACTTTTGGAATGCAAATTATTTCAGTGGGACATCTTACAGGATATTGTTAACTCTTTCACTTCTGGTGGCTGAACTATAGAGAATAAGAATGGGAATCATTAGCATTGGTTCACAGTGTCCAATGTTTGGGAGGAGGTGAATCTTAAGAGGACCAGTACTACTAAGCAGCAGACACAGAGGTGACTATGAATTTCCATTTCTTCAGTTTGCTTGGTGATCCAAGGATTGTATTATTTGTCTTTCTTCTTGATAGAAGGGCTGGTTGATTGACAAGCCTGCAGCAAATTCATGTCTTGTAACTTGCAAGCTGTCACTTCTTTTCCTTTCTAAGCAGCACCTTTTTTGTTCAGGATGATCAAAAAAATTCCTCAGAGATTTGAGATTTTTTTTAAAGTTAAAACTGAGGGAGTGAGGGGTTCTTATAGTTACAACTTTTGTAACCATTTAAAAAGAAAAAAAAAAAATGAGGCCCTGGCTGGTGGCTCAGTGGATAGGCACTGGCCTGGGAACCCAAAAGTCGCTGATTCTATTCCCAGCCAGGGCACATTACCAGGTTGTAAGCCAGGTCTCCCACCAGGTCCATGGCTGGAGACAGGTGAAAGGCAACCATATACTGGGGAAAAAAAAAAAAAAATGATACCAGTCTTTGTACAGTGAAGCACTTATTTCCTGGGAGAACAGTTGAATGGTCAACATCACAATCTGTCACTGTGCAGTAACCTCAGCTTGATCATCATTAAAAATCAGAAATAACTTGAAGGAGGAAGCTGGAAGCGTAGGAAGATCCTAAATGCATCTCCTCCCACAAACACACCAAATTTACAATTACATATGTATCATTTGCCTCTAAAAATGATCTCAAAGCTAGATGAACTGCTCTGTACAGCAAGAGATAAAAGAATCACCTTGCAACAGAAAGAAGAGGCAAAGGTCCTATCCCCGGGGCTTTGAACCATAGGGAAGCTTCTTTCTAAGGATCAGGGCATTGGTGCCCCACTTCTGCCATCCCAACCCTTGGGAGCTGCAGAAAAGAAATGAACACCCCCAAATATATGACTGAGAACACCAATGGGGTTGACATCTAAGGGACTCTGTGCTATAGAACAGAGTCTCGCTTCTTAAAGGATCACATTTGGTGTCTCCTCAGACCCCACAACAACAATAAAACAAACAAAAGAACAACAGAATGGAACACACCTCTACTGTGTGGCATGGAGATTCCCTCAAGTATAGACAGTGAAGGCAGAGGATAACTGAAGTGCTCCCCAGAAGCTGCGGAGCTGGAGAGCACCCTTATTACACTCTCCACCTCACCTGCTGTTTCCAGGGAGCGAGTTCGGACATGGCACCTCCCCTGGCTCTGCCGTGTCCACGCAGAGGCAGCAATGAAGACACCATCTGCTGCCTCCCTGGAACCGGGCAGCGTAGACTGTTGAAACACTCCCCGTGTTCTGGATGGGGCCCACTGACTGCTGAAGCTTGAAAAAACAACGTTGGGATGCCTTCCTGAAACCAGAGATTGAGCCTCAGCTGCTGCCTTGCATAAGCCTGCGAGGGGCACAATTCACACAGGTGACTGATCGCTTCTGGACTGGTACATCTGACTGAGCTTCACTGAACTCCAACAAGCTGAAAGATTGTCTTTTGGTCAGGCCGCTGCTACTCCCAGCTCTGCACAAAAAACAGACTGAAGCAGAATCTCTACCTTCCTGTAAAAATAAACGCCTGAGGGACGGGTGGCAGGTTTTCTCACTCACCTAGATGCTAAGGAGGTTCTTCAGTGAAAGGCAGGGAGACAGCCTCCTTGTGCACCCTTGTGGCCTCGCTCTCTGAAGGAGAATGAGGTTTCCTGGATTAAAACTTGTCTGGATTCCAGGTTTTGGCTAATGTCACACAGAAGACACCACTGTGTCTTGTGGCCCAGAAGGCACTGGGAATAATAACTGCAGAGCCACAGAACTGCACAAATTTACATATTATAAAGTAGGCTGCCTGAAGATCTAGCTTCTAATCAGCCTGAACTGAGTGCTGATTCCTCCCACTGGGATAGTGACAAGTGTCATTCACCTTCATTAATGGGAGTATATCAAGAACGACTCAGAGGCCCTGGCTGGCAGCACAGTGGATAAGGAGCTGGCCTGAAAACCTGAAGGTCACTGATTTGATTCGCCAGCCAGAGCACATAACCAGGTTGCAAATCAGGTCTTTAGCCAGGTCCATGGCTGGAGGCAGGTGAAAAACAATCATACATTGATGTCTCTCTCCCTCTCTGCCTTTCTCCCTTCCCCTCTCTCTAAAAATAGTAAATAAAATCTTTAAAAAAACAAAACAAAACAAAAACAAAAATCCTCAGGTAGACTAGATAATAGCAAAAGTATAAGAATCAACCAAGAGTTAGGGCAAGGGTGTGCAGGATGATCACCTACGCTAGGCCACTCCTTCAATATATAGACAAGTAGCTGTTGTGTCTAATAGGTAGAAACAAATTTGGAGCCAAGCAAAATGAAAAGATAGAGGAATAAGGTCAAAATGAGATAACAACATTAAACCCTAGGGGGAAAATCCCATCAGGATACAGAGATAAGTATTCTACCCAATAAAGAGTTCAAATAAACAATCTAACTTTACATCTAAAGGAATTAGAAAAAGAAAAACAAGTGAAATCCAAATATATGGGAAAAAAAACATAAAAATTGTAGCAGGAGTAAATGAAATAGAGACAAAAGGACAATAGAAAAGGTTAATGAAACTGAGAGCTGCTTCTCCAAAAATATACACAAATAGAAAAACATTTAGCTAGACAAACCAAAAATTATAAAAGGACTCAAATAAATAAGTTGGAAATGAGAAGAGTTAAAATTGACACCACAGAAATATAAAGGATCATAAGAGAATACTACACACAATAAATTGAACAACCTAGAAAAAATGCATAAGTAGAATAATTACTTATAAGGAGATTGAACCAGTTATCAAAAACTTCCCATTAAACAAAACTCCAGAACAAGCTGACTTCACTAGTGAATTTTTTCAACCAATTCAAGTAAGATTTAATACCTTTACTTCTTAAACTTTTCCAAAATTAAAGAGAAAATAATGTTACTCAATCTATTTTACAAGGCCAGCATTATCCTCATATTAAAAACATACAAGGACACCACACAAAAAAAATTATAGGTCAATGTTCTTGATAAACATAGGTGCAAAAATCCACAACAAAATAATAGCAAACCAAATTCAACAGTACAGTAAAAGGATCATACACTGTGATCAAGTGAAATGAATTTCAGGGATAAAAGGTTGATTCATCTTTTGAAAATCAATTCATGTGATATACCACATTAACAAAATGAAAGATTAAAAACATGATTATCTAAATACAAGTTGAAGGAAAAGCTTTTGAAAAAAATCAACATACATTAATGATAAAAATTCCAAAAAAAAGTGCATCAAGGGAAAGAAAGAAAGGAGGGAGAGAGGGAGGGAGGAAGAGAAGAGAGAAAAGAGAAGGGAAGTGAAAAAAGGGAGGAAGGGAGGAAGGAAGAGAAAAGCATTAGCAAGGATATTGAGAAAAGGGAAAAGGAAACCCTCATGCAATGTTGGTGGAATTGTAAATTGGCATAGCGACCATAGAAAAACAATGTAGAGTTTTGTCAAAAAAATAAGAACGAAGCTACCATATGATCTAGCTATTCTACATATGGGAATGTATCCAAATAATTTTTTTTAATTCCACTAATTAGAAAAGATATACACACCCTTATTTTTATTGTAACACTTATAATAGCCAAAATGTGGAAAGAACTTAAGTGTCCAACAATGGATAAATGAATAAAGAAAATGTGATACACACACACACACACACTATGGATTGAAATCTTACCACTAGCATCAACGTGGTTGGAGCTGGAGGGCATATATACTAAGTAAAATAAATTAGACATAAAAAAAAAGATAAATACCATGTAATATGTCTTGCATGTGGAATCTTTAAAAAAGCAAAAGCAAAATAAAAATAAAACCAAAACAAACTCATAGATGCAGATAATCGGTTGGGGTTACCAGTGTGGGAAGGGGTTTGTGTTGGGAGATGGGGTGAAGAGAGTGTATTGTAGGGTTACAAAGAGTAACTGGATTTTTGGGTGTGATTACTTTGTAGTGTGAGTTTTTGCATAATACTTTTTTTTTTTTTTGCATAATAAAAATAAATAAATAAGATCTTCCTACCACTTGAAAATATATTCCAAAAGAATTTTCTGTCTGCTACATTGCTTTAAATGAGCTATGTGTATTTTTCAGCTCTTCCTGGCCGAATACACCTTTCACTCCCCAGCTTTGCAATCCTAAAAAAAACAAAAACAAAAACGAGATACTCACTGGCATAAGAGTGGCATTTATTAAGACTATTGCTTTTGATTAGATTGATGAAGCAATCATGGTTGCTAAAAAAGATTACTTTCACTTCAAATTTATGAAGAAGTAAGGCAAACTGGTCTTAATGACAAATCCTTACTGAGCACCAAATATGTGTCAATTTACGATGCTAACGCTGGAGAACATGTAAATAATATATCTCATCTTCTGTCCTCAGGGAGTTGCAGTGTGGGATAAGAAGTAGAATACAAATATGTAGACAATAACTCTACAAAGCAGGCATACAATAAAATATATTCGGGTAAAGATGAATGGAAACAGATGGGGGTGTAATTCTCTTCACAGACTGTGTTGAGAAAATCAGGGGCAAAAAAGTAAATAAATGGTTTGGCTTGTAAGGTATATAGGAGTTCACTGAACTTGCAAGAAATCAAGAGGATCATGTGGAAAAGGAAGGAGGCAGTGACATGGTGGATAGTTGTCCTAATAGTGTTGCCTAAAGCATAGGTGAGCACATGTAATTTGCATATGTATAAGCAGAGGGGCTGAGAAATAAGATTGGAAGGGATACCTTCCCAAGGGGGCATTTCCTAAAGGTCCTGGGAGAGCATAGGCTGGGGAAATAGAAGACAGGAAGGCTGTATGCAGAAAAGACATTTTTGTCTTCTCAGAATAAAGCGACACAGCAAGCTAGATTTGATCTGAACCTTTACATAAAACAGCAGGGAAAGAAAAGATCAGAATGCATCAAATGCTCTAATAAAGGGGTGTGGGCTTTATCTGGCAGGGAGCAGCAGAGGGGTCAACTGCAGGTATTAAAATGGAGAAAGCAGCCCTGGCTGGTGGCTCAGTGGCTAGGCACTGGCCTGAGAACCCAAAGGTGGCTGGTTTAATTCCCAGCCAGGGCACATAACCAGGTTGCAAGCCAGGTCTCCAGCCAGGTCCTTAGCTGGAGGCAGGTGAAAGGCAAGCATACATTGATGTCTCTCTCCCTCTTTGCCTCTCTCCCTTCCTCCTTCCTCTCTATCCAAAAATAATAAATAAAATCTTTAACATAAATAAATAAAGTGGAGGAAGTGCATGTGCAAAGCCCTCTGTAGGAGGATTAATCTGACAGAACATGATAAGCAGGAATAGATCAGTGGTTGAGAATATGTTATTAGTTCCAAGTTAGAGTGATAAGGGCTGCAATGAGGGTCCTGTCCAGGAAAATGAAATCATGCAATGTCATGTAACTTAAATATGCCTTGCAACTTCTGCTCTTCTTGTCCACAAACACAAGTTATCCTCTTAAATTGTGTGGGTGCCAGGCCAGGATGGACCTCAGACAGTCTGCAGTTCTTTTACAGATGAGCATCATTCCATTTGCAGTTACTTTGATCCAGCAGATTTCCCCGATCTTCTGCTTTTGGAGAATGAAATGCAAGAGACCAGAGGGAACCGCTTGTTCAACCTACAGTGGTTATAAAGAAGATAGCGAATGTTTTCATGTTCATTTACTTTGGCAGTGGGAACACTTCCTCTCTTTCATCTGCTCCATGCTTGGAGCATGAAGTCTGGAGAGAGCAGATGAGTGTAGCTGCAAAGCCTTTGTTTTTCTACCAGAGGCACTGAACACAGGCCTTTCCTTCATGACACTCTGCCCTAGAAAAATGGAATCCTTCTTCTACATAGCCTGAGCTTTCTCTGTTCTCCTCAGCTGCTGTACTAAGGAGGAGAAAAGCACCAGGGGGTAAAGGGAAAAAGCAGGGCTGATATCCTGAGCACCATGGGGGAGAGTACTGCTGAATAATTCACTGATAATGCAAACAGGCTCCAACTGACAAACAATTCCCTTTCATCCCAATGATTTATCTGAAAATTAAAAATAACTGAAATCAAAATTGCAGTATTAATTTACAGAACTCAGAGTGTAAGTTGGAGAAAAATATTTAATATATGCCCCAGAAAAGCATCTGGGAATGGAACTAAAATAGTATGATTTTAACTTTTTTTTTTTTTTTTTACAAATCTATAGGGTACTGCCATTTACATTCAGTTAAACCTGGAAATTAGATTGCAGTGATAGAGAGATGCTATGATGATGTGCAGCTCATTGAATTGTTTTGATGATAATCAATATTTTTTAAAGATTTTATTCATTATTTTCAGAGAGAAGGGCAGAGAGGAAAGAAGAAAAGGAGAGAAGCATCCATGTATGGTTGTCTTTCACCTGCCTCCAGCTATGGACCTGGCTGGAGACCTCACTTGCTACCTGGGTTATGTGCCCTGGCTGGGGAGTAGAACCAGCAACTTTTGGGTTCATAGGCAGGTGCCTTATCCACTGAGCCACACCAGCCAGGGCTACAATAGATCAATATTGAATATCTCTGTGCAGAAAGGAAAAAGTAGATTTCCTATGATCCATTTTATACTCAACCAATAGGCAAAGCTAACTAAAGGCATTCAGCGTTTATTCAGCCTCTTTGAGTCTACATATCAGCCACTTTTCTAAATGATGATAAATATATAAAGCCAAGATATCCAAAGGAAGGATTATTTTATTAAAGTTAATTTCTCCACAGAATCACCACCTTAAAGTTTTCTGTCAAAGGACAATAGTGAAGGCAAAATTGAATTGTTTCCTTGACAGGAAGAGGGAAGGTAATATGTGGAAGATTTCATGGTATCTATAATAGGCTTTTTCCTTTCTGACACAGTTGGTTTATATGTTTTTCAGAAGTCAGCTACAGGGGTTATGTGTAAGAGAGAGGAAGCTCATTAGCATGTAGCGCAAGCATACCTAAAATCTTTTAAGATTTTAAAATTTGGATAATAGAGTTTCTATAGTCTTGTACCCTGGTTTACCACAAGGCAGAGAAAAATAAGTAAATATGTATTACAAAAGAAATTGCAAATGTATAATATCTGTGTGGAGCAATAAAATAAATTCAAAGGGCTTAGAGGTTTCATTTGAGCACCCCTATGAAAATTCAGTAGGTTTCCTGAAATCTTTCTGAATGCAAATTAGTTTCTAGAGTCCTCACGGGAAGGAGCTTCCCATGTGATACTCTTGGAATTTACGCATTTAACACCAACTGGAATCCAAAAGGGAGATAGCACATGAAAATGAGAAAGTATAGTAAAATAGCTTCAAATAATGACCACAAAATTAAAATCACAAAAGCTGAGCATCATTATGCTGAAATTAGGAATGGTATTTAGAATTGTTTCTTGACATAGTATATACTAAGTTAATACTTGCTACATGAACTATGTTTTTTAAAAGTAAATGACCCAGAAATTTTTCATAATCTTTGTCAGAAATGGGTAAAATGTTAACAATGTTAACAAAACTTGGAATCTGGGAATTAAGTACAATATAAGTGATGACAGAGGAAGAAAAAGCTCAATTTTCTAACTTTTTGGAGTCTCCAATTTTAATGAAAAAAATGCCAAATGTATAATTCACTATAATTGAAAATCTCAGGGACCCTGCAGACTCTGATACAGCAATGAGAAATCATTTCCTTCATTTTGATGGGGACTATTTTATGGATCTATTTCAAAGCCTTCATAAGAAGCTTATAGAAATGAATTAATAAGGATTTTAAAAAATATTATTTGTACTTGAATCTGACATTGAAAGAGGAAGATATGAGAAGTAACAACATGTGTAGTGTCCTTTTTATGAGTTAATGACTATAGATCAGGATTTTGAAAGACTAGGACAAAGTGCTGCTAACTAGGTAAAAGGGATTACACTATTTTATTTTATTCTAAATTATTTTAAAGATTTTTTAATTTATTATTTCCTGAGAGAGAGAGGGGAAGAGAAACAGGCAGAGAGAGAGAGAAACATCATTGTATGGTTGCCTTTCACCTGCCTCCAACTACCTACCTGGCTGGAGGCCTGGCTTGCAACCTGGTCATGTGCCCTGGCTGAGAATCGAACCAGCCACCTCTGGGTGTGCATGCTGGAGCCTTTTCCACTGTGCCACCAGCCAGGGCCTGAATTACACTATTTTAAAATTGTTTATGGCCTTTGGGGGGAATGGGTGGTGGGGAGGGGGACAGAGGGGAGCAAAAAGGGGATGGATGTAATACAACAACAATAAAATTTAAAAAAAAAAAAAAAAGAAAGAAAATTGTTTATGGCCAAGGGACACTAGCACTAACATGATAAGGCATGCATGGTATATTTTTCTCTTTTTTTCTGAAAATGAGTGTGTACAGATGTACATTCTCACACACATATATATACTTAAGTAAGCTCATAAATGAGCAATCCGGATGGTAAATATATGACTAAAACTTGAAAGATAAGATGTGAATGAAAGGAATTTGAACTGTTCTGCAACATGTTCATGATTATCCATACTTTCATGATTATCAGCATTTTCCACATGTTTCTCTCATTCAATAAACATGCATACGTTCTTGTCTACTACCAGGTCATGTTGTAAATGATGTAGGTAAAAAAATGAACAAGACAAACACGGCCTCTGCTCTCATGAAAGCTACGTTCTGGTGGAAAGCAGCAGGAACAAATGGATTGGATCAGGATGAGTGTATAAAATTATGGGGAAGAGTAATTGAGCTTAATTGAGAAATGGGATCTTAAGAAATGAAATATATTTCTTATGAAGTACTGAGTTCTTTATCACTAGGAATATTTTAGTAAAAGCTCCTCGGTGACTTTAAAGGGATTCTCAAGCAAAGCTTAATACATCAGAGGAAGGTTCTATTAGACAACTCCTAAGATACTTTCCAAATCATAAATTCAATGATTCAGTGTTCAAAGGGGCTCAATACCCATGATAGGAGTATTCAGTTTATTAAGTATATTACGTAGCAGTGGGAGAAATTTACCATAAAATGAAATTGCCTAACTAGCACCTGGTTATTTGTGGCCCGTTCTCTCTTCCATTATTACAAGATAGATAATATCATCTGCACCTTGAACCATCTGGTTTTTGATAGGTTTTGCAGCAGTTTAATCAACAGCTTCCATCTCATTATCACAACTATTTAACACAATTGTAAGTGCCCTCCTCTTTATGCTTGTCAAAAAAATTATTTTTAGCAAGAAAGTTTTTTTTTATCGGTTTCTCAAAAGTATTAGAATTAAATGTTTGGGGAAATTATCCAGGGCTGTGGCTTCGGAGTTGTCCTTAATTATTTTTCACGGTGAGGTGTGATTATTGGATCCTTAGTGACATCATCTGCGATTTACGTTAAGCTTGTGGATCTCCTTCCTTGAGGCCCCTGACAAATGACACCCAGCTTTCTTTGTGACAACCGTCAGAGAGCTAGCCTGCATGGCGCATTTTGAGAACTCTTAATAAGTGATGAATGAGGCATTGCGTCGAGTTTACAAGGCGCACCTGGCACTCCAGCCCCACGCAGCTGCGAACAGGCGCGAACACTTGTTCACCAGCGTCGCTGCGGGTTCGGTTCGCTCCCTGGAGTCGGCTCCCAGGTTTGCCGTCGCTGCTAAATGAGTCCAACTTATCTCAATCGCCGGCTTGGCAGTCGGTGCTTTCCCGCGCCGCTCAAATGAGAAGACATCATCACGACTGAAAACTGACTTTCTGTCTTTGACGTTCTTCGCAGGACTGGGAGCTTGGTTTTCCAGGCACATATCTATTTACTCTGGGGTTTCGGCAGAAGAAGAGAGCTTGCCTTTCCAGCCACGCATTTACAGTGATGGGACCTAGCTGGAGGGCAATAGGAATTGGACAACTGCCTGAATTAATCAAGAAGAAACTTTAGAGAAACAAAGGGGACCCTCTCTCTCTCTTCTCTTTACCCCCCAGAGCATTTTAAAGCATTTCTGGGCATTAGATTCATCTGGCATCGTTCAAAATGGATGATTTCTCCTAGGTTAAGTGTTTTCTTTGCAACCAGTCTACCTCCACGCCCTGGAGGGTCAGGGTTTTATGTTGGTTATAAGAGTTAAACTGGACTTCAGCTTTTAGGGGAAAAATATATATACTCAGCGTACTTTTGATACTAATTCTTGTATCAGAACCTGTATAGCTGTACAATACAGGTTGTAGGCATTGAAATGACTTGACAGCATTGGGATTCTCTGGGGCAACAGACGTAGCCTGTACACGATTCTCTATGTACTATTGCTGAGGGGCATTTCCCAGATCTGAATGTGACCTGTGGTTGGTAAAGATTTTTTTAAAGTTATTTATTATTTCCAGAGAGAGGGTAAGGAAGAAAGGCAGGAAGGCAGAGAAACATCAATGTATGGTTGCCTTTCACCTGCCTCCAGCTGGGGGCCTGGCTGGAGGCCTGGCTTGCAACCTGGTTATGTTCCCTGACTGGGAATTGAACCAGTGACCTTTGGGTTCGCAGGTTGGCACCTATCCATTGAGCCACCAAGCCAGCGCTGGTAAAGATTTTAATGTGCAAAAAGATGGAATGCTACAGCTAAGCCAGCTGTCTCCAGTTGGGAGGAAGGTGCATAGCAGGCTAGGTGGGATTGGATTTATGAAATGGCAAGGGATGAAACGGATGAGGAGGTAGAGGGCAACATCCCATTAGGGCAAAATTAAGGAGCCAAGAGCAATGCAGAGCAAGAGACACGTGGCTGAGAACAAGCCCTCTGCCTGCGACAGTCTCTTCCCCACTACATTTAATCATGTAGATTCCACTAAGAGGAAAATAATCTTTCCATTTGCCAAGTGAAAAACAATTATACAACAATTTTATCCACATTATTAAGGATAATGTAAATAATTAAATCAGGTGATGACTTGGCAAACCAGAGATGCCATGCATTGCAAAAAGTCCCACAAGGCTAAATACACAAGAAGGAAGGACCTGATGTGGAAACCAGTTTCCTTAACCAAATGCTATCTCATTATCTTTGGGCCAATTCTTTCTCAGCAATGTTTACCGATGCTGTACGCAGTGTTCTTTTCCAAAATTACTACAACCACCGTGAATGAGGAAGAAAACCGAGGGTTAGAACTGGTTTTTTAAAGAACAGTCACTGGCTTTTGTTCTCATGCCAAATTTAGCATCTTTTCATGTTCTTTATAATTAGTATCCTGAGTCAGATTATAGCCTCACCTGCCTTGAATGTGTCAGATCTGGTGTTACTGCGGAAAGACAGGCCTCAGCTTGAGCAGACCGTGCTCTGGGATGGCAGGGTTCTAGGAAAGCCGCAACATTGCAGGTTGACTCTTTTAACTGGCAAATTTCTTTAAAAAAATTATTTCTTCTTTGTTTTTCAGTTAATATTGGAGTGTGTAAACAAAGTTCACCTGTTTCTTTCTCAGCATAGCACCCGTTTTCCTCCTGGAAGTGACCAGAGTCTCAGCAATAGTAATTACTGATACTCTGGCTTTTCCAGGTACTAATTAGCCCCTGTTGCAAGACTGGAAAGATCCCAGGGGTATTGGTTGAGATTCTGTTGAGATGAACACATGAAAGCCAATGGGCTTGTAGAAATACAGAGCTTTTAAACTATCAAGTCACTGTGTATTGCACAATAAGTGTTTGCTGTCCTCGTTTGCTAACACACCTCTTCCTGAATCTTCCACTGAACTGTTTCTTCCTTCCATGGTATTAAAGGAAGAAAGAAGAATGGTTAAATGTAAGCATAGTTCTTTAGCTTAATCTAGAGTTTAAATGCCAAAAATATAGGGTATAGATGAATGCATAAGAGTAATGCCTTTGATGTTGAAGGGAATAATTTCTACGGGTTCCTCTGGTGTCAAAGACAAAGATCATTTTGCATGAAAGTAAAATGCAGCATTAGATCAGGTTTTATTTACCAAGAGACTGAGAAGAGAGTGTACTTATGACATTTACCTTTCCATAGAGCTCTCTCAAGTTTAATTTCCATCACAACCACATGTTCGCCTCTCCTACTTCGGCTGAAACAACAACCCAATTATCTGTACTTTATTCCTTTTAAGTCATCTGAGAAAAACCACAATTTCAGGGAAAAAGCCTGGTCTTGTTGTCACTTTATGAGATTTCCTATCCTCCAAGCTCCATGTTTATCTTACTTGCTATGCTAATCATTCTAGTCCCGGCCACAAACAGATCACAAAAACCCATCTTAGGGATGGTGTGCATCTGTCTATTCCCCCAGTTTTGGGTCAGTTTCCAGCTGAGGAATAAGTCTCATCCACATTGCACTGGGAATAGAGAAAATGAATTCATTTTCTCCTGAACTATAGTGGCTGGCCCCTCAATAAAAAGAAAAGTAACTTCATTAAAGAACATGACTTCCACCATAAAATAATCATAAAGAAATTATGCAAATGTGCTCAAGTAGCATCATGCAAGCTAACATTCAACCAATTCCAACTCTCTCTGAAAGAGAGCATGAGATCAGACCGTGGGGAGGTAAATGTGAGGAAAGACATTTAGGAATAACATAAAAGAACTTGACTAATTACCCAATTTATGGTTGCATTAAGTAAGCACAATCATAGCCAACCTCAAATTAGGTCATTCTCCTGGGAAGACTTTGCTGAATTGTCTCATAGGTAATGGACAAAAAACTTTGAAAATATGTAACTTTTATCTACAAAAGTCAGTCTTATTCATTAGGTGGTTATGACGTGTCTGATAAAATTCTAATTGTTTATGTGTATTTTCCTAATTTTATTTACACAATAACCTGATGAGATAAATCTTATTATTATAAATCAAGAAACAATTACAAAAAGGTTACAAAGCTGTTAAGAATGCATGTTTTAATCACTATGCTATAAGATTTAAAGATTTTCAGAATATCAAAGCTAGGCAAGATTTCAGACATTATTTTTCCATACTATATAAACTTCCATAAATTATACCAAACTGAGCTTGGCATGTTAATGACTTGCCTATGGTAATATAAACAGCTATAACTCCTGGCTCCTGGCCCAAAGTAACAACTTGAGCAATTTGATTCACTGATTTACCTAACCACATGGGTCAGCATTGAGATATGCCAAAGTTCTGTTTATCCCTCATTGAAACACATTCCCTCTCTCTGCTCTCAGAATGAAGTTCCTAATGGCTTTTCTTATGCATATTTTTAGAAAAGACAAATCCATGGCTAACACATTTGAACACAGGAATCTCATTATAAGCAAGTTGCATCTTGCAGACACCACGTGAAACTCTAACTTGAGCTTTGACCCCTGCTTGTCTTAAAATTTTAGAAAGAAGAGTACGACCTTAACAGCGTATATCAGCCTGGCTACTCTCCCCATTCCATGCCTGGCCCCATAACAAGTCCTCAGCATGTGAACCTTCCTCTCTCAGTTTTTATGGGTCTTTCATCAGACTGAGTTAGAAGTGGCTTATAATCAGATAGAATACAGTAAATATTTTCGCTGAGAGTAAAAGGTACAGAATATTATATTTTTTTCCGTAAAGGTAAAAGTTCAATAACATGTGCCTTGTTAGATTGAAAGGAAAAAAAATGCTTGAGCAAATATTCTTCAAAAGTTCATATTGGTGGTATTTTACTACATCTTATTTTTTTTCTTTTATTATAGTCTTCCACTAAGACATATCAGAACTTTTAAATTTTATTCTGATATGTGATATTATCTAGTGACAAGGATAGAAATTGTAAATCCTCTTTAATATAATAGATACTCATTTGGAACCAATGAAATCAGTTAGGTACTCAGTAACTAAAATCATTTATTTTTTTCTTACAAACATTGTATTAGTCAGGGAAGCTTAGATTTTGCTTAAGTAACAAATTCACCCCTAAATCTCATTATAGTCTTACCACAAATCTACAGCACATTTTGTCAAGGGAGGGTAGTTCTGTTTCACGTGAATACCCAGGAGCTTGGGGACTTAGGGGTTCTACTATCTTAGAGTACTGTCAACAGTTTGGCTTCCAGTGTTGCTGTGGTAAGAAAACAGAAAATAAGAAAAATACATCTCTACCACAAATTACTCAGACTGGAGATAATGTATGGTAATTATTCTCACAGCCTTTTGTTGGAATGACTTATATGGTCTCAAGCTAAGGACAAGAAGGACTGAAGATTAGAAGGAGGCATATGACATATTTGATACACAATAGAGTCATTTCTGTTGGTGATTGAATAATGGCTAAACATATGGGCTTTGGAGCTTAACACATTTAGTTAGATTGATGTCAGAACTCTGTTATTTATATAACTGGGTAAATTTCATAATCCTTCTGTTTCATCTTCTAAAAATGGAGATAATTATTATATGTACTAAATAGGGTTTTTGTGATCTTTAATGGAATAGTGCTCATAAAAGGGGTTAGCACAGGATCTGTTACATAGTAAGAGCTCAGCGATATAACTAATTAAAATATCATTTGACAAATATTTATGGCCACCCACTAGAGAGCCGAAGACTGAGGGAATGAGACAAAGGAAATAGGACACCTGCCTTCATGGAAGTCTTGGTATAGCAGAAAAAAAAAGATACGTTGTCAACTTAAAACTTGTATTTGAATGCTCCTCTTGCTCTAATAACTTTGGAAGGCTTCCTGTCAAAAGAACAAAAATAAATGCTAACTTGCTTCAAAGGGAGAAAATAAAAAAAATATAAAAAGCTCCTTAAGCATGTTTAAGAGAGCAATAGGTCTGATAGTAATCACCAGTAAAGTTCATGGAATTGAAGATATGAAAGGACACCCCGTTTCTGTAACTGAAGGAGGTTTAAGTAGCGGGTGTGAGACTGAGGTGACATACATTGGTATGCTTGATGAAAGTAGACATATTTCATTTGCAAAAGTATTTAGTAACTATAAAATTTAGTCCCATTGGAGATCTGCTCATAATGGTGGAAGCTTTTGTGTTTTTCATCATAATTCAAGGCTGGGCTATTGACCTTGAGCTGAGCTAACCTACCCCATCCTCAAAAGCAAAGCAAGCCAAACAAAAACATACAATAATGAATGACAATTGAGGGAGAAAGAACAAGATTACTGAAACTGTGATGCTTTCTAAGGCTATAGATTGAGTTATACAAACTTTATAATTAGCCTTTAGAAGAAAATCCAGGTTAAAATTTCATTCAATTAACCTCTTGAGTGTATCATTAATCAAAACTTGCTTAAAGTGATTATCTTATTCTAAACACAATGAAATGTGAAATACACTGTTTATAAATCCCCACTGTTTGCTCTAACAATGTCATAGCATGAGGTTTTGTTTGCTTTGGTCTTTATTTCTATTTATTTGGTCGGTTTTAGTTTTGTTTATCTCTTTGCTGTATCTTTCAAGATGTTTATGAGGAAAGAATTACCTGCCTATTTCATGGTGTGTACTTTTCATTTACTAGTCCATGACTTTGGGAAATATGAGATACATACAAAAAGTAAAGTTAGTTTAAATTTAAAATGTGTAAGTCATGGTAGACAAGCAGCTCAGAGATTTTATCAATGCTATTACAGCCAGTGACAGATTTGGAGAAAGGAAAGAAAAAGGAATCGGATCAGATCGGCAAAAATTTCCTGCCTTCCATTCTCCCTCACATATATTCAGTTAGATATGAAAGAATCAGTAATTGCAGAACTTTCTCAATCTGTTCAACACTTTATCCTACCGTAGCTACAAGGATTAAAATGACACACCTACAGGTCATAATAATTTTAAAGGAAAATGTGTTATGGTGCATTGTGGGTAAAATATGCAAATTATCAGGACAGCAGAGATGATTAGATTTTCTCAAATGAGAATAAAAAGACCTTCTTTGACTGAACCCCCTTTTGGGGGATATACAAATTTACTGCATTCATTTTTATAAAATACTAAAGTTGAAATTAAGAAGCCTGAGGATTTATAGTTTTTAAAAAAGTAAAAAGAAATCGAGAAGAAGATTCTAGATTCACCATGCAGACCATATATGTCACATTATCCTCTATATTATTTCAGTTATTTTGACAATTCATAGACTCTGCTAATTAAATCTTGCTGAGGATAATATAAAAGTAAGCAAGGTTATGATCAGAACAAGTAATGATATTTATCGGAGATGGAACTATGATAATATTTACAATTTTAATGAAAATGGTTGTACACTTCTTCTGCAGTTTCATTTCCACCATGAACTCACACCTAGTAAAATGTTTGGGAATTCAGAAAAACTCAAAGAATATTTGTGGAATCAATGAGTAAGTAAAAGAATGTCATTATATTTTATTGAGTCTGTAAATGTCTATGCAATATTACGACCAACCTAGTGCCACCACAATTGTCCTTTTCCTCTAAACTAGATAGGTTAGTCTGTGGATTAGTGAGCTTGGATGGATAAAAATGAGGATTTGAAATTCATCTGACAATGTTTGCTTACTAAATAAAATTTTATTTTATTTATTTATTTTGTTTTAAAAAATTTATTGTTGTTGTATTACATCCATCCTCTTTTCACTCCCCTCTGTCCCCTTTGCATACTAAATATTTTTAAATTAGGCATCCATCACCTGCCTTGTCTATTACACCCATTGCCTTTGTTTTAAGTTATAGCTAGAAGTGGTGTGTTCGCACACGACATGCAGATGTGTTTGTGCGTATCACACTCATGCATGAATGCATGAGTTTTCTTGATTGGGCATCTTGTGATTTGCCAGAACTTGTTCGCACTGCCAAGCCAGCCTACCTGTATTGTAATTATGAGATTAATATGGCTTTTAATGCCAGCAATATCACTGTGCAATCAGTTTTGGGTTATAAATTAGTGCTCATATTAAAATCACCAATTAGAAGATCTGTGACTTTGAAACAGTAGTTTTTCCTCTGAGTTTTGTTACTTTTGACAAAAATAAAGAAGTATTCTATACTTATTACTATTTACAGCTCTCTGAGATGCAAAGGAATTTTAGGCTCTAAAGAGGTATACGTATATATGAGAAATTCTTCTCATTAGCTTTTAAAATTTCAATGAGCTTATTTGTGGAACAATTCTACTGACTCAAAAAATACATCTAGTCCCATATCCAACAATTTGAAAATGAAGATGCCAGAGGCAAATGTTAGCGACTGTTGCACAAAGGAGAGGGGGATATTCTTCTGTCACCTCATTGTGATAGCCACAACATTCCCCATTTTAAAATTTATTTTTAATGAATTAATTTGTTTATTTTTAGAAAGAGGGAAAGGGAAGAAGAAAGAGAAGAGAGGGAAAGAAACACCAATGTATGGTTGCTTCTTGTGTGCCCCCAACTCTGGCATGTTCAAACCACTGCAAATCAAACCAGCAAACTCTTGGTTTGCAGGTTGGCACTCAATCCACTGAGGCACACTAGCTAGGACTTCCCCCATTTTTAACCACCTCTTTCCAAAGGTGTATATTCTAGGATTTTTGCTAATTTTAAAATCACTCTCTCTCTCTCCACACACACACTCACACACACACACTCACACACACACACACACACACACACACACACACACACATATAGATATATATCCTCATGAAAACATCCAAACAAATGGTTCTAGCTCTATAGTGATAGAGGTTATAACTTTAGGGTAAAATTAATGACTGGACACTCATGCTGGATTGGAGGTCAGGCAATGTATTTCCTATTGACAAACTCAATGTGATTAATTGAATTGTGCCCAGTCCCTTCCCCAATTTATATGTTGATGTTCTAATTCCAAGTGTCTCTGACTATGACCTTCTTTGAAGCTAGGGTCTTCACAGAGGTTATCACATTAAAATGAGATCATTGCAGAGAACCTTAATCTAGTATGACTGCCATTCTTATAAAAGAAGAAAATTTGGAGACAGACACACCATGGGGACATAAAGATGCCATCCACAAGCCGATTAGATACCCAGAACACATCCTTCCCTCACAGCCCTCAGAAGGAACCAGCCCTACCAACACCATGATCCCAAACTTAGATTTCAGAGCTAGCAGACAATGAATTTCTGTTGTATACATCACCTAGTTTGTGGCTGTCTGTTGTAGCAGCTTTATTTTTTAAATCACACATTTACTATTTACAAGACTCAGAAATAAAGGTATAATATATAATCTCTGAAGGCAACTGGAAAATAATTGCTAGGAAAAGTCTCCCATCTGGCATTCCCAGAACCAATGAGAAACTGACATCTCTGAAGGGTGTCAAGGCAGAGACAGTGCTCTCTGGTGTGATACAAACCCTCTGATAATCTGATTGGAAGAAGCTACAAATAAATGTTGGTCTTACTAACCTTCTATGTCCTTCTGAGGTTACCCTCAGCATTGCAGCAACTGTAATATTACTATGACAACTATTCTCTCATGCCTTAACCATGGTAGAAAACTTGATATCCTGAAGGGGTCAGTAAGGCATCACAAATCACAGGCATTCTGGAAAAAAATCATATGTATATTTCATTGGAGAAAAACAGTAGTTCCTCAAAGTTTTTGCTTGGTGCAATTAGGGACAGAACTTTGAAGAAGTACTTAACAAGGTGGAAAAGTTGAAATATTGTTTTAGAGGGTTGTTGGAAGAGTTTTATATGTTACTTATTTATGTATTCATTTAACAAAATTTTCTGTATGGCATTAACACTGAATAAGTCATGTGTAGACTACAATTGTGCTCATTATTGATGAGAGCAGTGGCTTTCTCTCAGTAGCTATTACATATCCTTAACAACCAAGAGAGGAATGTAAATAATGTATATTAAAGCAACAAAAACTAGTATTTAATCCTGGCTGGTGGTTCAGAGGATAGGCATCAGCCTGCCAAACCCAAAGGTTTCTGGTTCGATTCCCAGTCAGGGCACATAATCAGGTTGTAAACCAAGTCTCCAGCCAGATCCGTATCTGGAGGCAGGGGAAAGGCAACCATACATTGATATTTCTCTCCCCCTCTGCTTCCCTCCCTTCCCCTATCTCTAAAAATAATATATAAAATCTTTAAGAACAAGCAAACAAACCAAAAATACAACCTAGAATTTAGGAAGCCAGACTAGTCATAATCAATTACTTTTTTCCTAGACTTAACTAGCCTTCACATTAATTTAAATACTTATGTTAGGTTGATATTTTTCTCAAATAAATGCCTCTAAAGAAGAAGACTATTTTGTATATTTTATTTTTCAACAAACCTTACCCTATTTTTTAGTGTTTGTTCCTAAATATATAGTATCAAGCAGCTGTGTAGACCTGCATAATAAATAATACAAATAATTCTCCAAATTGTTCATCTGACTCTTTGACACTCAAAATTGTCATATTTTCTGAGGAACAGTTTCAAGTGGGTATTTATCAGGATTCTCCAGGGAAATAGAATCAAAAGGATCAATAGGGTGTGTGTGTGTGTGTGTGTGTGTTAGTATTTATGTACCTAGAGAAATTTAATACAATAAATTGGTTCATGTACTTCTGAGGACTGGCGAGCCCAGAACTGCAGTGAGGGCTGGAGGCTCAAAGCCCAGGCAAGCAAATGCTGCAGGTAGAGTCCAAACGTGATCTATTAATGAATCCCCTCTTGCCCTGGGAGTCCAATGTTTCTGTTCTAACCAGGCCTTTAACTGATTGGATGTAACTTACTCACATTACTGAAGGCATTCTTATTCAAAATACACTTATTTAAATGTTAATCTCACCCCCAAAGCCATTTAAATTGACACATAAAAGTAACCAGCTATCACAAAGTGCTATGGAACTTTCTACTTAGAACATTCAGGGCTGCCCTTGTTCTCAACTTTGATATTCTTCCTGTTTATAGCTATGAGCCTTTGCCTTCATCTCAGGACCTTAAAATCCATCTTAATACCCAGGAATTTAAGGTAGGGGCAGTTTGCATGCATTAAAAGAATCATTTGGCTCTGGCTGATGGCTTAGTGGAAAGGTGCTGGCCTGCAACCCAAAGGTTCCTGGTTTGATTCCCAGTCAGGGCACATAGCAAGGTTGCAAACCAGGTTTCTAGCCAGGTCCTTAGCTGAAGGCAGGTGAAAGGCAACCATACATTGATGTCTCTTTCCCTCTCTGCCTATCTCTAAAAAATAATAAAATCTTAAAAAAAAAAAGACAGACATGTATTTGTGGATTGCTCAGTCCCATTGCTGTATGGTGTTTCCCTTTGAAAGCAAGCAATAAGTTGTTGATTCATTCTAATGCTGATGGGTATTTGGGTAGTTTCCAGTTTTGGGTTATTTCAAATAATAATGATGCTATAAATATTATAGTCCATCATTTGACAGAACATACTTAAGCATTTCTGAAGGCAAGTTGGATTTCCTATTATTTCAATTCTTCTGGCTAATTCAAAGAAATTTTCAAACACTTAAAATAAAGATAAGCCCTATCTTTACACATTTCCCCTATGGCTGTGCTTCGTTCCTCTATATGATTACAGCAAATATCCTAGAGAGAGTTATATATACTCTTTCATTTGTTTGCTTGAACACTTTTCCAGCTAAAGAAAGGGTCAGATTATCCAATTGGACCTACAAAGACCTTTCATGTTGTCACGTGCCACCAATCATTTCAGTCATATAAGCAGTCATATGACATAGGTGAAGGAGGGTGTCTCCTTTTGTCCTTCCTTGTGTCATCATGTGCACTCTCTGCTCCAGGACGAAAGAAGTGAGAGCCCATTGAAAATGGACAGTTATCTCACATAACAGGGATAACATTTCATGGGCAATGAAACATCTTTATTCCAAACTCAGATAGCTACATAATTTAGGTGATAATTTCCAGGACCCCAGGCTTCATAAACCTGTTTAAACCAAGCTGGACCAGTATTTGGAGTGGCTTTCTTCCAGGGCAAGGAAGGTGGGTAAAAGGGCTGCAGCTCCAGACGGCTTCCATCCATCTGCAGGCACAGCCTGAGAAAGAGGAAGGTGTGAAACTGAAAGTTATTTTTCTACACTGTCAAAAACAAAAGGCAAAATGTGTTCAAGTAAGCTTGCACAGAAGAACAAGTTGTGATACTTTTTAATCAGAGAATTATCTTCTTATTCTCTCTACTGTAAAATTGTTATAGAAGGAGATGACCAAGGAAAAGGCTTCTAGAATTATAAGGAAGAAGTAGCATAGAGGTATATCCAACAACTAATGATAATAATGATAATAATTTATGCATTAAATGGCTTTTATGCATGCCAGTGTTGTCATCTTTGTAATGCCTTTACCATTTGTTAATAAATATTTCCTTCCTTACTTTGTAGTGATGATTTTGTATCTTATAACAGGGCCCTACAAAACCCATGTCTGCTCCAATTCATTGCTTTCACCTCATCCCAGGTGTCCACCAATCTCTAAAGTAGATGAACTCGGAGCTTCTGAGCTTCCTTGATTGGCCCTGGCCCTCTGGCCAGTTAATGCACAAAAGAACAGAGTAATCATTTTTACACAGTAATTCAGGCTATCCCCCTCTTCTGCTTGAAACCTGCCAATCACCTCCAGTCTCAGAGTCAAGGCCAAAGTTCTACACTTAACTAGCCCATGCTCCACTTAACTCTTTGATTGTAGCTGCATTCCTTTTCCTCTTGATCACTCAGCTACAGTCGGGTGGTTTTCTCCACTGTTCTGGGAATGTGACAGACTCCTTCCTTTTAGAATGTACAAAAAATCCTTTTTCCAGGAAGGTGCTCCCTAAAATACCATGTAGCCTTTTTCCTGATTCCCTTAGGCTGCTTGTAAACATTAGCATCTCTGTGGGAGCTGCCTGATTATTCTATTTAGAATTGATTCTTTCCACACACCCCCACCCCAGGGACATCTTTTCTGCTTTATTTTTCTGAATATCATTATCATCTTCTAAAACATGATTAAATCAACTTGCTTATTTGTTCATTACATTTCTCCCCTCATTGCTCCACAAAGGCAAGGATTTTTATCTGATATGTTCATTTATTCTCCCCATTCTTCTCTTTTCCAATATCTAAACAATGCCTGGCCCTTGATAAATGTTTAATGCATTCATGAATGAAACGATGATGGAGTGAATAATTTATGTTTCCTGCATTCCTACAGCTCAGCATCTAAAGGCAAAAATAACAGTTTCTCAATTATTGCTTTGGTCCTAAGTATACTAGAGAGTCATTAAGATTTGTCATAGGTTGAGTAAAATCATGGAATCTTTGTTTCTGGAAGATAATTATAGAAATGTGGCTGGACTAAGACTAGAGACAAGAAAACCAGGTATTTGGAGTCATGTGATAATGATCTGTAGTAGTGCTTGGCACGTTGATCTTGAAAATTTCATTAATGATTTCCTAGACTGTGGTTTTATTTGTTTACTTATTTATTTTTCTTTCTGTTTTCATCCAAATAGTTGACCTTGTGTCAGCAAATCCTAAAATTAAAATTAATAACCCAAGGGTATCCAATGATGCCCAGAAGATTAAAATAGGGTTATATGCTATCAGAATTGTTTTCTATGGAGAATACTGCCTTAGCATTCATCAAAGACAAATCTACCCAATCCATCAACCAGGTGATCTGTGAAATAGCTGAACATCTTATAATATGGGAGAGAAAGTGGCAGTGGGAAAGTAGGTGTTATTTCATCCTAGCTTTCAAAAATTTATGGACATTCCGTCCCCCAAAACTGAAGACAGCAAATGGCTCTTAAAGAGGAAAACTCACCTGAGAGTCTGGAGAAGAGGAAAACCAGATGGGAAGGAAAGAGGAGGGGTTGAAAAGGAATGGAAAGGCAGCCCTTGGCACCTGTTTTCCAGCACCGTGATTATTAAAGTTATCATATGTTATGCCAGAAGCTTTATTTTAAATACCTTGTCTGCTCCCTATGGAGTGAACAGTTTTGAATATGCATCTCATTCAAATTGCTTTCCATGGGAGTCAGTGACTGCAGGTAAAATCAGTAAGTAGCTTTGAGTCCTTCCAGAAGAAACAAGGAAGAAGTGCAGGGAATGCTATCCTCCTTTTGTTCATTAAGAAACAGTCCTTGTTTCTAGATATAAAGTAGTTATATTTTGCACTCAAATGCTCTCTGATAGGGCCAACTATTAGTATCCCAATAATAATAATTAATAATAATAATAAGCATTACAGAAGAAAGTGATTAAAAGTTTCAAATAGACAATACTTTTATAGATTAATACTGGCACCAAGAGACTGTCTCACCATTAAGTATTCATTTTTCAAATGGAAATTTATAGACATAGATAACATACTTCCACCAGCTTGATTTCTCATAAATAAAAAGGTTAGTGAGTATCTTAGCCCTAGAAATACATATCTATGCTGATCATGACAAATTCCATCTAAGATACAGAAATTTTTATGTTAACTTTTATTGATTAGTAAATATGTATATGCTTTACTGTTATTACAACTATTACATATTTAATGGTTAAGCACAACTGTTGGATTCTATTTTCTCTTGATATTTATATGCTTATTGCAATGAACATAATGATGATCTGAATTGTTAAATTCTTACTATGCCAATGTAACAGGACAGGTCTGGTCAAACATCATTGGAAGGTCGGGGGGATACGCAGATCTACTAGGGCCATCCCCTTCCTGCTGGAAGAGAGAAAGTTGCAGAGAGCTCTGGTTATGGGAAACTCCTGAGGACGCCTGAATTGAAATTGCAACCACTGAAACTGAGAGCACGTGACAGCCTTCTGACTTCCTGACGCCTAACTATACACAAAAGCCAGGTGGTTGTGCAAATGAGCTAGTAGTCATGCTGCTTGTCCCAGATACTCCTACATCACTTGCATGAGCTGTGGGGGCCTGCCAGTCTCCTGGGCAAACAGATGCTGCACACCCATGCACAGCTGGGAAACTGCTCACCCTTTGTGCAGAATGACAGCCAGAAGAGGGTCAAAGACAGTGGGGAGCTGACAAAAATGGCAGACATTGATACACCTTGGGAAAAACTTGACGCCTCCTTGTGATCGGGATTTTGGGAGAGGACTTTTAAACAGAAGAGGGACATAAGCTCACTCTCCTGGGTCTGGGTCCCCTGCTCTGTTGGCTTCTTGGCTTCTGGAGTTCCTTCTTTGCCTTGCACAGACAGGAGCACTTGTGGGATGGGCAGATGCCAGGCCCACCTGGGGTTTATGCCCCACATTCCTGGACGCCAGGGTCCCATGATGGCATACATGCCTCCAGTCTTTTGGATGCTACCACCTAATGTAGTGAAGCAAATGGGAAATTTCTGGGCATAGCTTTGGGTCACCGTCTTTTTGGGACCAAGGAATATTCCATGTCTTGTGAAAGAAAAGGGTTCAGAGCAAGATTGTTCTCAGTCCCCTCAAACTGGGAACTCTGTTAATAAAAACCTGTTTCATTCCACACAAATCTTGTGTTTCTAAACTAAATGATGGGTTGATATAATCAGAAACTGTGGAATTTATTATAGACTCTCGGTGTAACTACTTATTTTCAGGATATTGATAAATTTACATGTAACTTACAATATATATTCTCACATGAAAATGAACCATGCTCTAAGACTATATTGCTGAGATATTAAGAACTGGAATCAGCTCTGCAACTATTTCTTAACTGTACAAATTTGCATAATTGACTTAATACTAGTGTCTTCACGTACAAAATAGAAATAACATCTTCATAATCATATAACTAGTTGGTATCTGATCACCCCCCTATGTGCTAAAGAAAATTATTATAAAATAAGAGTATCATATCAAAAATAGCTGCACTGGACAGTGGTCAGCAGGGAGTACATGCCCAAAGAGAAGGGGGATTATATGAACAGAAATCCCAGGTTTGAGATTTTAGCACAGGACCAAGGATAGTTAGGTATAACCAGAATGTGTGGGCTGGTGGTAGAGTAACCGAACATTTTGACCTAGGAAATCAACAGAATGAAGCCAGGGAAGTGATGACTACTGGGAGAAAGCAGGGAGTTCCCGAAGGAAAAGAACAGTACAGGTGATCACATATTCTATCATTAACTCTGAAATACACATACATGGTACAGGCTCAAAGTCACTGAGCTGAAGACAGAAGACTGGGTCTGAGATAGGCTTCCTCCCAAGAAACAGAGTTTACAAAGTCTATGTGAGAAAATGACCTGCTAAAATAGGGAAACAACACAGAGAAAATAATGTATATTTTATAGAGTGCAGTTAAAAATTCCCAATATGTAAGAGGAATCAGGTAAATGAAACAAATTTTCATTAGAAAGAAATTGACTATGAATGGTCTAGATGTTGCAACTAGCAGACAAGAGTTTTAAAGTGGTTACTATAGGTTTCTTCAAAGAACTTAAAGGATATGTGCTCACATGAATAAAAATATAAAAAAATGACAGTAGAGAAATATTGACAATGTATTATAAAAGAACTAGGTGGAAATCCTAGAATTGTAAAAGACACACATGAAATAAAATTTTGCTGGGTGTATTTTATAGCTGAATAAAAATAACACGTGGAAGGTTCATTGAACTTGCAGATAAAGTAAAAACTTTTATCGAATGTAAATAATATAAAAAATAAATACTGTAAAAAATCATGGGAGACTCAGAGACCTATTAAATAATATCAAAATAGTCTAATGTGTATTTTATTAGTCTAGAAGGAGAACAGAGGTAGAATGGACTGAACAAAAAATAAATACTGATTGAAGATTTCCTAAATTTGATTAAAAACAAAAATTTCCACACATAATACTCTTTAAAAAAAAAATACAAATGAAATTGTATCTCAGCAAATTACAGTCAAATTTTTGAAGGCTGATATCTTCCAAAAAAAAAAAAAAAAAAAGGCCAAATGTTGAAATCAGCGACATAAATGACACATTATCTAAAGAACATAAGTGGGATTAATAATTCAATTAATTGACATATTATCAGAAATATGTCACCACTACAGCATAAGTAATGAGGAATAAAAATCTACACCATTGCAAGTTTTGTATATTTTATGAGAAATAGTACATCATATACACATATTTTAATTCAAGTACAAACAATAGAACTCTGATAAGAGAAGCAGAGTTAAAAATTTAACAGGAAAATTTGAATAGTATTCTGAAGGGGATGTCAAATAATAAAATAAAGAAGAAAAAGAGCAATAGAGAAACAAATAACAAGAGTAGAGCAGATACCAATAAATTATATTATACATTCATAAACAAAAACTTCAAATGTAGGAATTTTCAGAATATATTAGAAAGCAAAAAAGATCAGATTGTACACTGTCTACAAGGAAACCACTTTAAATATTAAGATACCAACTAGATTTAAATTCAATGGCTGGGGAAATATGTATAAAAACAGTGATCATAAGGGGCTAGAGTCACTCTGATATCAGATAAAACAATTTTCAAGAATCAAAAAACATGTTATTAAAGATAGAGGACCACATCCTAAAGGTAAATATGATAAATTGACCAGGAAGACATAATAATGACAAATATGCAAGTGCCTAATAATAGAACTTCAATACAAGAACTAAAAATTGAAAGGATGAGAGGGAGAAAGAGTTATTTCTAGAGTTATAGATTGATATCCTTTACAACTAGACAAAAACAATCAGCAGACTTAGAATATATAAATAGTGCTACCACCTAACTTAATTTGGATGTTCCAACTCTTTGATTTAAAGAATAGCTATATTCTAAACTATTTTTCATGTGCACATGATGTTTTTAAGGATTGACCATATGTTTCTCTAAATTCTCAATACATTTAAAATATTAAAATCATAGAGAATATATTTTCTGATCAATATTAATTAGAAATTAATGACACAAAGATACTAGAAAATTTCTAAATATTTGGAAAGTAAATAACACATTTTTAAATGTGCCATAATTCAAAGAGGAAACTACTAAGAAACTGAGTGACATGATAATGAAAACTTCAACAGTTGAAAATTAGTAGGATGCTAAAGCAGTGTTTTAAAAGACTTTATAATTTAAATTGACTTATATTTGAGAAGGGAAGGACTAAAACAAATGAGTAGGGATCACACTTTAAGACTTACAAAAAGAATAACAGTTAAACCAAAAGTAAGTAGAATGTAGAGAGAATATAAATGAGAGCACAAAGCAATAAAATATAGAATAGAAAAATCACATAAGCAATAAACTGAACTAGGATTGAAGCACGTCTTTGTACTTTAAGCTAAAATTCTTTCTACTTAGTCATTGTGCCTTTCTTCTTAAAACTATATTAGATTTGAATGCTAGGCATGTACATAAGCACAAATATTTCATTAAAGTGTAGCCATGAGAGGTTTTGTTTATGCTCAAAATCGATGCCATAATAATTTACAAATAACCCAATGAAGAGTATTTTCCATATCTTCTGCAAATTTTATGGTTTATGGTAATTTATTCAATAATACTTATAAAGTGTTAGAAAACAAATTCCTTCTTGATGTTAGTACTAAAATCAACTTAGTGATCAGAAAAATATGTGTTTAATTTTAATCTGGAAATTAAATAATATTTATAGGAATTATTTTGCCATTTGAAAGTGTTCATGTAGATATGTGCTAAATTTTAATATATTTTAATTGTTATTTCTGTCATTTTACCCCATGTGTTTTTCTATTTTTAACTTGGCTGCCAGGAATTTTAAAGCAAATATTAACTATCAGTTTTAATAACTATTTAGTTCTAATTTAATGACACACATTTCTTCCACATTACCTATTTTATAGACATTTAATATTTTTTTAATGTGATTTAATATTTTATGCTAATGCCAATACTTTTAAGGCTGGTAAGCTACAAATAATAGTAAAAAATAGTAAAAATAGTTTGTAAGAAAGGTTTTTGTGTTGTTGTTTATAATTATTGAGTTTTGCTCTTAAAAATCAGCTTTCATTTTATTAAGTTAATATCTCCAATGAGGCATCTCACAGCACTGCTTTTCATAGACTCATTATAAACTATAATGGCTATTAAAAATAACTATACATTGGCAGGCTGCTATGACACTGAATTGCAAAAAAATGTTTATGGCTACACAAACATACATACATACAATCTTCCCCATATATACATGTGCAAGCATATAATTTTATCAGGTGCATCTTTGAAAGTGAAAAGCGTATTTAATGTATGTGTATTATATGAGTTAACACATAAACTCTTTCTTGAAATGTAAAGGGAATAAAAGCAACTGTTCTTTCATCACATTGTGACTTTGTGACATTAGTTTCTGAGAAAATATTCAAAGAAAATATGAAACTGTTTGCTACCTGATCAAGTCTGGAAATTAAGTATAAGCATCGACATTGTGATACAGAATAATGTCCTTTATCAGAGAATTATACATAGGATGATATACATGGAGAATATTTCAGAATTAATTGATATTCAAGAACTTAGCCAGAGAAATTACAGGTTGATGATGTAGTTGATCTTTTCTTACGTCACTTGTCATAGTATGCTTCTGACTTGCTCAGGGAAATCTTTTACCATTGTACAAACTATTAATTAATCCCATTACATATATCCTGTTGTTTAAAAGCTATTGCTTCATATGAAGATTGCTTGATTGAGTTCCCTGATTGGTCCTTTGGTTACTCCCTGAGTTCTTGTATCACAGATGCACAGCTTTGGATGTAGAATGTTATTGGTGTGTTCTGAATATGTCCCTGAAAACTTCATATGTTGACTTCTGACCCTCAAAAGGTGACAGCAGGAGGTGGAAGAGCCTTTGGGAAGTACTTAAATCAAGAAGGTAGAACCCTCAGGAGTGGAATTAGTACCTTTCTAAAAGAGACCCCAGAGACATGCCTTTTCCTCCCACCACGGGAGGACAGGACTAGAAGTCTGTGACCTGGAAGATGGCCCTCACCAGGCCATGCAGGCCTCCTAATCTCAGACTTCCACCCTCCAGAACTGTGAAGAATAAATGCCTGTAGTTTATAAGCTCTCCAGTCTATGGTATTTTATTATAGCATCTGGAATGGACAAAGACCATTGTGATCTCAACCAATTTGAGTTGATGAGAATTAGAACATTAAATTATTACCATATGCTAAAATCTTCCTGGGTAACCATGAAAATGTGAATATTTTTTAAAAAATTACCTTGCTATCTCCAGGGTTTGGGCCTGAGGGTCAACAGTAGAATAAAAATGGCTTATCTTCTGTGAAGTTCCTGAACACATTGGCATCTTTTCACGATCAGAAGGTGTGAGGCTGAAAAAGGCCAGGTCTCTTGGACAAATACCTTAATCCTCTCCCTGCGCTGGAGTCATTACAAGAGCTCTGTTGTTGGAGTTCAAGTGAGGCTGGGAAAGATCGCTGTTGCCAGGCTCTGCTCTCTAGGAAGCCCCGCTAAGACCATGGGAAAACAGAACCATTTCCAAAGATCACAGGCTCTGAATTAAGGGAACCCAAAGGAAAACAGAGACTGGTGTGAAAGTTATGAACTGAGATGGCTCCATGGCCTTCATCGGGGTTAGCGTGAACTGGTCCGACTGGTGCATTTCACATCCACAGGCCAGACCCCTTTATTCCCCGTTAACAAGTCCAGTCATTTAGGTTTCTAACACAGTTGACTTTTCCAGTTATGTGTTAACCGCTCGTTAGCAACGTAGGAAGGCAGAGAAAAACTTTGAGGGTGAGACATTCTCAGGAGATCTTAACTTTGAAAACACAATTAATGACACTAATTGTAAGTTAAACTGGTTTTTCATTATTGATGCTGCTACGGGCCTGACCCTACAGATTTCTGGTCTTCTGTAAACACATTCCTTTGGATTTGACCGCAGAATCCCCATGGGCTAGAAACTGCTAGATGGAATTTCTAATTAAAAAATAAATAAAAAGGGCTTCGAGCAATTTAACTCCAAGTTCCCTCATCAAACGTTTACCTTCACACTCCCTCTTAAACGTGTCCCCATAGTCTCTTATTTATATTGACGACTTGTACTTGACAGGACTCATGAAAGAACTGACAACTTTTCTCCAAAAGCAACAGGCCTTCCTAGGAGAGTTGCTTCAACACCTTGAAATTTACCTTTCGGGCTGAAAGGCTTCACACAAGGTGATTAATACAATTCACAAAGGATCCATTTATAAAAGGATTCCTTGTGCACTTGGGTGATAGTTGCTCAAGTAAGTTTCGTTTGCTTTGAGTCCAGGCTGAAAAGAATTTTGACTTCATAGAACCCAGGTGTGGAGCCCATACATATTTACATGCACTTATTTGCCTCTCTGTGGTTTCTCTTTGTCTCTTCTCTCTTCTAGTCAGTCTCTCTCTGTTTCCCTCTTTTATATTCTCCTCCTCTCTTTATTAAGAAAGTAAGTTATTTTAATGTTGGTGAAAGTTCTGGAAGCACACAAGGGAAACTACATTTTATCTTCAGTAAACATGCTGATTGTAGATTCCTCTTGCCAAGTGAGTGACACTAAAATGTCAATTTGACAAGTTGGTCCATCAAAGCTTTTTCTGACTTGTCTAGAATGTCTCACAGGTAGCTAATAAAAGGAAGATAATATTTATCTTCTAATGTCACCTTTATAGTTGCTTTTGGTTCTCGATTGAGTCAAAACAATATTTGCTATCCAAATCACATTTATCTGCCTTGTATTGTAGAATTCTGTTGTCTTTTTCTCTCTGATTTCCAGTAATAAATATATTCATTATATAATTAAGAGACTAAGTCTAAGATACTCAGGGAACTTGCTTAATAAGTAAAGTAAGAAGAAGAATGGGCTAGTTAGCAGCTACTCTGTACAGGTTGTGTTAATAACAGGGAATCCCAATTAATATATCTGTCTTTTATCCTGTTTAGGTATTATAGCAAATTACATTAATAAGGATCTATCCTTTATATGCATATTTCCAATGTGTACTAACTATTGGTTTTCCTCAATAAGCTCATAAATTGTTTTTCCTGACTTAGGTTAAGATGAGATTCTAAAGCTTAGTCACAATATAAGAGGTAACTAATAGCTGAATAATTTCTCAGTCATAGGTAAAAAGATTCTCAAAGAGAAGGTTATAATTATAAGTTCATTATTTTTGAATAGAGGCGAACATATTCGGGACTGTTGATCACTGGTGATTTGTTAGAAAAGCAACAGAAAGGGGCCTGCTTGTATAATACAGAAAACAAAGTAGAGATGTTTAACCTTCTCAGTTGATATGGCCTAATAAAATCACCAGGGCTTTAAGGGATAAATCACTTAACAGTTAGGCAGCCATATATATACTGGAAATGTAATTTCTTAATCTTTTGTGTTTGGCATTTGCCTTTTATATATAAAATAATATTCCTTCCAGGAATAATCATAATGGGAAATAAATTTTCCTTGGTAATTTATATGACCCTGACTTTTCCCAATGTATATTTTACCTATAGTGGCTGAGGGATGGGGAATAAAAAGGACTACTGCTAAATTTTAATTATTCTTTAGATATTTGGAATACATTTAATAATTTTAGGAAATTATTGAGAGATAATAAATATCTTCAGATTTTTTTTTAGCTGGATGAGTGGCAGTGTATCTCAGTATAATCTGTTTTATTTATTATTTTCATTATAGGGTAATAAGATAAATTTTCACTTGATTAGTTTCTGTATTATTTAGTTTCTGGGGATTGTTACAAATCTATCACACTCAATGCATATTTCAAAGTGCCAGAATTTTGAGGGATTACCATCATATTTGATACTGAATATTATGACAGCAATTAGGAACTGTGTCCTTGCAGGTTTACGTAGACTCAGGAGGTATGCACACTTAAAGCACTGAGTTTAAGAAGTGCCCACAGATGTGATCTTGAAACTATTTGTTTTTTTAAGATTTTATTTATTATTTTGTAGAGAGAGAGGAAGGGAGAGAGGCAGAGAGGGAGAGAGACATCAATGTATGGTTGCCTTTCACCTGCCTCCAGCTACAGACCTGGCTGGAGACCTGGCTTTCAACCTGGTTATATGTGCTCTGGCTGGGAATTGAACCAGCCACTTTTGGGTTTGCAAGCTGGTGCCTTATCCACTGTGCCACCAGCCAGGGCTGAAACTATTTTTTAAGGACAATCAGCATAACCTGACAGAATCAGTTTCTTTTATACCTAGAAAATTCCCAAATCAAAGAAAGGTATTTGGACACACAAATACAAAGTTATAGACTCACTGAACTATATTCATCTCAGGAATTTCCAAATATAAAACAGAAAGTTATAGACTGGCCTGAATCAATAGATATATATTTGGATCCCAGCCTTACCTCTTAATCTTTTTAAACCCCATTTTTTCCATGCAGCAAAAGAGGGTAATTGTAGTTACTCCATAAAAATGTAAATAAAGGATAAATGAGATCATATTTGGAAAGTAATTTGAAAAATGCCAATTGGCGATTCTCACTGAAATATATATTATCTTCCTTTTCTTCTCCTCCTGAAACATGTGTTGAAAATCTACTATTTACATAACTCGCTCTGAAAGGTAGAAAATTATATAAATGATTCACAAAATAAAAAAATGTTAGATAAGAATATAAAAAAATATGAACTGTGGTTTCTGCTCAAAAAGTGAGGCTTTTCTAATTGGATAGTACAAATATATAAATATATAGAGATAAAAGAAGATATGTTGGGACAAGTATCCCATGGATAATCCTAAATGGTACATTAAGGATTTTGCATCAAGTTTTTCAGGTGATGGGAATCTACTAAATACTTCTGAACAAATGGAAGGGCTCAGTTATGAACTACTTCAACTGATTGCATTGAATTCTATTAATATAGCAGACTAGATAATATACTATCTATATATTATAATATAGTATAGTCCAGTATACTATAGCAGACTAGATAAAATACATGATCTGAAAGAAAGGTGAAAAGATAAAAATAAAAATTTAAATATGAAAAGAATTTAAGAGCTTACAGAGTAATTACATGGAAATCACTGTAGTATACCATACCAGACTAGATAGAAGATGTAAACTAAAGAAATAGGGGAAAAATAAACATTTTAAAGGCTGAAACAATAGAGCTCACCTATTTATGATTACATAGGGAGTGATGTGGAATTTAAAATTATTTACAAATTATTGAGTATGTGGAAGCATGAGGCAAGCTGCCTTTGCAGGGACATAATGAATTCTGATACAATAAATGGCTATCTCACAAACATAACATTAAAATGGAAGAGTCCAGTTACCAACGGTAAAAGTAACACTGGAGCTGGGAAATAAAGTTAAAAATAGAAGTAGAAGACTGAACACCCTCAACATATGGTAAATTGTGTTACATAATTGCTGAGGGGGATTGCCATTGCAGACAGGTATGGCCAGATAACTTGCTTTACCAAGGTAACGACATGCCATTTCTGGAATGTGTTTTGAAAGCCTTAGTCACAATATCTTTGGCTCTTTCACATCAGCTATCAATATTCCCCCTCAAGTAGGCCTGACTCCTAGAGTCCGGGTAATTATACTGGAGAGAGCCTACCATCTTGTCTGCCCACCCTATCCATGTCTCTCCAATGACCCCAACAACTACTGCGGTAGACTCTTATTGGGCAGTTCTACATGGGAAACAAAGCTTCATTGTTAAAGACCACTACCATTTTGGCTTATTTCCATAGCATAACTTGGCATATTTTGACTGATAGAGATAAAACTAACCAAGTAATTTGGGATGGATGCTTCTTTCTGGAGGTAAGCAGGGTATACATTTAAAAAAATATTACGACTGTAGAATATTAGCACTATATGAGATCTTAGAGACAATTAAAAGAACTCTTATTTGTTTGAGATAAAACTCAGCATTTAGTGAGAGATGTCATAGGTGATATTAAAGATAGTCCCTTCAGCTATTTGTGTCAGCTATTTAAAACATGTTTCCAGAGGGGAAAAAATAGTCTTTGCCTTGACCTAGGAAATCAATACATGGCTTATATTTTCTAAAACATAGATAATAATAACTCTTTCATAAACAGATGAGGAAATTAAGGAGTAAGAATTAAGGCTTTTGCCTGAGAAACATAGGCAAAAACACAGGCATGCCTGAAGGACCTCCAACAGCCAGAACACTTCAGGTACACAGTTTGGTAATTTTTCAATTATTTGCACTTGTCTTGTCTACAACAGATCAGAATTGATTAACAATTACAAGAAAATCTGAGGTAATGATACAAAAAGTAACGCAGATATCTTTAGCTGCTGGTTAATTATTTTTAACAATTATCCATTCAACCATGTACACTGGACCTGGCAAGCTAAATCTCATACTCTCTGTTTTACGCCTGAGGAAAATGGAGGAAGAAATTTTGAGTAGGGTTCATAATTGCGAAAAGGAGATGAGATTAAAATCTGGATGACCTATTTCCAGATCCAGTCTCTATCGATGTTTAACCAAAGCAGACACACACACAAACAGAAGCTGCTCCTATTTCCCTGTCCATAAACAGTATTTTATCTTTGTTGGGGAATAAGCAGGGCACCTGAAAATTTACTAATGGTAAGAAAATGAAAAATTAAAATATAAAGGTAGAATCTGTCATATAATGATTATTGGTGGAAAACCTAGAGAGTCATACATTATTTATGAATATATTCCTGGTGCTCTTCTAAAATTGCTATGAAATGTAGATATGTAATCCTATTTCAGGCATCTGAAAATGAAAGCTTTAAACTCATCTTGGTATCTTATTCTACTAAGAAATCTTGGGCTTTTTGCCAGTTGAGCACAAATTAAGAAGTGGTTCAACTTCAAAAGGCAAGGGTGGGGAAAGGCTGTCTGGATTTCAGGTGGAAAGTATGTGGAGAAACAACAAAGACTGGAATAGTAAGTTGAATCCTTGTGATGAAAAGCTATAGAGGGGTGGACTTTATTCTTAATTCATCAGGCAAGATCAAGGCATGCAAAGCTTTAGAATTCTATCAAAAGTAGACATAAGAAAGATTAATCTGGAATTCGTAAACAGTAAATGCATTAGGTTAAGGAGGAACTGGACATGTGTAGATGAATCAGATGGGTTTTCCAATATTTTTAATAATAGTAGTAAATAATAATAATAATAATACCCAAATGGCAGTACTAGCAGTGAAGAAAGCAGACAAATACCTGCTATATAGGCATTAGTGTAGCTGGGGCACAATTTGAACCACAGTGTAGCTAAATACATGCCATCCCTCTATGTCTTTTAACATTTTATTTCTGTATCTAAGAGCTGACTGTACTCATTCACAAAATAGTAATGGTAACAGTTATGTGTTTCCTGTAATCACATAACTGTTGATATGTAATGGTATGCTAACCACATGGGTAGTTAAGTTATTCTTTGCTAGAACCTGTGAACCACATGAAAAAGTTCCAAAGCACATTTGAAAGTGCCCTGTGGATTCTTTTGGATCTCTGTGTACATTCATTCCAATGACAGTGACTGCTGTGACACATAAGTCAAACCAACATGTGCTTAAGAGTTTGGTCACCCTACTGCTGATTCCCTTTCACATAATATGCTTTTTTAATAAAGAACAAGCTTTGCCTAAATGTTTCTTTCTCTGTTTATCTATACGACAGTGTTTATCTACATTATGGTCCTGCCTTGTACGTTGGAATAGCTGTACTATTTGTAATTTAAGAAATCTTGCAAATAAAAAAAGGATCAAATATTTATGAGTTTCTGAAGGTGTCCAGAAACTAATTTCCTACAGTTATACTCTCTTAACATTTGCTTATTCTGTCTGCTTTGGAGCCTTACTTTACTAGAATTTTCTGTGCCGTATTTGAACTGACTACTACATAGACACATACCTTAGATATCCCTCAGTACTATAATTTCATCCCCCTTTTAATCATGGAGTTGAAAGGCAAGAGACAACAGTTGGGGTTTTATTCTGTCAATTCCAAGACGTTTTAATAACAGACCACGTGGAAGACAGGGGGTGCGGAAAGTAGGCATGTGGAGAAGGAAACACAAATATTTTTTGACTTCAAAGCAAAGGGAAAAAATAAATAAGCCACTCAGTAGCCATCAACTATATGTATTTATTACCTTTTAAAAATGGCCAGAGGTTCTGAAATATAAATAGAAAGGACTATTTGGAAGTCTGACACCATTCCATCCTCCCTCTGAACTATGCAAAAATGCACTTACTCTAAGAGCCATGTACTTTTTCTTTCATCTTTTTCTTTAGTTAAATTAAACAAGAAAAACATGCTTGCTTAACAAATTCCAATAATATAGACATGCATACAATGAAATGTGTAAGCCCTTCTCTGCCTTCTTTGCCCTAAATAGTTCTGCGTTTATTTTCTGGGAGAGTTTTTCTGGGCATACACACATATGCATCTTATATGTTCAACTGTAATTTTGTTTTGGTCTTTTAAATAAATGGGGACCAGATTCTTTATTTCGTTATGTACCTTGCTGTTTTATTTAATAATATAAAGTAGATATTTTAAAGTCAAAATTTAATTCAATTATTTTAATGGCTGCCCAGTTTTGCATTTATAGATACACTGTAATTTTATTTCTCTCTCAATTATTCCCCCTCCCCCCCCACAATGCTAGTAGTGTTGCCATGAACTTATTTGTACATACTGTTGGCGCTCCATGTCTGCAGGATCTGGGTCCACAGATTCAACCAACTTAGGTGGAAAACTTTATAAAGAAAAGTTACATTGTTGATCATGAGTACTATGTAGTTGGGCCTTTGATGGATGATGGCTGCATCTATATAGAACATATACAGACATTATTCTGTATGTGTCATTATTCCCCAAATAATATAGTATAACAATTATTTACATTGTATTAGGATTATAATAAAGATGATTTAAAACATAAGGGTGGATCTGCATAGATTATATGAAAATACTGTGCCATTCTACATAAAGAATTTGAGTGTTCATGGATTTGGTTATTCTTAGGTCTAGGAACCAATCCCCCATGGTTAACGAAGGGGAGACTATATACTTGTATGTTTGTGTTCAAATATTTGGTAGAAAATAAATCTCTATATATTGTTCAACACTTTAAACATTGTTTTTCCCCTTCATATAATGACTCATTTACACATACACACACACACATGCACACAGGTACCTAAATACACATTTGCCTGTGTGTTCATGATTTCTATAAACCAGAAAGGATATTTTATGTACATTATTTGTAAATTTTATAAGTAGAGCATTCAATATCACTGAATATAATTCTCACTAATGAAACACTTCTACACTTCATTCTACCTCAACCCTCTTAGTTCTAAATAGTCATTAAAATATTCATATATTCGATTCCTATTTTGTACCTGCACCCATAGTCAGGTCTGTGATATAATCCCCTGTTTTCCTTTGCCTGATATTCATCAACATGCTGGTGGTGCTATTTCATTTTTCCCTTTTCTTCCAGTAATTTTAGTATCAGCCTCTCTCTGCAGTGAAGAACAAAGCTACTGTGGAAATGACAGCTTCCCTAGAAGCCATCTAACTACCTTCCTATGCTCCTCATTTGTTTGTTCTTTTTAGAAGATCAGAGAACACAAAACAAGGGCTACATCTGACGAGATGCTGGGCTGAACTCATTTTTAACAGCTAACATGCTGTGCCTGACAGTTCTGTAGCCAGAAGTGTGATTTAGGACAATCGAATGGAGAATGGTACAGTATGGTAGCATCTAATATTTTTCTATGCAACTTCACTGGTTTTTTTGAAAGAAACATTTTGTGATATAACTGATTATTGTCACTTTTGGTGACAAAAAGTCCACAGCATTGAAGTGACATTAATTTTTATCAAGAGATAACCAATTAATTTAGTAGTAAATGGTGGAAAATTTACTTGTGCCTGTAATTATGAATAGACTGAGAGTCAGATATAAAGCTTGAAAAATAAAGGAAACTGCATCTTTATTGAGTTATTGTAAAAGAAGTCCTGGAGCCAATGTAGCTAAAAAGAAAGAAATGATGTTCCCAAAACTGTTACAAGGATTAGGAAAGCCAAAAGCCTCTCAAACCACTCTTTTTCAAAAGAAGTGTTTATTTCTAAAGATAAGAATACTTGGGAGTTATAGTAGGCATTTATTTTGGAGCCTTGTTTAAACAGAGAAACTCCCCCTCTCCTTTTGTCCACATGACAGCCTAGGAAATGGAACTGGTCATGTGTAAGTTACATGCACAGCCCAAGGCTGTCTGTTCATCAGCAAATAGGACTGATAAGTCTATTTACACTGGATGGAAGTTGCAAGAGAGAAAATTAAAACTTGACTCAAATCAAATGTCTTAATATGCAAGAAATAAGCTATTCCAAACAAAAATGGCATTAATTTCCATTGATTGGCACCAAGTTGACAATCAATTTGGTGGGATCATCTGGTGCTCCATGTTGTTCTGCAGCATCTGTATTATTTGTTTGTTCCCTTGTATTATTTGTTTGTTCCACTGCAGAGGAAACCAAAGCAAAGACAGGGAGGACTGATTAATGCAACCTACCTAAATGTTTTTGGGGAATACCATTTTAAACCAGAGTAACCTGGAAATTCTAAAATTTGGGAGTAAAACTACATTGTGTATAGTCTGATATTTAACAATAACAAAGGGAGATGTAAAAGGAGCAAGATATTATTTTCTTCCCTTGTATTTGCATAATCTCATTATAAATCCCCTTTCCTGGGTTTAGGTTGATTGTGCTCATCGCTGATACACAGGTATTGTAAACTACATGGCCATGAGAGTGCTCTCAATATTGAAATTAGGCAGACTAAATATGATACTGCCTTTAACTTCTCCACAACTTGAATAGCTTCACCAAAGGGACAATTTACCTAAAATACTTGAGCATCTGGAAGAATGTCATTTATTTAGAATTTGCCTACCAGACAAGTCATTAAGAAATTCCAGAAAACACTAGCTATGTTTTCAAGATAGGAGGTCCAAGCTAAACTATGATTCAAAAAAGCCTTTTAGCTAAAGTGAAATTTCATCCAATTAAATCCCCACTGTAAATATATTGGCAAATTATTTAGACTGCTCAATAGCTTTGGGAATGTTGCCAACGTAACTAAGATGGAAGGAAATTCTACTTTTTAAAAGCAACTGATTCTTCCACTACAGAATTTAAACATCATGATTCTGGAATGCTTTATTGCTCTCTAGATTCAGGACTAATGGAGCTTAATGATGCCCTCTTTAAAATTTGGGTTACTATTTAACACAAAGACACATTTATCTGAAGTCATCTGTTCTAAGTTCACTTAAGAGTATAGGTCTTTCCTAAAACCCAAACATCAATTTCATTTTAGACTTTTTTTTTCAAGGCCACTACTTGCCTAGTTGGCACTTCTGTGTAAATGATATAAAGGTGCTCCTTGGAATGGACACAGCCTGTGTCAGCAATCCCCCACCTCCACTCTGCTCTCTTTTCTGGGCAACATTATGCAGCTGCATGTTGCTCAACTGTACATTATAGACCTGCATCTTCAATGTGATCTCATTGGACGTCACATTATTTCTTCTATATTCTTTGAAACTCTTCTACTGATCTCAAGCCTTAAACTGTCCAGACCCTCTGATAACTTTGCCAAAGTTTGCTTCATATTTTAATAAAATAAATTATTTAAAGGTATCCGATTTATATATTTTTCAAACTCTATTTACACCCAATGACTATACATCAATCCTCTTTTTGTCTCAGAGCAAGAAATACCCATCCTCTTATCTGGGTTTTACCCTGTCCTCTCTCCCACCTGAACAGGGGTATGATTATTCCAGTCTTTCTTGGCTTGGTTTTGCATGCTCAGGCATGTTGCTTATATTTTTATTCTCTTTAGGTTGTCTTTCACAGAACAGAAGTATTGATTTCTAATTAAGTCCAGCTTACCATTTATCTCTTTTTGAGGATCATGACTTTGGTTTGTACCTAAAAAGTCATTGCCAACCCTGGCTGGTGGCACAGTGGATAAGGTGCCGGCCTGTGAACCCAAAGGTCACAGGTTCGATTCCCAGCCAGGGCACAGAACCAGGTTGCAAGCCAGGTCTCCAGCTAAGTCCGTAGCTGGAGGCAGGTGAAAAAGGCAACCATACATTGATGTCTCTCTCCCTCTCTGCCTCTCTCCCTTCCCCCCTCTCTAAAAAAAAGTCATTGCCTGACACAAGGTCCTCTAGACATTCTCCTATGTGATTCATCATTTAGAATATGTTATCCCATTTGACTTAATGTTCTTACCAAATTTGCATAAATTTTTATGAATGATATTTATTCATAAATCACTTTCCCTTTTGATCATTTTAAAAAGCTATATTTGTTGTTGTTTTAATAATTTTCACTAGCTTTACTGAGTCAGAAAAGCTCCTTGTGTTATCATACTAATCAACCTCCTGTGCTTTTGTACTTTACATACAGGAGACTTGGTTATCAGGTGTTTTCAATTTTATATGAAGGGGTTGCTATTAGAGTTTCAGCATGAGATACAGTAATCACTTGCAAAGTCTAGAATAATTCTCTCCAGACCCTGGCAAATAAGGCTATATCTCTCAGAGAGAATATAGTCATTGATTCACCTTTTTCTAAGTACTTTAAACCCCTTCAAAGAAAGATCATCGTAAAGAAAGTAAAGTGCTACTGAACTTACCCAAACGTAGGAATATGTATATGTGTGTTAAAATATGTGTGAATTGTACATATATGTGTGTGTGTGTGTTGTACACACAAAGACGCGCACACACACGCACACATGTAAACAAGGTCTGTCCAGCAAGTATCCAGCCATGTAAAATGAAAAAGAGAGACAATGATACCTCAGTCCTCTTCAAAGTAAGCACCTTGGGACCTCACACAGTTCTCCCAGCACCTCTTGCACTGTTCAAAAACACTCTGCAAAAGCCTTTGTTGGAATCGTCATCAGCTGCTCCGTCGTATTTTCCTGAATCTCATCAGGAAATTGGCATCAAATTTTTCATTGAACTTGAACATTCCTCTGCAGAAACTCGGATGGTTGAGAAGGCCACAGCTATGGGCAACTGGTGATTGACAGCTTCATTCAGACAACACACCTGCTCATGCATCTCATCTCATGCAGAGTTTTTTGTTGAAACATCAAATCACTCAGGTGACTTAGCCTCCCTGCAAACCAGATTTGACTCCCTACCACTTCTGGCTTTTCCCAAAACCAAAATCTACTTTGAAAGGGAAGAGTTTCAAACCATTGATGAGATGCAAGAAAATACATGGGGCAGCTGATGGTGCTTGGGAGAATTGTGAGGTCCCAAGGTGCCTAAGAAGCTGTGTATTTGAACATTAGAAATGAGTAAATAATATTTTCACAAATTTAAGTGTATTTTCAAATATTTATCATGGTAGATAGGAACGACTCTTAATTGAAAATAAGAACACATTTAGCTTTATTGCCCTTCACTGCCACTATCTGCTCCTATTAATTTGAACAGATCTCTTTTTACAGTTATCTGCTTCCTTATATGCACATTTACATTAATTATATCTGAATTACATACCAGGCAGAGCCATTACAGGACTAAAAACAATAATGTAAACATACTATATAAATGTAAATTGTCGCACCCATCTTGTATTTAAATAGAATTCATTAATCCTGAATCTTCATGGATTCTACATGTATTTCCTGAGTAGCCACTTGAACGGACACACAGGTTTCAGCAGTGAAAAATCAACATCTCATAGAGTTTATTTCCAATGTCAGAGACAGCAAACAAACAAATACTTTAAGTGCAACTTAGTTATACATTTACATAAGAAAATATACTTTAAAATTCCACCTCAAGATTTATTGATATATTTTAAGCTGAAATGAGAGTGAAAATTTAAGTTAATATACATCTATGATAATGTTTTCTTCATTTTGGAGAAATGCATACAGGAAGGGGTATTTTCTTAGAAATGCATATCTAAATATTACACTATTTGGAGTTTAATTGGACCCCTTTTATTTCTGCTCTCTGATGAAATAATATATTGTTTTGTACCCTATTGCAGCCTATCTGTCATTCACAAATATTTATTTAGTTCCAACAATGCTACAATGCTGCTTGCTGTAAGTGGAATGATTTTGTAGCATGCCCGGAGGAAGCCCTACCCCACAATACCTGATGAGATGTTAAACTCCTCTTATAACAGGATTCTGATGAAATTACAACAATGGAACATAATGGATGATAACCCTTCCTGTAAGAAGGTTTTCATAGAGGAGATGATTGAGGGAAGCTCCGAGATGATGCACATTTACACAGGTATAGCCATAGGATGAATACAATTAAAGTAATCTCTGTGAATGTTTATAGAATCATGAAGACTACTACTAATTCAACAAAAATATTGAGCTTTCACTATGTGCCAATCATTCTACTTGAGCTGACGATTTAAGACAAATTGAGCATGCACTGAGCCTGCAAGTTGCCTACAGTTGATTGGGAAGAGAATCACAGAAATAAATCAGTACTTCACCTGGCTCTACTACTTAACAGTAGATAAAGCATTATAGTGTCTCGACAGCAAGAAGCCCAAGAGAAGCTAATATCTTACAGCAGAACAAGAAAGAATAAAAAGTAAACAATTTTGAGCTGACTTTTGAAACAAGAGCTGTTCCCCTGACAGATAAGGTGGGTTGTGCGATGGTGATGGTGGTAGGAGGGTCTACAGAATGTTTTCCAGACAGGCAGCAGGGTCAAGCAGTTTGCTGCACACCACATGCGCAAATATGTTCATAGGGTTGAATCTGAGAAATGCTTTTACTCATGGGTTTGCAAAAATTCCATGAGAATGTATTTTTATTATGCTACTCAACAAAACACAGGGGTGGGCCAGAGTAGGTTTACAGTTGTAAGTATGCAAAACACAGTTACTTTTGTCTTATTATGTATTATTGTATTATATATATTTTTCATACAAAAAGCTATAAACTTACATTGGCTCACCACTGTATTGCAATTATTATTCTATAATTTGATTGTTTTATGTGTACTAAATAAGCTTTACAAAATATTTTTTAAAAGAAGGGATGTTTGTAATAATGTAAACAATAAAAATAAAGATGTAAAATGTTTTAAAAACTCAGATTGAAAATTTATACACTTTCCAAAACTATTACTATCACCCAAAGAATTATGGAACAATAACTCAGCCAATCTGGCCAAGATATTGAAAATTACTTAAAACTGGAGTTTTCCCCAATCTCAGGGCTTTATTTTTTTGGCATTATACAATATTATTAAAAGCTACAATAGATTAGCACAGGAGAAAACATACATAAATTCTGACACTAGGGATCTATTTCGTGGGCTACAAGTGGAAAAACACAAAAGAAGATGGAGAAAGATGTACAGCATCTGGAGAATATTTTATTGCTATTCTTTAAATGAATATCACATAAATTCCAACATATGCTCCAGAAAAATCTCAAGTCTGTATGTTTCTGAAATACATATAAACCTTGACGGCATTTAATTCTCACTATTAAAATAGAGAAACCACCCTTGCCCACTTAACACCAAACTGCTATTTTTATAGCCAGCTAGCTCAGCAAAGATTGAAGAGTCCTATAAGCATCATGGATCTTTCTGTTGTTAAAGGGATGGGTGTTTTCCTCTGAATTAGCTGACTAAAACTTGCCACGCTTGCAAAATATCCTGCTATGAAAGTATGAATGAATGGTTGTAAGACTTTAGGCTAGTTCTTTCCTAAGTATAATTTATAAAAAGTAATCTTCCATGTGTAAGAAATTGGATCTGAAATAAAATTTATTCTCCGTTCACAGTCTGCTCACCTACCAGAAAGATATACCATTCTCCATTATGAAAAAAATTCAACCACGAAATTAAGTGCAGCTCACCTCCCAGTCCCAAATGCATAATGCAAGGAGGGAAGGGACCATGGCAAATAAAAGGCACTCTGGACGCTCATGTCCAAAGAAGTTTTCAATCACACTTCAAAATTAAGTGCCTCAAATCAGGAGTTAATTTACAGTTTAAGATTTAATAGCACAGTCATTGCATGCTAATTAAATGGCAATGGATCATTTACCAACCTGTTTAATGAGGTGTAACAACCGTTGCATATAAAACATACCGACATTATTATTACATTGCCATTAAACTCAATAAATCTGTTTGAATAATTATTGATATTTAAGTACTATAAAATTGCTAACATAACTAGGTATACCTATTTATATTTAATAAAACAAGAATTTCATTGTAGAAATAATTAAATTCCCAGAACCACATTCCTAGTTTTGTATGACAAAAAATTTCTATTGGCAACAGTGAAAGTCACAGCTCCAGTAAGTAAAGAATGCAAGAGAAAATAATTCAGCTCACACACAAGAAATGATCCTCATTGTTAGTATTAGCATCTCAACCTTTCTTTGGGGCATGACTCATCTTCAATTTAGTTAATAAATATAAGAGCAGTCCCACCATTTTTCTTTGGACCTGAAGATTGTAAATCCTTATTCTACCTCCCTTTTGCTCATAGGGGATAACTTAGAGGTCTACTTGTAAATGTGACATGACCTAAGTTGCAGAAAACCAGTAAATTTTATGTGAGGAGTTTTGTTGACCTAATGTGGAGCAAGTATAGGGCTCTGTTGATTGAAATAAACATAGGTGATAGCCCATGTTTGGTGTATGTATTGCTAGGCTGCCCCCAAGATGAGGAAGGTGAGCTATCATCAGGAATTGGTCTACTCTGAATAATAAATGCAATCTTGTGATGTCAGCAGCATTTTGCTGGTGGAAAGAGCCAAAGATGGATTTAGTAAGACTGTGTGAATATGGAACTCCATGTGGGATCATCATTAGTATTACAGCCTTGAATAATTTGAGTAACATCTACTTGTGGACAATAATTTATAAATGTAACAATCTTCCCTATTTATCCAGAATTTGTATTAAACATTCGCTGGGCTAGTCCGGAGAGTCAGTAGATTATTGTGGCATCCGGTATGAATGTGACATTTTACAGGAAATGGATAATATGTATTGGAGACACAGATAGGCATTCAGCTGAAGCAGGATATTAGAGCTAAATGCCATAAGGGTAAATGTAGATATCCAAAGAATAGCATCAATTGTGTATTCATAGTTCAAGTCCTTTTATGTAAATTTTAAGGTCAAGACAGCTTTGCAAGGCCTGAGGACTTATGGAAGCCTGGCAGCAGACCCTTGATATGTAAATATGTAACACACATATGTGTCAATTTTAGCAGAGATCAGCAAGGGTCAGAAACACTCTGTCATCAAATCAGAGTGGCATGTATTATACAAATAAAACAATAGAGAAAGAAAAAATGGTCAGAGTTAGTGTAAAGATCAGTAGAGCCAAAGGTTTGGAGAGGGTGGGATGAATAAATAGAATATAGAGGGATTTTAGGGGAATAAAAATACTCTGTATGATACCATTATGGTGAATACATATTTTTCTACATTTGCCCAAACCATGGAATATATAACATCAATAATGAAGCCTAGCCCTGGTTGGTGGCACAGTAGATAAGGCACTGGCCTGCAAACCCAAAGGTCGCTGGTTCGATTCCCCAGCCAGGGCACATAACTAGGTTGCAAGCCAGGTCTCTAGCCAGCTCTGTAGCTGGAGGCAGGTGAAAGGCAGCCATACATTGATGTCTCTCTCCCTCTTTGCCTCTCTACCTATCCCTCTCTCTAAAAATAATAAAGTAAATAAAATCTTAAAAAAAAAAAAGGCCCTGGCGGGTGGCACAGTGGATAAAGCACCAGCCTGAAAACCCAAAAGTCACTGGTTTGATTCCCAGCCAGGGCATGTAACCAGGTTGCAAGCCAGGTGTTCAGCCGTAGCTGGAGGCAGGTGAAAAGCAACTATACCTTGATATCTCTCTGCCTTCTTCCCTTCCCCCCTCTCTAAAAATAGTAAATAAAAACCTTAAAAAACTAAAAAGAATGAAGCCAAATGTAAACTACAAACTTTGGGTAATTATGATGTATCAACCTATATTCATCATCTGTAATAAATGTAGTCTGGTGGGGCAGGATGATCATAAGAAAAACCATGTACATGTTGGGAGGAAGTATATGGAACATAATCTGTATCTGCTGCTCAATTTTGCTATGAGCCTAAAATTGCTCTAAAAATAGTCTATTAAAAATCAAAGTCTATGTAAGTGCTAATTATGTGCAGTGAAGAATGAGAAGGCTCTGTAGAGTAGAAATTTGAATTATGCCATAATGAGCAGAAGATGAGTTAGGAGTGATGAATAAACTAGGCTATTTCAAGACAGAACTTGAAAAAAATATAAAACAACATGTGATAACATGCTTCAGCATTTTTAAAAAATTATACTACTTAGAAAATATTATTTTAAATAAAAATATGAAAATTCTAGTATTCTTATTAGGGTAGCTACAATGGTGGTATTATTAAATACCTTTTTGAGCAAAAAGGGGTTAGATTCCCTATTAAAAGATACATTGGGTCACTGACGGATTCTGAGACAAGAAAAGTCATGTGAACAAATTAGCTCTGGGTCTTTATCAAAGTGTGGGTTATGATTATGGAGACTTCCATGGTAATTTGGGTAAATTATTCTGTATCATCTTCTCTTCCATAAATGGCTCATTACTTTCTTCTGACAGGCTAGTATATGTCTTATCTCTGATTTGCTTACTTTTTATTATAGCATGTCCTTGCCACTTTGGAAACCTCATAATAACTTACTTGTCATTCAAAAGTAGCTGTGTGTCCTTCTTTGGGAAACTTGATGGTGTACCAGGTACTTGGTGGGTTTAGCAGAATGCAGCAGCCTCTGCTTTAAGCTCCCTATAATCTTGTACTTATTATCCTTATGGTACTAGCCAATGTTGCTGCACACCCCTACTTACCATTTATTCTCTGTTTAGGCTTATGACCTTTAATAATGGATCCATATTTTACTCATCTACTATTATATTTTTACTTTTAATTTTTGGTTCTAGCTTCACTGAGTTGTTTTATAATTGACATAACATTGTGTAAGTTTAAGATATATAACATATTGATTTTATATACTGAATATATTCCAAAATATATCAACATCATAGTGTAGATTAACATCAGCATCAAATCACATAATTACTATATTTTTTTGTGATGAGAACATGTATGGTGAACTGATTATCTATTTATCTTATAAATGGAAATTTGTGCTCTTTGACCAACATCACTCCATTTCTCCAAATTCCAGACCCTGGAAATTATCATTCTACTCTGTGTTTCAATGTGTTCAGCTTTTTAATAAGTGATAATATGCAATATTGTTTTATCTGACATTTCATTTAATAGAATAACCTCAAGGTTGATCCATATTATTGCAAATGGCAAGAAACTTCTTTTTCATGGTTTTCACAAATAGCAGGAGATCCTTCTTTCTTATGGCTGAATGGAATTCCATCATATATGTCACATCTTTTTTATCTACTTGTCCATTGAGGTACATTTACCTTGTGTTCATATTGTCGCTATTGTGAATAATTCTGCAGTGAACACTACAGGAATGCAGATATCACATCACACTTCATACCTGTTAGAGTGACTCTCACCAAAAGAGGTAAGTGTTGGTGAGGAAGTGGAGAAAAGGGCAACCTCTTACACTGTTGGAAGGAATATAAATTGGTTCAGCTGCTATGAAAACAGTATAGAGGTTCTCAAAAATTTTTACAAAGTATTACTCTATGATCCAATAATCCAACTTCTCAGTATACATTTAAAGGCAATAAAACAGAATCTACTATTATATTTTAAATTAGATCTTTAGATGCACAAAAGGTGATTAATCACTATCCACAGTTTGTGACACCCTTTAACTAGGTGGATCATCTTTCTCTCCTGGGTCTTTATTAGAGAACTGGAATTTAGTCCATAGAGGTGTATCAGTGAATTTATCCTCTCTGAATAAAGGCAAACTGTGTCAAGTAAAATTTTAAGATGACCCCTATGATTTTTGCCCCAAGTGTTACTGCCATCATGATTTTGATTTCCAAGGGAATACCATGATAGACCTATCTCATCACCAAGTCCTTAAAAAGCAGACTTTTCTCCTACTGTGGCAGAGAGGAAGTCAGAGAAAGCCCAAGAGTGTAAAAAGACCTTGGAAACTTGACTTCTGGTTTGAAGATGAAGGAAGCCATGTACGAAGGAGTAAATTTGGCCCTTTGGAGAAGAGTAAGGTCCACAGGGGCAGCCAGAGGGCCATGGGGACCCATCTTAGAGCATCAAACACCTGAACAAACTTGGAAGTAAATTCTTCTCTGGAGCTTTCCAATTAGAGCCCAACCTAGAGGGCACATCCATTTCAGTTGTTTAAGAACCTCAGCATAGGCTCCTGACCTACCAGACTGAGAGATTATAAATGGGAATGCTGTAAAGCTTCTTTGTGTGTACAGTAATTAGCAATACAACAATAAAAAAAAAATATGCACTCAAAATCACTGTTTCTGTGTATTTTTACAATTCTATAAGAAATGTATTATGGGCTTATTAATGAATTTGGTATAAATAAACAAAACAGTGGTTAATCTGGCCTATGACAAGCAAGGTCTTCCATGAGGGCAGGAATTAATTTCTAATTTATGAAAGTGTCAAATGTGAAACTATTCATATTTTTGCTTCAGGAGTAGTATTAGCAGAGTGCAATGTTTTTCTGGTTTGGACTGGATTACTACAATTATTCTGAGAGAGAAGATATTTCATCTTTAAGACATCTTTAAGATACTTTCTTAAGAAACTTCTTAAGAAAATGCTGTTTTAAGGAACAGCATTTACAGCATTGACATGTGCCTAGTTAGAGGAACAAGCCAGGATAAAGGCTACTGTACTGTATAGCAGATATCCAAATTCAGATCATGTTTAAAACATCAAAAGTAAGGGCCACAAATTATGATGACAACAATAGGAACAAGTTGGCAGAAAGTGATGTAAGCTAAAAAGTTTATAGAAACTAAACAAAGTGTGAGGTCAAAGAGAACATATATTTTCCAGGGATTTAAAGAACATTTTTTATTTACTTTTTCAGGTGGCCTCTAAAAGGCAAGCATTGAGATTGCATTAAGTTCAATGTTTGCATTGAGCCTAGTTAGAGGCTAATTAAAATAATTAAAACAATATCTGCTATTCCATAGAAAATATAATCAATAATATTATAATACTTATTTATTGTATCTGATGGCTTCAGACTTATTGAGGCAATCATTTTATTAGGTATATACATATCTAATCACTATGTTATATATCTAAAACTAATATAACATTGTAAATCAACTGTAATTGAAAAATAAATTTATAAAAGAAGTAACTAACATCTATTAGGAGTTTGGGAACATGGGAATCATAGCAGTTTCTAACATATATTTTAAAAGATGAAGAAAACAAAGGAACTGTAAAGAGGAGACTTATACTGGAAAGAACTGTGGAAAGATGGATATCCAGATTGTGTAGAGTAGGTGCCTTATCTGTTTTGAAGCAATATGGACCACCACTCACAGAAGGCAAGATGCATTCAGACTTCAAGTATGCTGTGCTGTTTGCCTCACACAGACAGCCAAAGACATTCTTAGATAATATACAGCCTTGGAATGAAAGCAAACCCTGAAGGCGGAAAGTCCTCCCTCAGCCAGGGGTGGGTGAGGTGGAGAACGAGACAGGGAGAGAAAAGCAGATGTACTAATTAGAGTAATAGGCTTTCGTCATTAAAAAATTTTGTGTTTTCTTTGGAAGAAAAGGAATGTTAGCTGCATAATGGTGTTGGCCTACATAACTTAGAAGGAAAAAGGCTGGATCATGGTTGATGTATAAAATTAACTGGATTTTCAGACATATTCCCTATTTTAAAAGAACAGAAGCCAACTTTTTTCCCAAGCAAAATTAGTAGTCCCCTTGGCAAAACATAAAACAATAAAAAAATAAAAGAACTACAAACAAACCCACAGCTATTACTATCTGGCTAAAGCAAAGATAGCTCAATGTACAAACTGTAAAAAGTGTAAGAACCTCAAAGCTCCTCCTCATATGGGATAAATTGATGTTTCACAAAGGAGAGGGATGAGGATATCAAATCAGGGAGGCTGAAAGCATTGCTTTGGAAAAATGAGAGAATTCCAACCTCATGCATTATGATTGCAGCAAGTATGTGCTTCGAAAAGCTATGCTGCTCTAACCTAGAGGAATGGCAGGTAGTAATTACAAAGGAAAAACTGAACAACCAAATCTGGGCTCAAAAAGACTTAGATTTCCAAGGACAAAGTAAACCCTAAGAGATTAATGGAATGGCAGGGATGGCAGTTGAGAGTATGGCTCTTGAAGAATCACAGATGAAAATGGCTAACAGGTAGTAGAAAGTTGTTTCTGTAACAGAAATGGGCTGGTGGAGCCATCTCCAAATCCCCCACAGCCCATGGTTTTGAGGATAAGGGAAGGAAATAATACAGCTTTTAAGGTACTATGCATATCTATGGCAGGCTGCTAGCTAGGGCAGGTAAAAAGGTAAAAGGTCCTGTGACACTGTTTAAGATACTTTGCATATCAATGGCAGGGGCTAGCCCAGCCTGTCCTGAAGGGAGAGCCATAATGAACAGCCACCTAAAAGGAAAAGAGGCCCTGCTGTTTGAAAGGATTAAGAAGGATCTCTGTCTGTCCACCAGGAGAAGAAGCATGATGGAAGAAGCATGTTAGAGGAGCATAATAAGAGCAGCAGGTTGTAGCAGCCGTGTGACAAGTACCCATGCAGTTAGTAGTCAGGAATTTTCCATGCATCCTGGACTAGTAAGAAAGCAGGCAACACAGCTACTTGGATCTTGCCCTGACCAGCTGACTCTAAAGTCTTGGAACTCCAGACATTTGGAGATGACACTCTTCGTAGGACTGGTGCCTTTCCTGGACTTCACCATGATCCAGTGTAAAATGACACATGCTTTCCTGGGCTATTATATGGAGGCTGAAGAAAATGTACCCCAGGAGATGATCTCCCAAAATGTCTCCCAAAGGAGAGAGCCGACAGGCAAGGAATAGGGAACTATTGGGCTTGGTTTTGGTTTATAGCCTTTTGGGGAGCAAGGAAAGCATTGGGTCTCAGGGGGAAAACAAGGCTCTGAGCAGGCGTGCTCCCAGCCACCCCAAGGTTGGAATATTATAAATAAAGACCTGTTTTTCTAAACACTATTTTTTGGGTCATACACTAAGATGCTACATGAATGAACCCCACTTTGTTTGGTAACAGATCCACTAATCTATATAGGAACTTTGTGCAAACTAGAGGAGGTTTCTTCCCTTAGATATAGGGTTGGCTGGGGGTGGTGGATAGGTAGTGTCTTTTATAAGGGAAAAAATTAAAAACATCTTCTTCTCCAAGGAGTGACAAGGTTTAGGGCGATTGTTTAAAGCAAAAAAACACATGACCATTCACAGCATTCATAATGACAACCTATAGCAACATATTAAGATTAACTATATACCCAATTGTTTTTCATTGAAGCCTCCTGGGTTCTCTGTAGTAGTAAAATAATTTTATGAGTAAGGTAAAAATAATTGACTAAAGAGACAGAGAAAAGGCTGAACCAGGAGGCTGTAGCCCCATTGCTCCTTAGGTGGCTTGACCAAGTTTTCACAATTCTCTGTTCTTTATTTTCTTTATTTTGTCTTGGTTGAACCCAACTTCAGTTATCTTCTTTCGTCCAAGTTTGAACAAATACTGCAATGCAAAACGACCTCCTCTAGCTCATCCTGAGAGCTAGCTGACCACAGAAAGAAATGTTCCCTATAGACCACCTGTCTGCCCACCCCCACATCTGCCCAGTTTCACTTTAAAATGCTTGCTAGCCCTGCTTACCCTTCCCATTAAAAACCTTTTCTTCTGTTTGATTTTAAGATACTTGCAGATCCTAAGTTTGTAGAGTTGTCACTATTGCACAATTGTTTGAATGAAATCTTAGCTTATCTAAGTCTGAATTTGTTTTTATTTGACATTTTTAAGGGAATGGGGAAACTGAATATGGTCACAAGCTCTGATGCATGCTTTTAGTACATTTACCACTTTAATTATAATTAGGGTTAAGTTTGTGGAAGGAAAGTTCAATGATTTCTTTAAGTGGTCAGACCTGAATGAGCTTTCAAACATAAAAAATGTTATTTCCCTTTTTTATTCCTCCAAGAAAACATGATCATACATTCTGGTATGTCTGGGACAGTTTATATTACAATAGTTTATAATTAATGTAGATTGGTTAAGAGCTGTTAATTATTTTTTAGCAATCCTTTGCTCTTTCAAAGGGATCTCACTTTAGGTGACAAATGATATAGTCAACCTAAAGATATTAATTAGATGTTTAGATCTGAGTAGATTCTACAACCTCCAGGATAAATTTAAATGAAAAAAAAAAAAAAAAAATAGCCACCCCAAAGGGAAAATAATAAGCTTATAAATAGAGATTATTCAATCTCTGTATAATCTCCAATGAACAATATAGGTGAAGAGTCAAAAGGTACAAACTTGTAGTTATAAAAAATGTAAATAAGCCATGCAGACAATAGATAATGATACTGTAGTATACTGTATTGCATAATTGAAAGTGGGTCAGAGAGTAAGGGGGATAACTTAATTAGCAACGACTGAACTATTTTCATCTTTGAGTCACAGCAGGTATGACCTTTCAGTTGACAATTTTCCACTGGCCTTTATAACTGGCAGAAGCTTATATATAATGTGCTGCTTTACAGCTTCAAAGACAGGCACTTTCATAAGAATGAGAATAGGTGGTAGCAGGGGCTTTGTCATTCAAGATGGTAGTCTTGCTACAAACTACAAGTAACTGAGCAAAACCTGCCTGTTCTCACTAGTGTATGCAAATCCACATATTACTATCTAAAGTTTCATAAACTGATTGTTTTAAAAATAATAATATTTATGTTCTATTTCTGGTCAAACATCTTCTAATCCAAAGTGTCAGGTGTACAATTAATTCTTCAAAGGTGATGCGCCTTATTTTAATATGCCGTTCAGAGCATTCATATTTTAATATAGAAGGTTTTCTGTGCACTATAACCAAAGGTACATGATAAAAATGTTGGGGAGTATGCTGACCTGAGATATTTACCAATTTTTCAACCGTTCAGTTGTTTATTTATTGATAAGCTTACTGATTTTTCATCTAATCTTTACATGCTAGTTCTGTATATATTATATATTTTAAAGTATTTAGCCTAGTGAATAATTTTTACATTAATATTTTAGTGCCAGTAGAACAGTCTCAAATATTCTTATTTTCACCCTCTGAAAAACAAGTTAACATTCAAAAAGATAACCATTGCACTTTACATTGCAAAGTAATACACTGAAAAATAATGGAAAAAAAGGAAGTGCAGATTTTAGTTGGTCAATTTAAGACTATTAGGCTATAAAAAAAACATTGTGTTATTTATGAAGTAAATGTGAAACTTACCATATTCTAGCTTCTTAATAAATGCCTATAAAAGTGTGAAAAAAATACTTTCTTTCTGGTTAATGTTTGCTTACTCTAGATAAACAATTAGTACAGAAACTGCCTGCCTTTATACAGTGTTTGTGTTTCTCTTCCAAAAGGAGGAATTCATTTTGTGTTGGAATGAAAACCCTGTGGTTATTGAACAGGATAATACTAACAGCACTCAAGATCCTTTGCAGAAAAGAGAATAGCACAAGGCTTCTCTGTGGTTCAGCAATGACAGACACTTTTTGGATGCTACGTGGAGAAAACATGCATTTGGATGACTTTGCCTGTCTATTTTGGATACGTTTTCAGCAAAAAAGTTCTGTAGTAGTAACACTAATAGGACAAATGTAATTTTGTTAAATAAATTATTACAGAAAAAAAGGACATTCAGAGTTATTGCATTAAAATATATGTAGTATATATTTTATAAAATTATATGTATACATATAAGTATTTCAGAATAAGTGATAAAAATAATACATAATTTGTTATAGGATAAGGGGTCCTAAATTATCTATTTTGCCTGCCTTATTGATTAAATCACTATATATATATATATATATATATATAGAGAGAGAGAGAGAGAGAGAGAGAGAGAGAGAGAGAGAGAGAGATTTTGTGATTACTGCTCCATGTCTCCCAACAGGGGATTTACCAGTCTCTCTTCACTCCATTGAAACACTTAGATTCCCCATTAAGGTACCTAAGGATAAAGCAGTAAATTCTCAGTTAAAAGGGATGATCACTTTTTATCAAATTTATTTCTTTATTATGAATGGCCATTAGCTTTAATGGTGTGGGTCTTAATTTGAGACAAAAGAACATTTGCACTTCCCACTCTTTAAGTGAACTTCAAATTTTTCAAAAATAAAAACCCAAGAAAGGAATAAATGAGTCCATACTTTATAAACTTCTATTCTGCAACCAAAATAAGCAGGAATGAATCCTTGAGGTTCTGTGTAGTTAAACATTCATTTTGCAGCTGAGACTTTTCTCTGGGCTGACTAAAGAATGCACAGGCTATTTCCCAGGGCTGTCATTGGACACTTTCATCAACAGTGTATTCACTGATGAAGACAAATGTGAGAAATGTAATGTAGAAATCCTTCCATATCTGTTATTTTCTTTTCATCAGAACCTGTCACACATGGTGATATATTGATATAGAAGGCAATGTGTTACACGTGCAGATGCTGGCACCCAAATATCTGTCAGTATTGTTCTTTTTACTTCAAACTACATTTGTTGCCATAAAAATCAGTGACATTAAGCATGGAACATATTAATAGCACTGATAATTATATAATAAGATATTAAGTTTATAGCCTTGAAAATAGCTCTTTTTATTGGAAAGGAGACATAAATCCAGTCAAGGGTGTTAAGATGGGAGGGGACAGGAAAAGAGAAGCTAACTGCAATCACTTTGACCTGAAAAAGGTGCATGATAATACATTAGGTGGGTTTGGGTGTTTATAATGAGCAAAGTGATGGTGGTAATGAATTATCCACAGATTTTGACAATCCATGAATAATATAAAACCCTGCTGTTACTGATGCTACTCCAGGTAGATCAGATGCCATGGTGTTGGCTCACTGGGCTGTCAGCAGCATTATTGTTTAAGTCAGCTCAGTGTCATAGGAAGTATGTTATGTACTCCAGGTTGATTGTGAGAGGAACAGTTTTTAGGACAATCTCTTACTAATTACTTCTTTAAGTGCAGCTTTTGTGAATAAAGAGAAATTCAATTTGGTTTTAGAATGCAGGAAAGACCACCAAGAAGACATTAAGGGCCTTGAAAGGACAACTCTATAAGGAAATTTCTTATAGAGAAATATATAAAAATCAAATGTGTTCCGTGGCTAGGTGGGGACTTGCCCCAGAAAATAATCCCAAACAAGCAGAATGGACTTATGCTGGAGATGCTTTGACTCTCTGAGAAATATTTGCAGAAAGCATTTTACTTTCAGGGTTTGTTCAGAAACAGAGCTGATCCAGGCCCTTAATTTTATCTCTCGTAGCTTCAGTTTCCTGATGAAGCTGAATCTCATCCTCACCATACATCTAAGATCCTTTCCAGCTCTAGATTTATGTGATTGTCATGTACTTTGTCATTTTCTCTTGGTTCTGATGTTTTTCTGTCTCCGAATAAATGGAGGGTTGTTGCCTAATCAACGTAAGACTGATCGTATTGGGGGTTCAAATTGTTTTTGAGAGTAAGATAATACAGCATATAGTCTGGGGTTTCCTTTTCAACTATAGCATTTACAGTTAGAGTTTTGTGAAATCAAAGATAGGGTGAAATATGATAGCTGACACCAAGAAATAACTTGGGTACATCAAATATTTTCTACTCATACACACACCACAATATACACATATACCTGCGTATCTAGTTTGTATGTATATAAACAAACAGAGATCTATAACATAGTTTGCCCTTTAGGTAAAAACTATGAATTGAAGCTGAGGAAAGGCCTCAAATAATAAAATTTGACAGCAATAATAATAGTTAAAAATAACAGCAATAGTAGTCAAACTAAGATGTGAATAATTGGTATTACTTTAATAAAAAAAATCTTTATACAGCATTAACTATGTTCTGAGAAATCTTGTACATATTTAATATATGTTTACTCAATTTGATACTTATGACAACTCAATGTTATAGGCACCATTATTATTATTATTTTTTTTAAATATTCAGATGAGAGTATATTTATTGATTTCTAGGGAGAAAGTAGGGGAGCGAAAGAAACAACAATGTGAGAGAGAAACATTGACCTGCCACCTCCCACATGTGTCCCAATCGGGAATCAAACCCTCAGCCCAGGAATGTATGTGCCCTGATCTGGAATTGAGCATGGCAATACCTTGGTGCATTGGACAGTGCTCCAACCAACTGAGCAACTTGGCACTATTATTATTTATATCCATTTTTAGAAAGATTACCACATAAATGTAAAGAAAATAACATTTACTATAGTTTACAATATGATAGTTCATGTTAAACATTTTAAATATACCATGTTCTATTCAATTTTCACAGTAACCCTGACTGGTAGGTAATGCATTTTCTACTTTATGGATGAGGAAACTAAAGCTTGGATAATTTGAATAACTTGCCCGAGTGCAATGGCAATCTAACAAAAACAAGGTATTTACATAAGATCTATTTGACTTCATAATCTGAGTTCTTAACCATAGTACTTGGGACTTCCAAAGGTTATTTCTTTTTAATAGGTTTAGTAGATAAAAGCATCTGTTTAAAAAGATAAAATTAACTGGTTAGGAAGTGTTAATCATAATTCAAGCTTCAATTCAAGCTTCTTCACATGCCAATGAAACCACTACACTTTGTGAAGATAAGACCTGCATTTGATCTGGGGCTAATGGCCATCATGAAACTGAGGTATTGGGTAGAACCATGTGAAGTTTCTGATATATCACTATTTCTGACCCATAAGAATGGCAATTTCATAATTTAACTTAATACACAGTCCCTCTAGCAGACTTTGAGCAATAATTTGCAAATTCAGTGAAATATCAGTTGTTTGATTGACAAAGAGGAAGCCTCCTGGTGGCTAATTTGTAATATAGACTGTGATTATATCAGAATTCAGATCTCCTTGGCATTATGTTACCATTCATGATTCATTATTCTAAAGGCAGATTTTGCCTATTTGTTTAGACTTTTTTACATGAATGGTTCCAAATTTTCAAGTGCCAGGGGCTTCAGAAGTTAATAGTTTTGCCTCTTTGTGTTATCAGGCTCTACGTACTCAATATTCCTGTTTTCACTAGGACAATGAAGCAGCCATATACACAAATGAGAAAACTGTCTGCTACAGTACCAATGAGTTGCTGCTACTACACACTCTGATGAAGAAGGCTGTTATAATGCATCAACCCAGCATCTTATGATGTTTATTAAGCATTTGTCTTGTAGCTACAAACCCTCCCTTCTATGCTCAGCTTTGTGGTGCTGGATCTGAGGCCCTACAAGCTGTATTTTATTTCTTGTAGACTGGTTTCTTCTTAGTCAAAGGGTACTAGGTGAAACTGGAGCACAGTAGGGATGGGGAAGAGAGGTGGATCTTTCAGTTTTGGTTGCTGCATGGAAGCATCATCAGAAAAAAAGCTCTTTATCCAGCAGCACCAATCAGTACTAGTAAAAGTTGGTTCCAGTTTCTAGTTTCTTCCACCCATCCCAGGACCCCTCTCAGAGGAGCCAGTGTGTCCCCCCTTTCTCAGATATCTGTATCTAGTTTCGTGGGGTCTCTCATCTTACCTTCAAAGCACTAAAAACTCCAGCTCTCCCCCTTCTAACCTCAATGCTAGAGGGTTGGTTATCATTTCTATCTCCAGGTTTCCTTTTTGCTTTTCAATGACTGTTAACATAACTGTAGTCTGTCTGTTGCAATAACTAATGTGGTTTCTGTGTTCCTGCCTGATGCATCCCCATGTTCTGACTAATGTTAATGAGTTACTTCTTTAGTATGGGCTTCTTTGTCCAAATCCTAATATGTAATGTGAGAATGGTATCTAGGAGTTGGAACACATATTTTACAAGCTAGATATCTGGTTGGAGAATGGTTGATAAACACCTGACAATTCTAGCCCTCGCTGGTGGCACAGTGGATAAGGCACTGATCTGTGAATCCAAAGGTTGCTGGTGCCAGCCAGGGCACATAATGAGGTTGCAAGCCAGGTCTCCAGTCAGGTCTGTAGCTGGAGACAGGTGAAAGGCAACCATACATTGATGTTTCTCTCCCTCTCTGCCTCTCTCCCTTCACCTCTCTCTGAAAATAATAAATAAAACATTTTAAAAGATTTTTTTAAACCACCTGATAATTCTAATGTTTAGTATCCAATTCGAGTCATGAGTTAGAAAACACAAGAAACACAAACTAATTTCTTTAAAGATACCACTTACAGACCTACTCCACAGTCACTTGTGAAAAGTAAACTTCTTTCATTTAGGAAAAACTTCAAGGCTGATTTAAGAGATAATTGTATGGAGAGAGGAAACGTTGATTTGTGTGAAAATTTATGATCCATATACTCACACTTGCATGTGTTTTTAGTTACTTACTTTCTTTCTTTTTTTTTAAGGACTTACTATCACAAAGTATTCCAGCCAATGAACCTTGTTCCCATTTCAATTGTTCCTTAAAGTCCAGGTGTTTATATGAAATTAAAAACGGACAAAAGTCAAAGCTTTGAGCCAATGAATGGCTGCCCCTTTTCCTACTTTCTTTTCGTGTACTAGCCATGATGGAATGTCCTTTCCTTCCAGGTCTTTCTTTCTGAGAGGCAACTGAAGCATAACTGGTCTCATGGCTCATTTCTCGCCCAACCCTTCCTGCTAAACTGAGGTTGGTAGCAGTTTGTTCAGCGGAGGTAAAGGGGGGCCCATTCCATATCATCAGATGCAAAGTTATTGTTCCCATTTCACATGCACTCATCATTTTTAGTCTTGTGACTTTAATTATTGGACATTTCGTCTGCTCCTCTCATCTGTTACTAATGTTGAAAGAGTTTTATTTGGGGATTATTTATTTGAACAGCTTAAAGCTTTCCTGGATTCATGTGTGAATATATTATTGCCTTTCCCTTGCTTACACCTGTTAAATAAATTCCTACAGATAAGAAGTTAAACCATGATAAGGAAATCCTTTTACGATACGGACCACTCAGCTATCTCAGCTCCCACACATTACCTATTAGCAATTCCCAGAACAGTTCTTGTTTCCTTACACCTCCAGTTCTTTGCAAATGTTGTTGCTTCTTTGTAGAATCTTACAATTTGTCTCCTCTTCTTTCCATTAGATAACCATGCTCCTGCCACCCTCCCATTAGTAGAAAATTGGTTCACATCTCTGATTACTTAGGCTGCTCCTTGGGGTTGTTACCACCATATTTTGAGTTTTACCCTATCATAATCTTAGTTCAATCTTTTGCACATGATTTTTATGGCATTATTCAATCCAATAATCAAGACTTATAAAGGAGTAGATGTTTTATAAATAAATAAATAAATAAACGTGCATATATAACATAATACAATTTTAAAGGAAAGTTCTACGCAAACCAAGAAAAAAAATTTAGCAAAACTTCGAATTTAGATATGTGTTTCCACCTATCACACCCCTTTAGCTCACTTCTCACAGATATTCACAGCCTTACATTTTCTTTCACATTTTTTGCTTTATTTTAAGTGATTAAATCACATATGCATGTATTCTGAAGATATTTTTTAGTCTTTTTTAAAAATGATATGGCAATGGAAAAACACAATAAAGACTGAAAAATAGAAATAAATAATTTTGAGTGAATCGAAATGATATGATAAACATATGTCTGCATATATGTATGGCATATACATATACACTATAGAATATATACTGCGTTCTTCTGCAACTTGCTTTCTTATTCAACACTGTAAAGATTGACATATTTTTATGTGTAGCTCTAGTATACCAGGTCTCTCCCAAAAGTATTGAGTCAATGTCAGCATAATTAAAACAGTTTGCGTAGCCGATACTTCCAGGACAGAGTTTGTATTTTCTACTATAAATCTCTTTTCATAGTGTAAATATACTAACATTTATAGCCACTCTTCTTGTGCTAAATACTTAAATTATTTCCAATTATATATCTATCATTATAGAGTGTGCTATATTAAAGATCTGGGCTTGGATATGTTTAATTCTTCCTCCCTCTGCAAGTCAGTCATCTCACTCTCTTCCTCTAAAGACTCCAAACATGATGATCTGCCTTGATCTTTGCCTTTCCAAAACCACAGGAGAATAAATGATATTCTCACAACTTCTTGTAAGCTTAAGGAACACAAAAACTTTTTAGGCTAAACCTATAGATAGCATTAACTGCCATTCTTTCTGATTCTTTTATAGCAGTAAAAGTGAAACATGAACTTATAACTCAATAAATTGTATTGCCATACACCTAGAATTCTTAATGACATAACCCTGAATCTTGACATCTCACAGATTGTATTTGACTCACAAGTATTAAGCTTGATTGCATAAAATGATAGTCTACAGACTTAGGAAGGATTCTCTTATTCTATTAAACATCCTGGTTAACTCAACATCAAATTTTTGAAGACTGGACATTCTTGAGCTGGGTGTAAAGTATATCTATGACCCTAGCTCCTAAGAGCAATTTTCACTGTTGTCATGTTTTCCCTTCCTTTCTTCCTATTACACTTCTTTCCTTTATAGGACTCTTCTCCTTTTTGCTTATTTTTGCCCACTTGCCTGCTTTATACAAAGCTGGTTTCTAAAACACATCACCCCTTCCTACCTTCTTTAAAGGTTTTTATTATTGTTGTTATTTCAATGGCCAGGAAACCTCCACCATAATTTTCTTTTTTCTCTTTATACTTTGAGAAATGTAAGATTTTTATCTTGTGATAACTTTTAACCTTCCTGAATGAGAGTGAGTAATTATCTTTGCTATCAGCAGTGTGGTTTACATAATATAGACAATAGATTGTTGTCATTCTTGGAGTACCTCCAAGGACTCTTTGCTCCAAAAACTACTTCCCACTTCAAGCTAGACTCTTTTAGACTGTGATATTCCCAGAATGCATTTGCTGTAATTAGAATCAGGCCTGGGCAATGAGGAAAACTGTATATTAAAGAGCCTTTTCATTTAGATCCCCATTTAAAATCCCATTTTTCCTTATACTTAACTCTTATTTGTTATTCTCTAGTCCATAGTTTTAGTAAATAAGTCAATTGTGAAAAAAATTCACACAAAGGAGTTATGATTGATGTATTACTTTTTTCTGTATTTTTTCATAACTTCTTAGAATTTATAAAATAATTACTGAGAGGAATTAGTAATGATTAAGAACAAAATGTTGTTATGATTCATGTAGGGAATTTCTTTAGTAGGGATATATCATGGTATAACAAATAGAATTACATACAAGACCACTTCTACTGCTTGCCTAAAACTGGTTTCTAGAAGTAAGAGGGGGTAACCATTTTGATTTTATCAGAAAAGATAAGAATTAGAAGATTCTATGGTAATTAGATGCTAAATATTAGAAACAGGATGCAATTTAATCATGTATCCAAAAATTTATTCACTTCCATATGATCATGTTTCAGTTTTGAACAACTGGTTTTGATTAGGGAGTGTATGTCATTTGCACAGAACCAACTTCTATTCAAGAGTGATGTGTTCAATTTTGCTGACTCAGTAAGTACTGCCTTTTTATGGAGATACGATAAATTACTGAAACGTACTTAAACACTATTGACTGGTATTAATGTCTGGATAAAGAAATATTCAAGCAATTATTTTTTTTGTTCACTTTCTCCTTTAGTTTTAGATTCAGTTATCTTCATTTCTCCACTGTTGCCAAAATTTGGCATATTCCATCTATCCTTTTTCCCACATTTGAGGTTTTTTCCCTACATATCTATGATTTAGATGATCTATTCTGTCTTTATAACATATTTATCTGACTGAGAAGCAATATTTCAGCATTGCTAGACCAAATCCCATAAGACAGTGATTGTGCTTATTATGTTAACTGCTATGCTCTTAGAGCCTAGAATACTTCCTGAAACAAAATGTGATTTTAATATGTGTTTTTGACAGACAGGGCCTAGTTTTTCTAATTTTAAGTCACTGTAAAATTATTTCTTACACATCTCCCAAACACGTAGCTGGGGCCTTAAAGAAGAAGCAGACTACTCTTGGGTCACTTTGGTTTCATGTACAACCTCCACCCACTGTAGATTTTACCTCCGAACTCTTCAGCATCTGTGACAATATCCAAAAAGTGAATGTAATCATTGAGACTGAGTTTCTCTTATTACTGTTAACCAAATATTTTCCACTTTCCAACTTCTCGGATCATGGTAGAATAATACTTCACTCTTGCTCCCTTGTGATTCTATGAGGGCTTGATACTAGTTTTGGACAATAGGTTTTGTGAGAAATGGTGAGTGTCATGTCAGAACAGAACATATAACTTTCAGTGCAGACTGCTTTTTGTTCTTGTATTGGTCACTGGTCAAAATTATGATGGTGGCCGCTTTATCTGTCTGGGACCCTGAGTATCTACAACAAGAAGAGAAGCTAACAGACTTTCAATAAACATGAATGACACATTATTCTTTACTGTATAAAGTTACTGAATTTTAGAGGGTATTACTGCAGCATAGTTAAACATATCCTATATAGATAATTGATCAAGGTCTCCAGTTTTTAATAGAGTGTTTGAAAGTTCCATGCACTATGCCGCAGAATACCAGCTTATATTATCTGTGCTTTTGAGGTGGGCATGTTCAATGCTTCCTCAAATGCTTCTTTACTCTTTACCAACACTACTTACTATCTGTTTACATTCTTTTCAGGAGACAAGTGCATATTTGTTAAAACTAGGACTCCTTTAAAACTGTTTCAGATTTCTTCCACCCTGAATATATGTTTGTCCCTCATGGGGTGGCAGCCTCTATCATTGGAAGGAGAGTTAAATCTTTGCTTTGAGGGTAATGCACAATCTAGTTCAGCTAAATGCAAATTTGTCAACCAATGCTCATGTTGAACCTGAGCAGGCAGCTTAAATTTCATTATATACATGCAGAAAAACACTAGTGTACTAGCCACTTTTTATTTTGTTTCACTTTCACTCCTCACCTGAGGACATATTTATTGATTTTGTGAGAGAGAGTGTGAGAAGTAGAGAGAGAGGGAGAGGGAGAGAGAGAAAGAGAGATTAAAGAAACATTGATCAGTTGCCTAGCTATTTATTTTAGAAGATGAGCAAAAACTTTCTTTTGAGACATAATAAAATAATTTTTGATACAATAGAATTAATTTACAGCTTTGATTAACACAAGTGTTCTCCAGGAAACCTCTAAATTGATATCTATCTACATATCCTTTAATTTATCAGTGCAAACAAAGCACTGAGTCTGGCTTTGGAGATCATCCCTCTCTCCCTTTTAGAATTTTATGACCATTTATTCAGAGTCATCTTTGATTTTCTTTAAACCATGGGGGAATTCTGACAAATCCACTTTAAACAGACTTTTGAGGCTCTTCATATTTTTTCAATCAACAAAGTATACAAAAGAAGATCATCATTGCCCAACTTCTTACTGAGAAAGCATATGTACCAGATTTATAAAATGAATCAGTAATGAGAAGAAGACAAGAAGTTGGGGTGCAAGACTTCGATTCACACTGACCCACTTCAATGGTCAATATTTCCTTAAAATATTTCATGTGTTTGTATTGATATTTCTCATTTTTTCACACTATGAGTATATATTTTTAGAAGAAAATGAAAATCAGTCTTCTGATGAACTGTGTCTTCATAGTAGTAAGGTCACCAAATAAAATAAAGGACTGCCAGTTAAGTTTAAATTTCAGATAGGTACTGAATGTAATTTTTAGTATGCTTCATTAAATATTTGGGATATATATACTAGAAAGCACTTGCAGGGCATGGGAGAGCAAGAAGGGGGAAATTGGGACAACTGTAATTGAGTAACAATAAAATAGAATAACTGAAAACAAGAAAGCACTTGCTTATTTGAAATTAAAATTTAACTGGATTTTCTGTATTTTTACTTGCTAAATCCAGCAGCCCTATAAAGTAGGCACTCAAAGTAATCTAACTCTTCTTACCAGTAATAGATGCCCTAGAACTGAAATTAGGCCCATAGTTTTCTAATTCCCTGCCTAGAAATGTTTTCTCTATATCAGACTTACCTGCCATGACAGGTATATAGATTCAATGCATCACCTCTGGCAAAAAGCTGCCTGCTCAGCTATTGGGTCTACCAACTAGAAGTTGAATTTTGGATAATTTATTTATTTTTTCTGTTCTTCCATTGTCTCATCAATGCAATATGGATTAAAATAACAAAGTACTTAAATTGGTAGTTAAGCCACAGAAATAGAAAGTATAAGCAAATTCTACTTTCTCTTTTGTGTTCAAAGTCCCTCCTGAAGATCTGATGCAATCTAGAGCCTTAAAAAGAAATCATATATTTAAAATAATTATTTTTTTAATTATCCAGAAGGTCATAGAATCTTATGAAGCTCAAGTTCCATGAAGATAAAATAAATTTACTACAGTTTTATGTACATTTTAGACCTCTTTATATTCAAAAGGTACTTTGTCCAATGAGGTAGCTTCATAACCCATTGGATCTGCATTTTTACCAAGGTAGAGTTATTATTAGTTGTTAATTTTGAGATTCCTTATGTTTTTTCTTACAAAGGGATGGGAACACTAAACTTGATCAGAGTTGATGGCATATTGTTGACTGATGTGTTCTGTAGAGGGCTTCAAATTCACTTACCAGCATTTTATGAGTTGGACACACATTTATTCCTCTTGTACTATATTCGGTGATCTGTAGCCTTGAACTTAAATAGTGAATTTTTCAGGAGCACTTCATCTTGTGTTCTACACAGCAGAATATAAACTGCAAAGTGGGAACTCTTCAAAAAGTGCTCTCAGGGTTTAATTACATAACATTACTAGTATTGCTCTATTATGAATTATCCAAGTGTACTTTGTCTTATCAAAAAAATTACCATTCTCTAAATTAAAAACCATTCATATTATTTTATTAATCTTTCCATCCTACCACTACTATGAGGGGTAAAAGAAAATGAGGAATATCAGAGCAAACATAAATTGTACATTTATTTGCAGTCCATGCTGTCTGCTTGAATGTCACACTAAATTGTGCAAATTAAAATGCCCATGTCCCTAAGATGATCAGTCATTAAATAAAGGCAAGGTTCATTCTGTGATTGTCAAGTATGGCAGTATGCTACATGATGGGGGCATTCCAGATGGGCATCTTATGCAAGAGGAATGTTCTTCACTTTGCAATAAAACAGCAAAAAACCATAGCTGGTTTATCCAGGCACAGGTTTCACTTGACTCACAGGAGAGGACTTTCGCCCTCATACACTGTTATGAGATAACATTGTTGAGAATGCAATTTGTCCAAGGTCACAAATTGGTAAGTTGCACAGCAGAATTGGAGCGTAAGTAGACAAACACTATAGTATAGTACTTGTGGCTCCCACTTCTGATGTTAAAAGTGAAATTTACTGAACACATACACATTGAACTGGAAATCTTGCTGTTTTTTCTTCAGCTTTATTGAAACATAATTAACAAATACAATTTTAATACATTTAAAGTGTGTAATGCAGCAATTTGATAAATGTATGTATTGAGAAAGGATTCTCACCATCAAGTTATTCATATATCCATCATCTTACATAGGTACTTTTGTGTGAGAATACATCAGCTCTACTCCTTTATTACATTTCAAGTGTACTGTGCAATACAGTGTTATCAACGATAGCCACCATGTTATACAGTAGATCCTCAGACCTAATTTATCTTATTAATAAAATTTCGCACTCCTTTTACCAGCCTCTTCCTGTTTTTTTCAGCCCCTAGCCCATGGTAAATAATTTTCTGTTGTCTCTTTTATGAGTTCCATTTTAAAAATTCTATACAAAAATGACACCATGGAGTATTTATCTTTCTCTGAATAGCTTATTTCCTTTAGGATACAGCCCTCCAGGTTAATCCTTGTCGCAATTGGCAGTATTTCTTTATTAAGGCTGAATAATATGTGTGTGTGTGTGTGTGTGTTAACTCCAGCCTATACACAAACATTATATATATTCAGGCTATATAGAAACACACATATATACACATATTATTTATTTATACATATATAAACATATATATGTATAGTATACACACACATACATGTGTATACATATATAAACACATTTAATACTATACATATATAGGTTATGTGGTATTAGATTTAGGTTGGCCAAAAAGTCCATTTAGTTTTTTCAGTAAAATAAGACATATTTTTCATTTTCACCAATAATTATTGATTCGGATATTTTGAGTATGTTGGCTATCTCCTGCATGGACATAATGTACCTCAACTATTTTTTTTTCATGAACACAATAAAATTCCCAATAAAAAGATTACATACTGAGAAGAGTGTGCTCTTTTTTCTTATCCTAGACAGGATCATAGATACATATCCAGGATTAAAAAAAATAAGTTTAAAAAATAAACTAAGTAGTAAAATACATATTTAGTATTATTTTATAATGATTTTCAGCAAAATAAAAAATATGCACATCAACACACATAAAAGGTCTTAGATGTAGTAAACAGTTGAAAATCTGATGCTGTTTTCTCTGGCTTCTCTGTCTAGCAAATTTCATTTATAACCTCTTATATTTTCACATTGCTCTAATGATATCTGTCCTCTATTGATAATTAATCTAGATAATGACATCCCTGTATATGATGCCACATCTCTGGACACTGAAGTGTGTCCAACAAGCCATTAAAATCCCATTAAATCTTTATTTACCAGTCTCAAATTAAAAATAAACATCGGTTGTACATAAGAGGCAATAATTTCCACACTGACCTTGAGTGGTCATTCCTCAAAACCTAAGGACTGAAGTAATGGTGAGCTAAAACTAACATATTCAGTGAAGGGAATCTAACTAATAGTCTTAGCAAAAAAAAAAAAAATGCTAGAATACATCTAATTCATTATTTATCTTTAGGAAATACAATTGAAAATGTTCCTTAAATGAGCTACACTATCAGAGAAAAAGTTATATTTTAGATTTTCTGTTATTTGTTATTTTTGAAGGCATTATGAATATAAATGACAATACAAATTTTATTATATATGAAAGTGATCTTTATATTTGGATATTTTTAGCCTCCTACCTTAACTTTGAATATTATAATCTTGGTGTGAAGTTTCAGCTGAAGTCTAGACTGAATCTGATATAGACAGATGCCATCTGGTGAACTAATGAAATAAGATCCAGGAGATTTCTATTTTCCGAAAACTGAAGATATTTCACAATGTGATCTTAGTTTTGTCTGATAATGGAATTTTATCTTCATCTTAGTGTGTTTGAAACGGTTCACTATTGGGAACCATGGAGCATCAGTTTGCAGAGATTAAGCCTAAGGTAAGAAATAGCTAACTGTCCTGAATTTAATGTAGACACCAGCTCAATGGCTATGACTCTAATATTAACGAGTCCTTATTTTTTTTCTATGAACTAGTGACATTTGGCTTTTTCTCTTTACATCCTCCTAAAACAGCATCATGTTACCCCCTAAAACTAGGCTTGAAGTTCAATAAAGATTGTCTTAGGACACTGTCAAGAAAGGGATTGGTACAGATGCAGGTGCATTGTATCACACATTTGTTGTTTGTGTCATATAGACATGTGGTTGGGATTTTCAGTCTTTTCTTTCAGTAGATACTAAATATTAAAGTACACCTAATCAGTAGTATTCTTGGCAAAATGCCAAATTTGTCTGGCTCTGGTGTACCAATTAGTTCCCAAGCAGTCTAAAAGTTCTCAAAGAGGCAAAATCCTCCAAAGTGCACATTTTCTCTTTATCAGTCACATCTTAAGCTACCAGAAAAAAAAAAAAAAGTGTGAAATATAAGATCTATAAACTGTCCTCTAAAAGTGAAGTGAGTTGGTGTGGTGTTTTTTCCACACTAACAAACAATTCTTCAATTTTGCAACACCTGCAAGCTATCCAACAATTTAATTCAATTCTGATCCTCTCTGGAATTATCCCAGATGCCACAGGTTAAAGGCTCAATCCCACAAGGGGAAGAAAAAAACTACATTTTGTACCTCTTTTACCAGCCTCTTCCCCAACTTGAGACACCATTTGCTTTTCCCAGAGGCCTCCCATACTTTTGATTCAGCATTTGATGGTTTCCACAATCTGCCTCACCCCAGTTTTGATAATTGGCTAGCATGAGCCAGAGAAATTCACTTTACTCAAAAAATCATTTCACTGGCCCTGGCTGGTGGTGGCACAGTGGATAAGGAGCCAGCCCGTAAATCCAAAGGCTGCTGGTTCGATTTCCAGTCAGGGCAAATAACCAGGTTGCAAAGCCAGGTCTCCAGCCAGGCCTGTAGCTGGAGGCAGGTGAAAGGCAACCATACACGGATGTCTCTTTACCCTCCTCTGCCTCTGCCCCTTCCTCTCTCTCTAAAAATAATAAATAAAAATTTAAAAAAGTCATTTCACTGAAATTAAGCAAGTTATTCTGAAGGATATTACTCAAGAACAGTCCAATGAAAGGGATGTATGAGTTGACCTGCGTGTGGCTGTTGATCTAGAGCTTCCGTATCCTGCTTTGGGACCTCCGCCTTCTCAGCACCACGTGGAAGCTACCTAAGCCCCATCATTTTTAAAGGTTTTATGGAGGTTTCATTATAGAGTTATTATTGATTATATCATTGGCCAAGTGACCTCAATCTTCCCAGCGTTCAGAAGGTAGGGCTCAAAGTCCCGGCTTTCTAATCAAGATTTGGTTTCCTGCTTGACCAAACCCTGTCTGAAGTTATCTAGCTGCCACCAGGCACCTCACAAGTTATCTCATTAGCATGCAATGGCAGAGAATTCCAGGGCTTTAGGAGCTCTGGGTCAGGACCCTGGACAAAGATCAAATATCATTTTTTAAAATTAATCTGCAGAGGGAAAAATAATTTCTCGCTATAGGAAATATTACAGAAGGCAGGAATACATTGCAACTTCCAAGTGTTCTCCCTGAAAACAGTAAGAACAATCAACTAGAGTTTGACATACACCAAACAGTCTTAGACCTTGAAACCTTGCCAAATTCATTTTTAACTTTTATTATTCTTAGGTGATGATCGGTAAAACACCGAGAAACAATTCTCAACATTAACAACATATCATCTGGAGGATAAAGAGAAAAGACGAGAAGACAATTAACTTCTTTCTTCCACCTAAAGACTAATGGTGAAAAAAAAAAAACACAGAGAGCAGAGCCTACTGGGTACCGTTGCAAAAGAAGAACCACCATGCAGAATTCTGGGGCATTCACAGGAAAATAAAGGGGGTTACATAAGGCCAATGATATACAGGGGAGCTGAGACAATTCCAGAAGAAGAAGCTATCTAAGCTTTTCTGATAACTTTCTTTCCAGTTCTGGTCTTGTATTGTCTGTTATACCAGTAGGAGTCAACCACTGTGAAAACTGAGTTTTATGTAATGGACCCAAGTGTCAATTTAACCAGACTAAACTTAGATATTTTGATAAAAGTGTCAGACTCACTATTCTGAAATTTTGTGACCATCAACATGTTGAACATGCCAAGTATGCAGGACGAACCCAGATTACTTTTGTGATAGGAAAAAACAAATCTACAGGAAATTAGCGGAGCTTCTCCTGAAACACATATCTATAATTTGGGACCATATTTCTCATGTGTAACTCCTGAAATACAAAGTTTGAATAAAAATGTATATATGTTATTTCTTTTTTAACTATCTTTTATAAAGTCATTCTTACATTCAGGTGATACTTTCCAAAGTACTATTTTTATGGAAATGTTTGGATATTTTAATAAGTTGAATTATTAAAGTCCATAAATTAAAATTAATAATTAAAAAGGGAATTAAAAAACCAATTCACAAATATTTATAACAAAGCCTGAAATATAAATTGTTATCAAATAAATTTAAGTTAGTAAGTTAATATTAGGTGTTTGAAAGTCAACTAAAAATGGGAATAGTAAAACATGAAACAATTTCTTTTTAAGTTTCAATTTAATTTTATTGTTGTTGTATTGCATCCATCCCCTTTTTACTTCCCTCTGTCCCCTTCCCCACCCACCCACTCCCCTCCAAAGTTAATTCCACTTGTTGTCCATGTCCATGGTTCTTCCATGCTAGTTCCTTGACTAAGCTGCTCCCCTTCTTTCCTTTGTCCTCTCACCTCCCCGCTGTTTTTATTAATTAGACATTAAAAGTGTTTGAAAAATTGTCACTCTGATTTAAATGTGTTTATAATTCTTTACAGTTTAAATATTTCAGTGATTTTTTTTATACATCTATCATTACAAAACTTTCATTTTCTGAAGGGTGATAGTAGACTAATGTAAATGTTTCAAAATACTATAAAATTCTCCTTGCATAATTCATTTTTATTCTCAGAATCATTTGGGCAATATAAAATGCCAGACAAAATTTCTTAATGCCTCAGGGATTGCCAATTATACAATTAAATCACACAAAAATATAGAATAAAATAATAAAATAATAAAAAATGAAACTATAATTAAGAAAGTTAACTTTTAAAATACTCAAATTATTGGCTCTAGAAAGAACTCCAAGATGGGTAAAAAAAAAATAATGTTACCTGGGTATAGGGCACTTGAGAGGCAATGCATATATCTGCTATTATGAGAAATTATTCAGAGAAATGGCTTAATTTTTAATTTATTTTTGTTCTATGATATTTCTTAAGAAATTAGTCAATATTGAATTCATCATAGCTTTGATTTTTCTGAAATGAGATTGTTCAGATAAATTGCCTGGAATATGCACAGGCAGTTAATATTTAAGAGTGATTGTGATCATTTTCCACTTTACACAATGAATGCAATATACTGGAAAACATACACATATACGTGGATCCACACAGTTTAAACCTTTATATTCAAGGTCAACTATATACTATGGTATATGTGATATTTACTTTATTGTGTATTATATTTAAGAAATTGTGATGTGCAAATAACTTATATGCAGTATATTACTAACATTATGAAAGGTGCTTTTGGGGGGGAAATGAAATAGAAGTCCCAGAGTCCTCATGGCCCCAGAGACATCGAAGCGAATAGAGAACATGTTTGGAGCAGACCTAACTGGACAGAAGTTATCATGGAAGCACTTCAGTAGAGAAATTGTCTGCATCTGTAACACTCTTCCCATTTATAGAGAAAGGAAGGCAATGAAGCTTGCTGGCCCAAGAAGAGATCGACTTAGAAAGGAAGTCCATCAGATCCCGATTCATCCACTGGTGGTTATTCCCTGAGTCAACTCCCATCTGCTAAGCCTGTTCTTTGCTTAGTTCAAGGAAACAAAAACAAACCAACATCTAGAGACATCTCTATGTGTCCCTCCACTAAAGGTGAGCTTGCAGGACAATTTTGTTTTACAACTTTTCACTAGTCAAAAGAAAGACTCTTTGCTACGAGCAACACAGAACAACAAATGAATACATTACCATACTGCCAGACCTGGGCAGCAGGTCAGGGGTGGGTTAAAGATCTGACTTGGCGTATTTGCCACTTTCCATCACCTATTGGTGATTTCATGTTACCAACGTGATGTCACTGAATGGATATTAGAAAGAGCTGCGCGTAGAGAACTTGTGCCAGGTGATAGAAATCAGCCTTACTACATTACACATATGTCATTCAAACTGGAACGATTTTGGTAGTTAATGTTTAAACAGGTACAACTGATGAAAATTGGAACAAGCCCAAGCAAAGTGGGAATACATCAAGGTTGCATCTCTGATGGCTGATAGCATCTAAAGACATTTGAGGAAACTTACTCTTGATACATCCCACACTCTTGGGATTCTTTTGATTTGCTTGATGTGGGAATGTTGCATAGTAATTTGATGAAGATTTGTAAATAATTTTTCTTCCTGAAATCTGAATTGAGTTAAATTTCAGAGGCAAAAAAAGTTTATTCAATAAATGGTGTTGGGAATATTGGACAGATACATGCAGGAAAATGAAACCAGACCACCTTCTTATATCACACACAAAAATAAATTCAAAATGGATCAAAGACTTAAAAGTTAGACCTGAAACCATAAAAATCGTAGAATAAAACATAGGTGGCAAAATCTCAGATACTACTCGTAGCAATATTTTATCAGATATATTTCCCCAGGCAAAGGAAATAAACAAATAATAAATAAACAAATAGGACTACATCAAACTATTAAAAATTAATGGTAGGAAGCCATTAATAAAATAAATAAAACATATAGAATGGGAAAACATATTTGTTGATATATCTGAGTTAAAATCCAAAATTTATAAAGAATTTACATCACTCAACATGCCCCCTCCAAAACAAACGTCCAAAATTATTAAAAAATGGGCAAAAGACCTGAATAAACACTTTCCCAAAGAGGAAATACAGATGGTCAATGGACGTATGACAAGATGTTCAATATCACCAATCATTTAAAAAATGCAAATTAAGACCACAATGAGATATCTCACACCTGTCAGAATGGCTATTTTCAGTAAATCAACAAGTGCTGTTGAGGATGTGGAGAAAGAGGAACCTATTTTCACTGTTGGTGGGAATACAGATTGATGCAGCCACTGTGGAAAGTAATATGGAGATACCTTAAAAAATTAAAAATTGATCTGTCTTCAACCCAGTTGAAGTGAAACCAATTCCATTTCTGCGAATATAACACTAATTCAAAATAATATAAGCATCCTTATGTCCATTGCAGCATTATTTATAATCACCAAGATATGGATGCAGCCCAAGTGTTCATCAATAGGTGAATGGATAAAACCACTATGGGACATTTATACATGGAATACTACTCAGCTATAAAAAAGAAAAAAAATTACCCTTTGCAACAGCATAGATGGACCTAGAGAACATTATATTAAGTAAAATAAGCTAGTCAGAGAACAACAAATACCATATGATTTCACTCATATGTGGAGTCTAATGAACAAACTGAGCTAATGAGGAAAATGGGGACAGACTCATAGATGGAGAGTAAAATGACAGCTAGTGGATAGGGGTTAGGGGATGGAGGGATTAAGCAAAAAGGAAGAAAGACTCATGAACATGGACAATAGTGTGGTGATTGCCATGAGGAGAGGGGTATAAGGAGACTAAAAGGCAATGGGAAAAAATACAATAAAGTAAAATAAATTAAATAAATAAATACATAAGAAAAAAATAAAAACTTGGCTTCCCTACCCCCTTCTCTTCCTCAAACTTCCCTTGGAGAGATTTTCCTTTAATTTTGTTATTACCCAAGCACTAATTCTTGCAATGTCTGGTTGCTTAATTTTGTTGTGGAGTACCCAGCAAATTCCTAATACTGGTAAGCAATTTCCTTTTCTTTTTTTCCTTTCCTTACATTAGCTAGAGTCATCTATTGCTTGTGACATCAAATAAAGTGGGTGAAATAAAATGGAAGGAATTATGTCCCCAAATCTTCTGACATGCTCTGGTACATAATCACAATCCTACAAAATGCCATGCACTTCTGGAGGTGAGACTATAGGTGAGACATTCTTTAAAGAAAAATTTTAATGTATTTGCATTAAAATTACACTGATTTGCTTAAATCATTACACTGATTGAAGCAAGCAAAATCAACAAATGTCCTTCTTCGGAATAATTTTACAGACCAGGATTAAGTCACAAACATTTGAAGACATTAGTCTACAGTTACAAAACTAGATAATTAAATAGATGAACTTCACATAGTATCTTCTCCTGCTGGTTTCTTCTGGCTGTCTTGTATATATATATATACTTCATCACACTTCCTAAAGGTGCCTGCGTTGGGTTTCTAGGTAATAATGTTAAACTAATTTGTTAATTCCATATATCTCATGAGACCAAAAATCAAACCTAACTATTTTAAATTGAGGTTATCTACTTTTCAGAAATTCACTTTTCTAAACACATGGGGAAAAAATTCTGTGACCTTTTTTTGTCTATGGTATTCCATATAGAGTTTAATAAAAATGTTTTCAGGAAAGGAGATAAGTTTTCTTAGACATTCATTCATTTATTCAGGTGCTTACTAATCTTTAAAACATTGTTTTTTGCTAGACTTCATTGTAAGAATTTGGTTAAGTGTTGAGAATAGATTGTAGCAGGAAACGTTTACCCTTCCCTAAAAGTACTTGACCTTTTCTCTTCTTTCTTTTTTAAAACACTTACTGTTGTTGTAATACAATTGTTTCATTTTTCCCCCATTGCTCACCCCTGCCCCACTCTCCCCATCCCCTCTGCCACAGTCAACCCACACTTCGTTGTCCATGTCAGTGGGTCATACATGCTGGTTTCTCAACTAAACCCTTCCCCTTCTTCCTCACCTCTTCCCCTGACTTCACCCCTCTGGTTCTTTTCATTTTTATTTTGCAATTTCTTCTGAAAGCTTACTGGAGTTCCCCTTGAATCAGGCAGATGAGAGCCAACAAGCTGTCCCTGGTAAGCAGGTACATTCCCACATATTACTTCCATGCTCAAGTCATGTGAAACATTAAAGAAAAAGTACACACCTCATATTTACACTTTCCATGAAAAAGGATTTCTCCTTAGTATGGAAGGCTTCTGGTGGACCTCCTGTGTCAAGAGGGAGAAGCTTCCATGGCTGTGGAAGTCAACCATTGATGCCCACGCCTAGAATGGGTTGAGTTAGTTTAATGAAGGCCCTAAGCACAAGTAATTGAGTACTTCTCCCTCTTTTTTCCCTCTCACGTGAGAGGTAGCAATCCCAGTACCTGTGAACTATATTTGCTCTATAAGAATCAAACTTTGCACAAGTGAGCTTTTGCAAAGCTTAAAAGAGGGAGTAAGATTTGGGGTACCTTAACCCCCCTTTTTGGTCTCAAATAAGCTACATATCCTACTGGGCATCTAATAATACAGGAGTAAATCTCTTCAGCTGCTTTGTCTTATTTTTAAGGTTTAGAAATCTGGTGGGGAACTTGGTTATTTTTCAACATACTAATTGCCATACTTTTAATTGCCATGAAGCTATTGAGCAAAGTTATGTCTGCAATACATAGTGCTGGGTTTTAGAAGTAGCCTAAATTTCTGTATTTGATTACATCATGAACTGTGCTGAGTTATACACCTTAGGTTTTACATTGGAAATGCTTGTGTTGCTGTGTTTGGAAGAATTGGTATAAAGACAACTTTTTATTCCCAACATTCTGCTGATCTTTTCAGATACATAAATCAAAGTGACAAATATACTGGTATACATTACCAAGAAAGGGTAAGATGAAAACAAGGTATCAGCAATATTATCTCATAAGTAGAATGCACTGAAAGAAAATTAGTTTGATTCCTTATATTATTTTTAATATATTTCCTCTATATTAACATTGAAGTTGTCAATGAAGCCTTAGCCTAGTTGATAAAAATGAGGGAGACAATAATTGAGGAAACAAAAGAATCTGATGACCTCTGTTGCTTATGTCCATACAAATCAAAAATAATCCATAGTAATTTGCTGTTTAGTTATTGCCTCCAGGATCATTAGTTGCCAGAAATTGCATGTGCAACACTCATTTTCAGATGTAGGAAGTTATTTAAAATACAGGACTAAGCCCTGGCTGGTGGCACAGTGGATAAAGTGCCAGCCTGTGAACCCAAAGGTCGCTGGTTCAATCCCTAGTCAGGGCACATAACCAGGTTGCAAGCCAGGTCTCCAGCCAGGTCTGTAGCTGGAAGTAGGTGAAATGCAATCATACATTGATGTCTCTACCTTTCTCCTTTCCCCTCTCTCTAAAAATAATAAATAAAATAAAATACAAGACTAGAGCTTATGTTCAAAATGATATTTAAAAATGGGTATTTTCTTACTTCACATCTGTGATTTTTTTCTAAAGATCATATGCAAGCAAGTTTTCCCACATAGCTTTTGGTAATGAGTTCTAAAGCCAAAAAATAATTTTATGCTTTAAAGCTATTTCAGTACATTCAAAGGGAAATTTTTCTTTTGTTTCTCTGAATGACAGTAATATAATTTGTATTATTATGAATAGAGTTAACATATTTTTACATTTCTTGTAAGAATTTTAAAACTATAGGAATGTATGAAGTTTATTATGATAATGCTACTGAGATTTACTAAGGATTTTACATATGTGATCTCAGTTTTTACTTATAAATAAGGTTTCCAATATTGGTCCAATTATCTTTAGCCTCTGAGGAGTTAAATAAATTTCATAATTTCACACATCCTGAAGGGGTCACAGACAAGAAGAAATCAATCATATTCTTTACATCCAAATAAAATGGCTGTGCACATCTTACTGTATATTCCTACCTGTGTGTGTGTTCTAAATTGGTAATAGAATATAAATTTATAGCCTTTATTTTCCTTTTCATAAGATACTGAATACCTCTGTAAATAAATATTCTTAGTAACCTTATTTTAAAGCAGATTGCACTTCCATTTTTGTCTAAGCCATCATTTATTTAAATCTATCTTTATGTTGGTGTCTTCCATTTTTTCTGGCTTACAGATAGTATGGTAGTGAACATCTTTGCCCTACAAACATTGGTCAACTTTCTCAATTGAAGTAGATCAACTACTTAAAAGCAAAATGCCTTTAGTGTTCATTATAAAATGGGCAATTAAGGAAAATACTGAACAGCCCTCCTACAACCAATACAAAAAACATACAGTGATGAGCATAACTTAACTGGCAATAAAAGTAAGAGGATGCTCCAAAGCTACATTGATTATCAGTCATGAAATTGGACTAATTATTGAAAATTGTTAGTGGCTGTTCTGAATTCCAGTCCCCAGTGGCCAATAGCAGAGGTGCCGTGGATTATACACACAGAACAGGGACAAAGCTGGGGTACCTTTTAAAGTGGGATATTGAGACAAACATTTCCATTTAAAGATCAGAGCACCGGGTGAGATCCTCATGCCCCACCTTGCCGGAGTCTGTACATAATGTTCACACTTCTGTGTTATATCTCACAGATGACGTGTCTTAGTTAATAATTTGTAACTACAAAGTGATCTCCATAAGGATTTTGAAGGCAAGATTCACCCTACTTGTGTGGCCCAAACATCTAAGCTGGTATTGAAGATTGGTTTAGAATTGCCCTTGACCGTAAGGGACACAGAGGAGTTAAAAGTTCACAATCATTTTTTGCAGTAAGTGCCTTATGTCTAGGCTTAAAGAAATGCTTAAATGATCATAGGCCAGGAGCTCAAAATTAAATAATATTCCACCAGAGAGGACAAGCCACTATAGAGAAGTAGTAGTAATGAAGAATTATGTCCCTGCCAAGTCTGATATATTGGAATAACCAGATACAGACTTTAAAATAAGTGTGTTTAGTATGTTTCAAAAGGGAAATCAAACCATGATTAGGGAATGAAATACTGTATAAAATGGCCAGACAGGCTAGAAAAAGATTCACTTTTAGAAGTGGTTCTGTTACTGAACAAAATGGATGTTTGGCAGCTGACTGTCCCCACAAAAGCCAAACTCCTGAGGCAGGTGCTGATACAGAAGAAAATAGGTTTTATTCAGGTGCTGCACAGCCTGGAAGAATGGCAACTCCAGTCTCAAAGACCATGTCATCTTCCTGTTCAAACCTGAGTTTCTTATAGGGATATAGAGGGAAAGGCTTTTTTTCCTATCCAATTATCTTTTATTAATAGCTTTCAGCATGCTATGGTGCCACCCATTTGTAATTCTAGCTGTTGGCACACTCAGTGTGAGAACCTTCCCTGGCCATCTTTGCCAATAGGGGAGACTATCCCACACTCCTAGTGACTATCTATGGTAACAGTTCTAAAAGTAAAATGTTTAGCCCTGGCTGGTGTGTCTCAGTGAGCAGGTACCAACCTGCGAACCCAAAGGTCACTGGTTCGATTTCCAGCCAGCCAGGGCACATAACCAGGTTGCAAGCCAGGTCTCCAGCCAGGTCCTTAGCTGGAGGCAGGTGAAAGGCAACCATACATTTTTGTTTCTCTCCCTTTCTTCCCCCCTCCTGCTCTTCTCTCTAAAATTAATGAATAAAATATTTTAAAAAATGAGTTGCTATATTACATTACACATTACAAGCAAAGATATTACACCTTTGAGGCTGTTGTTTAATGGACTTGTTCTTTATTAAATCTTTCACGTTAGAGAGCATAACACAGGAGGCAACAATACAGCCAGAGACAGAGGAATCTTTTTGAGTTGCTTAGAGCAATCCAGATGTTGGGTTTCTAATAATAATAAATCCTTTCTTATTTGATTAAATTGTGTATTGCTAGGTATGCCCCAATTGATACAGTTATAGAATAATGTTAAGATGACTATAATTTCAACCTTCCTGTGGCACATGATGTATTAAGAAGGGTAGTGCAATGTCTAAATAAAAACAGTGGGTAATCAAAATGAACAAACAAACAAAATAAAACAAAACCAGAAGTTTCATCTCTGTGATTCACCCAAATCAGAAGTTGCTATCTGGTAGGTCCAGAGGACTGTCTCAGGGTGGCAGCACCCAAAAACTCGTACCTGAGAGTCACTGACTGAGCACCTTCATTGTCTTGGAAGGGGCCCACCATCAGGCTAAGACCCAGTTTGGCTAATTGAAGCACTAACACACTGTTCCTATTCCTTTCTTCCCAATCCCACTTCTAATTTGCATTAAAGAGCTTTACATTTAATGCAGAGCTCCCCCACCTCCTATACAAATGATGATTGAGTGAAAAATTAACATGATTATAAAATCTTGATGGGCATGATGCATATCCCTCAGCACTGCCTATTAAAAGAGAACAAATAAATCAGAAAGAAGTCTGTAATGAAGGCAGTAAAAACAAGATAGTGTTTCACTTGGTGATTATAAGCATTACAATATGTGAAGAAAATCAAACACACTTTATATTAAAGGTTTTTTTTCATGCATCCAGTGTGGAAGTTTACCTTTACTGACACATAAAAAAGTTATTGTAGACTGTTAGGACACATAATTTCTTGCCTCCTTTTTTTTTTTTTTTTTTGTCTTAATGACTTTCCTAAGACAATGTGATATAAATTGCTAGTAGCATAAAACATAGTTTCAGCAATAGATAAAAGCCTATTCTTGGCTGCAAGAGGCAGATATTTCAACACCTGCTTCAGGCAGAATACATTGAATTTTATGCCCTCTATTATTGTTTCTCTTTGGGGAACTAAAATACTAATATCTTAAATTTTCAGGCATCAATATTAGTTTAATTAGTGACACATAATTGCAAAACTTGCTAACAAGTTTCAAACATCTGATAAAATAGCGAAATCAGCAACTCAAAGCTTAAAGGTTTTTAATTTTACTATTACATAAATCAACATTTTTAGGATCAAAGTCAACAAAGAGGGGGAGATTATTTTTTTATTTTTATCAGCTGATTTGCAATAAACTTCAGGTCTGAAATTTTTATGTACAAATAATGCCATAAAATAAAATAATGTTTTTAAAAAACTATAGTTTACTAATGAAAACTGTTAATAAGTAATACCAAGTGCTAATTAGTAAGCCACTTTCTATATCCATAAAGCAAAGTAGTTCAACATCATAGATCTCAAAGGCAGGCTTTAAAGAAATCAGGCAATGCACCCAATGTAAGTAAGGCACATTACAGGTAAGCTGAGAGGGCTCAGAAGGGTATTGAGAATGGGGTGGAATAGGATCAGAGAAAACTTTCCAGAGTAATGTCAAAACTGGCTGTCAGAACTCACTCCTGTGGTGTGACGGAGAGCCATGACTACAAAGGCTCAGAGCTTTGAGAGAACCTGTGGACTGTGGGAGCTTCAAATACTTCTTCCTGGCTTGAATACGGATGTGAGGAAGAGCAGGTAGGTGAGGGCCTGACCTGGAGCACATTGTGCCCCATGTTAAAGAGATCAGATTTATCCTACAGGTTACAGAAAGCTAACAGAGAAAGACTTCAATGTAGGAAATGGACTCATTATGATCTATGATCCACTCTGGAAATCATATCGAGTAGATTAGGGTTGAGGGTGGAGGATAACAGATATTATATTAATTGTGGCAACAAATTATAAGGACCCTAACTGGAGAAAATATAAAATGTCAGTAATGCTACAAATTGTCTATCTGGTATAATTCAACTTCCCAACCATGCTTAGTCGATGTAACACATTGAATAATTTACAGGCAATGAAATGAATATCATTAGATATACTGTGGAAGATACAATAATACATGTACTTATCAAAATATATTATTTTCAGTCCAAAGGTATTTTTGCCAAAGCCTTTGTTACAGAGTAGGTTGCAACAGAAACAGCTGAAAGCAAAGGACCGCAATGCAAGCAGAGGACCCCAAATCCAGCAAAGAGACTGCTTCCCGTGTACTAAGGTGGCAGATTAAAGGAGCCTTCCTTCTGCAAAAGGAGGGGCTGTCTGAAAAAGGGACTTGCTCCAGGCCAAAGGCCAGACAGTTAGCAGGAGAAGGGGCAGAGAGCTCCTGGAACCAGAGCTGGGAGTTAATAGCTCATAGTCTTGGGGGTCTGTGAACTGGACACCCCACCCAGGGTGACTGGGGATTTCTGCCCATGCCTAGAAAAAGGGCAAAGACAAGACGAACATGGCTATTGGTTAAAAAACTGGACACTCCCACTGGCTTCCAGAGCACCCGAGATTCTGAGAGAGAGGACTTCTGAAACAAGAGGTGAGGAGAAGCTCTCTCTGGCTTTTGGCATTGGATACTGTTCTTGGTTCTCTCTTAGCTCTTGGTTAGAGGACCTTTGGCTTGGGACTTTTTGGTGGCAGGTGCCCTCAGACGCTCTGGGTCTCTGGCCCTTGTTACCTGCGTGGGTGGGAACACCTGTGGAACTAGCAGATGCCGGGCCCATCAGGGGCTTGGGCCCTGCCTGATTGGAAGCCCACTCCTGGAGGCAGCGTCCCATGTTGGGAGGGGTGTCTCGCTGGCTTTCACTATCTGGCACAGGGCCTGCGTGCTGGACTGCTGCATGGACACTGCGAGAAGCACATCTCAGATCCTGAGAGACAGAGCTGCTGCAAGAAGGCCACTCTGCAACCCATAAGTGCACCTTTCAGACAGGATGGGGTCTGTTTGCGCGGCTAGCTTAAGCTCCTAAAAGGACAAAGAAGGAAATGGGGAACTTCGGGGCGTAGTTTTGGCTTGTAACCTTTTGGGGAGCAAGAGAAGTTCTGGATCATGTGGGTTAGAGGGAATCAGAGCAGGAACGCTCTCAGCGCCCCATGAAATTGGAACCCTGTTAATAAAAACCTATTTCCTTCAATACAAATCTTCCAGTCATGTATCCAGGTGACCAGTGGTCCAACCTCATGCTGTATGGTTACACTTTTCCTATGAAAAAGTGAAGCTAACATTCGTTGGCCCATCACTACCAAATAATGGTGATTAATTTTTAGTATTTTTCTTTTTTGTGCCTTCTTTAATTCTGATCCCAAAACATATGAGTACGGAATTCTTATAATTCCAAAGAACAGGTATACAGAGAGGTGTGACTCTCCAAGACTTAGCAGAGACTGGAATAAAAAGCACATTAGTCTGACTTCAAGGACAATAGTCTTGACCCATGACATATACTCCTCCTAATTCATTATTTAAATTTTTCTGCACATTGCTACAGTAAATTCCAAAGTGAGGCTGAAATTACTAAACCAGGGTAAGGCTTCTTCTATCAACTAAGAAATGTGATTCTGGCTTGTGTAAAGGTTTAGGGAGTAGATTCAGGTTTAGCTGCACTGCAGGTGGTACGCCTGCTCATTTGCAGCTTAATGACCAAGGAGAGCGATGAGCAGCCATGGTGACAGCTATTGCTACAAGGAAAAGGGCTAGGGATGAGGACAGATAGCTGTGAGGGGAGAGCAGCACTAATACCATCAATATTAATGCCGGTCACAATGTGAGCTCAGTGCCAGGGAGGCTGGTGAAGGAGGCACCCATGAGAGGCTAACAGCCACATCTGATCATCAAAGGGCAGCTGTTAAATGTGATTCAGATGAAAAGTGAGAGGAAGTGCTGACTGGGGCACAGCTGAAGAGACAGGCAGACACACATGGTGGAAATTGTCAGACATAAGTGTCATCTTGGAGGGAAGCAGAGTGGTGGGGGAAGGAGCTCACTTATTCCTCAAAATCCACCATTTTAGCTTTGTTCAAGTTAGGGGTAAGCAAAATGAAATAATTAACACTTAAACTTATTCATCTTCCCCAATAATTAAACAAGGTAAAGCAAGTGGTTTCTTCCAAGGGGAACCTTACAGCATCATGATATAGTTTCTCCAAAAAAATCTCTACAGAGTGAAGGACGAATGAAGTGATGAAGACAACTCAGTGCTGCCATTTTTTTTGGTGTGTTTGCATCCATATATTTGCAGGTTCCCTTATACACAGTGCCTGTCCTCATCTTCTTTGAGCATTTGTATTTTATTGCTGAGGCAGGTTGGTGAAACTAGGATTTGTTAATTCAGGAATTGTAGATTCAGGTGGTTTCTTCCAGTTTGTCTATTTGATTTATATATGAGGTCCCTATTTCAAAGAGTGCAAAAGTATGTGATAGTGTGCCTGAAAGCATAAGTGTATCTACACTTGACCTTCTCAATCACCTCCAGTGGAATGAAGAATCTTCCATAGCAGTTAATATCACTACCCGGTAATGTTGCTGTCACAGTACAAACCATTCTCCCAGGGGGAAACAAAAACAAAAATATGTCTTCAGTTGTCTGATGTGTACTTGCAGCTTGCCTCTATTTGAGGCAAGACATTTTAGAATCAAAAGGGAAATGACCACCTCTGCTATTTATAATCAAACAGCTAAAAGCTAAATGAACCTCTAAAACAAAAGGAACTGTATTGAGATTGAGAATAAAATGTTAAGAAGGTATGGCCTCTAGTGATATTCACCATTAGAATAACTGTTTAATTTCTGCAGCAGGATATCAATTAGATTGATTTGAATTAAATAAGAAGAGAGGAGATGTGTGAAGCAGAAGAGTAAAGAACTAAATAAATATCAGATGATGGAATACATAAGGTAAAAAAGGGCATACAATTAAAAGTAGTGAATGTGCAGATATGAGCCTTTTATACACACTGTTTGTAGACAAAATTAAAGGGAATATTGGCACAAGAGGAAGGAAGGCAAGATTTCAGTAACTGGAGCTTAATCTTGTTCTCAATCTGCCTTGTTAACCTCTGTTCCCTATAAATCTCACAGGATCCTTTGATTTAGTTAAATCAATGATTTCACGTTAAGAGGATCTATGTTCCCCCCTAGAACAATAATGAGCATTTTATAAAAAGTTAAATATTTGTTGAGTTAAAGAATGAATAGAACCTGAAAACTGTTCTTTCCATTCCCATACATACACCTTTTAAGCTTTCCTCCTTGAATCTTGTGATAATAATTTAAGATTCCTCTTAAAATTCTCACTTCTTTTGAGATTCTTTGGAAGCAATTTTAGCCCAAAATAATTTATCTTGTGAAATTAAACTGTTTTCTTTTGGTTCTGTTAATGTAACATATTATATGCAATAGCATGACACATTTTGTAGTTATTTTGGAACATACATATTTATTTTTTACACATGGAAATTAGTGAATTTCTATACAATGCCATGTTTGGTTTGTTGAGAATCAGGAACTCATTGGTAATATTATTACACCTCTTTAGCAACTAGCATAATATTAATATTTTATTATGATATAGTTCAATAATCATTGAAGAGATGGGTAAATTAAAGAGCAAAAAGCTCAATAAAACCAGGTCCAAGATATTATTTTTATTGTACTTATGACTGCAGGACATGAGAAAAGTGATGATTGAGTTATTTTTTCTTCAAATTAGGTTAGAATAGCAAAGGTTGGTGATAATAAAGCTACAGATTTGCTCAGCAAAACATTTGAAATGGTGTTTCCTATAGTAAGAGAGAACCTTTTCTAAAATTGGTATGATAAACAATTAGGTAAATTAAACAATACAATAAATAGCCCAAGTGTTATGTTTGCTTGAAACATGACCTATGAAAGAGCAATGAAAACAATTTTGTGCTTTTTTTTTGTTATGCTTTTGTTTATTATTTGGTATGCCTATTTCATGAGATAAAACATCATGCATTAGATCTCTACTCGTCAAAATCAACTTAAAAGACTATTTGCTTATAGATGAACAGAGACACCCCCCCCCCGCCCCCCAGAGAGAGAGAGAGAGAGAGAGAGAGAGAGAGAGAAACAGTGGGGAGTGTTTCTCAGAAAAAACCTGAGAGTTCAAAAACAATAGATTCAGTATACTAAGAGAGCTGGACAAAAATGTCCACTAAGTAAGACAACTGTAGGAAGCCAGCTGAGCCCTGACTGGTGGCCCAGTGGATTGGCATAGGCCTGCCAATACAAAAGTCACTGGTTCCATTCCCAGCCAGGGCACAAAGCTAGGTTGCAAGCCAGGTCCCCTGCTGGAGACAGGTGAAAGGCAATCATATGTTGATGTTTCTCTCCCTTTCTTCTTCCTTCCTTCTTCCCTGCCCTTCTCTTTGAAAATAATAAACAAAATCTTTTAAAAAATTAAAGAAAAAAGAAAGAAAGAAAGAAACCAGCTGAGTGACCTTGTGTGGCACAGAAACCTGCAGGGATTGGACACAAACTAGGGAAAAAGATGGAGGTAATCTTAGACTATGCAGGTTGATTTCAACTCTGTGGAACAACTTGGGTTCTGAATTCTTTGACCTTGTGACAGTTTAGGCCAATCTATTCTCTAACACCATGTCATACCTAAACATTTCCTCCAAATTTTTTGTTGTTGTTGTTCCTGGTCCTGGAAATACCCAGCTAGTGGAGGTAGGCACAGGGCCATCAGTGTGGTTGTACAACAAACTGAAGAGAACCAGCCATCATGTTTATGAACTAAGTCTGATTAACTCCACAGCACCCATTGTTATGCCCCCAAAGCCGGTTCATTGCTTCCTCACATTGCAGGAAATTCATCAGACTGCAACCTAAACCCAGCTCATACCCATATGAACTTGCAAGAAGCTGTTAAATGCTTTGCTTTGAAATATGAGTGAAGAGCAATGATCATTACACACTTGGGGAGGGAACCAACATTAAAGAGAGTGATGAAAATGATCAAAGAGTGAAACAGAATTAGTTAAAGTCTAAAAAGGAGAGGAATGTCAAGTGCGGTCAGCAAGGGGAACCAATGTGAACTTGGATGTGCAAAGATGTTACTGGAGATCACTGTGGAGTATGTAGTGTCTGCGTGATTGACCTCAGCTACTCAGGCACCATGCTCTCAGCACAAAGACATGTGACAATATGTTTACTCATTTTCTCAAACTCTATTGTGAGTCTCTCTCAATAAGGTTGGCTGCTTTGCAGGACCTATATGTACTCAGATCCTGTCCATGCAGGTTACACTCTTGGTTCTGATGCCACTGAACTTCCTGGTTGACTCTTGCAGTGCACCTCACCCTCTGACACCACTAATCAGAATAGACACACTGAGAGAGAACTAGCAAGGCATGCACCCAAAGGTGCACCAAAGGAAGGATATGTAAATTCACTTATCACACTCCTATGCTAAATATCAACCAGATGTTATAATACTTCAAAACTAAAATGCTTTGATACATAACTTAGACTGCATGTTAGCCTCCTATATATTTTTTCAAAACATACAAGTTAAAAAAGTTTTGAATAAAGAAACCAGGTTTTAAAGATGTTATCCAATATCTACATTCAAGAAGAAAAAGAACAAGAAAAAAATCAATATGTTTCCATGTAACTATCTTCAAATACTTTAAAAATATATATATAGTTTGGAGTTCCCATGGTCAGCCAGATATTTACAATAAGTAAAGATCAAAACAGAAATTCAACCTGATTCATTTTATTGAGAGTAAAGATGCTTGTCTTATTTTTTTAACTACCTGTCTTTAGATTTTTTTTCTCTACTGTTTGGGTCTCTAAGATTACACAATAATTTCCAAGTTTTCCCAAATTAGAGTTAACTTCAGGATAATATCTATTATCAAAGCTATCAGGCTTGGTTTGATGCACTTAGAGGAAGGGTTTAGATCTAAGATTTTCAAAGCCTCAACAGAACAAATAATCTTTGTTTATTCACACAGTCACTTTTATTTAAGCTTTATTTTACTCATCCTCTCACCAGACTCATAAAATTCCATTTTGCCAATAGATATGCACTTCAATTGCCAAAGAGGTAAATGCAGGGTGTACTTAGTTATCAGATCAGCATTGACCTTTAAACTTTAAACATCACAAGAACATTCTAAATTTATAGGAACAATTTAAAATGTTTTCAACACATAGCCTCAAATATAGACTTTTCTCTCTGCCTAAAGCTTCATTCGTCTTCCCCACTTAATTTTTCTCTTCAGTGAGATGTAGACTCAGGTTGAAAAGCACATATAATATAAGTATCTTATGGCTTCAAAGAGAAATTAAAGGCAGCAGAGCATATTATAGTCCTAAATTTCTGTCTGGCTTAAAATTATGTACAGTGAAACAGATTATTTCTACATCTAAAATTTGAAACAAGTTCATAATATTGAATTATCTCAGGTTTTATACATTATTTTTTACATACAAGGTGTCACGTATATGCTAGCACAAAATAGAAAATTATTCAAGATTGAACTATCTAATAGTTGGCAGTATTGGCAGAGAGAAGTGGTTGTTCAAGACCTTCTACAAGTAATAATGATACAAAACAGGCTAACTTTTAAAATTCACTACATTAAAAAGAACTGGAAAGCATCCAAAAGAAGCCAGAAACCAGAAGAGAGTTTTACTTTTGAAGTCACAAATAGAGGAAAAATCTGAAGGTGAAAACATAGGGTAAAACCAAAGTAGGTTTACAGCTTTGAGTACGTGAAACACAGAATTTATTCTTGTATTAGTTATCAATCATTGTGTTATTTTCCATGTGAACAACTAAACCTGCTTTTGCCTCACCTTGTATTAGAACAATAGATTCAAATCACACACACACACACAACGTGTTAACAGAGAATTCTATATCTGGCAAGATTCAGATCACAATGTGGAACGAATCTGGAGCCAGCAGATGGGCCCTATGTGGGCTGTGCCATCTGAAGGCAAACGGGATTACAGAGCCTGGGGGGTGAGCATTAGAAATGGCAAATATGCAGATCAACATAATCTTTTGTCACTCAAATGTTTAGCATTTCTTAATTTTCTTTAAGGAACATTTATCTGTTGAAAGCTAAATTGTAAGATGCTTTGCAGAAATTCATAACATACATATGCCAATAATGGCACAAAGTACAGGGTAGGATAGTAAATGGAAATATAGGACATTAAAGTTTCTACATATTACTAGATCTAATTCAATATTAAATATAAGGGTACTAATATTAATTAAAGGCATGTACAGGGGGTTGCAAATGTAGGTTTATAGTTACAATATAAATAAGTAATATAATAATAATAATGCAAGAATAAACTATTTTGGGTACACACAACTGTAAACCACACCTGTATTTTAATTTCTAGTTCCATTAAATATGTACTTGAATTCCAATTTGTAAAAATAATGCAGAGAAATATAGCTAGAAAGCAAAAACAGAAAATAAAATGGAATACTAAGGAAACGTCTGATTAACAGAAAACTAAGTCAGGAAAGAAAACTCAGAAACAATGAAAAGAGAAAGGAAATGGAAAACAAATAGCAAAATAACATTCAAACAACACTTCTATTAAATAAAAAATTCAGTAAACGGCTGTTATGACTGTAAAAATATGTTAAGTGGAGCACAGGGCCCCACATGGTGAGCTACAGTTCAACAACAGCCTGGGAACTGAGAGGATAGAGAAGGTTCAACAACAGAGGGTATCAGGAAACTCTGGAGAGTTATGAAAATGTTCTCTCTTGTAATCCTGGCCAGGGTTTGTACTTGTGTGTTTACCAAACTCATTGAATTCTACCTTTTAAAGATTTTGGTTGTTATTTTTAGAGAGAAGGGAAGGGAGAGAGGGAGAGAGACATCCATGTATGGTTGCCTTTCACCTGCCTCCAGCTATAGACCTGGCTGGAGACCTGGCTTACAACCTGGTTATGTGCCCAGCGACTTTGGGGTTCACAGGCCAGTGCCTTATCCACTGTGCCACCAGCAAAGGCTGAATTCTACCTTTTAAACGGTGTTGTTTAGTATACTTAAAATTGATTTGTTTCAAAAGTACATGGTAAACAAGGAAAGTGAAATTATTAAACTATTAGTAATAAGAAGAATGATTAATTTATTCCGGAGTCAAGCCAATTGCTGGTGAAATAGGTGTTGTTGGGAAGAAGGGCACTGAAGGAAAAGAGAGGAAAGAAGCCATAATTGCCCAGTGACCCCTGCGAAATAGGGAATTTGACAATTCACCTAATTTCCACAAAGATGCTCTGTCATGGGTGCTTCTGCCATATTAAACATGAGAAAACTGTTCAGTAAGACATTATAAAATCCCACAGGATAGTAAATGTCTAAGTTGCTTAGATTTTAAAGATCATACTTTTTGCTGCATGTCACTCCTCTTCCACTATTCCAACTGTTAAGTGGACTAGTTTGCAAAAGTATTAATAAAAACAGCTCTAAGTAATTTATTTAATTAGTGAAAGGGCAAGGGTAACACAAATGGATAATAAATAACTTTAGCGAAGTGTGAACACAGCCATTGGTTGATTGATTGATTGATTGATTGATTATATTTCTATTTTAACCTGATGTTAAAATCTGTTGTTGTTGATAGGGGTGTTATGCTAGTAAATATTTAATAGTCAGCTTGATAGAAAGTGGAAGGAAAAGGCCAAGTGTGGAGCCTCTGATGATTTCTATGGTATGAATATTCCCCACATGACCAATTTAAAGCTCTTAATATGAGCATGGATTTGGGACAGAAGATGCTCAATCAGCTCTCCCCAACCTGGGTAAATATACCCCAATGCACCAGTGCTTTTAGCTTATTTTATAAAAAAGGTCAACTGAGATGTTAAAAGTTTGTTTACGTTCACAGCTTTTCCGTTAATAGCAAATTTCTTTGGCAGGTGTTAACAGAAATGTAGTTCCAGGCACGCATTAATAGAATGGAAACTCATTAGCAGGTTTGTGTTACTCACAGGAGGGGAATTTCTTGATAACAGGTTGCGTTTAGTGCTTCAGCAGATGTGGCTTCTGTCTTCAAACCACATCCCTTTATGTAAAGGCACATGTATAAAAAGAACTTTAGGTTTTCCTTGAGTCTTTTTAATTTTTTTTTTTTTTTTTTTATAGTTCACTTTCAGTCTTCCAGAAAATCCTGATGGTGTGACTTGTGAACATTCACCTCAGCATTCTAGCCACATTGACTTCTACATTCACCTTGACACAGGTCACCTCTTGGACGGTTGGGATAGCCTCCTAATGTCTCTCTCCTTCCATTCCTGCCCTTCTATTGTCTTCTCTAAATATAGTCACCAGCAACAAGACACTCCTACATCTAAATCCAGTAGTGATACTGCTTAGCTCAAATCCCTTTGACAGTTCTATGTCCCATCCAGGGCTGAAGGCCATCTTTATAGTGACCTACAATGGTGCCTGACAGAACAAGAGCACCTGTCCCCGCTCCAACTTCATCTCTGTTACTGGTCGCCCTCATTCACTTTCTAGTCACTCTTTCCTTTAGTGCCCCTGACATTCTCTGTCTTAATGCTGTTTCCTGTGCTTGCCTCTCTCTCCTCACAGATTTCCAAGTAGTTCACACCTTCATTACCTTCACATCTTGGCTCAAAACAGCCTTCCCTTTACTCTCCTTAAATTTGCACATTATCTCTTTGTTGGTACCCTTGTCCTGCTGCCCTGCTCTCACTTGCCTCCTTTCCTGCCTTATCTTTGTCCACAACATTTATGGCCTAATAACTATACATTTTACTTATTTATTTCATTAATTGTATCCTCTTTCTTTACTGCAATGTTAGCTCAGTAAGGGCAAGGATTGTGTTCTGTGTTGAATAGTTAGAACAATATCTGGAAAATCACGCATACTCAATATTGTTTCTTAAACAAATGAATTAATTGAAATGTTCTATTAAAGTCACCATGCAGTTTGGAAAATATCTGGTTATAGTTTCTGTCTGTTTTATATTAGATAATTGTTTTTGTGTCTAAAAACAATTTCTTAATGGGAAATGTTTAATGAAAACTGTGACTAGGAGGAAAAATATCTGCTCCTACCGCTATTGCTAGATAGGAAGAAGTAAAGTAATTAAAATATCTGAGTTATTACTGTAAAATTTTGTACATGATACAAATAATTAAGATCCTCTGCATACTTAAATAGTCTCTGATGTATTTAAAGAGATTATTTCAGACTGGCTGGTAGCACAGTGGATAAGGTTCTGGCCTGGGAACCCAAAGGTCGCTGGTTCGATTCCCAGCCAGGGCACATAACCAGGTTGCAAGCCACATCTCCAGCCAGGTCTGTGGCTGGAGGCAAGTGAAAGGCAACTATGCATTGATGTCTCACTCCCTCTCTGCCTCTCCCTTTTCACCTCTCTCTCTAAAAATAATAAATCAAATCTTTTTAAAAATAGATTATTTCTATTTGTTGATGTCATCAAACTTGTGGTGTAAATATCATTTCGTTAACAAAATTTTCTTGAAAAAAATGTATGGGACTGTGGGCTTGATATTTGGAATATAAAAGGATATGATATATGATTGATTCATTAGCTGGAACAATATTAGAGATAAAACATGCAAATCACATGAGAATGAAGAAAGCACAACATCATCTTCTAAATGCCAGAGTTTGCAATATGAATACAATATAAAATTCTCTTGATGACCTGTGACACTTGGGGAGAGCACCACAGAAAATGTGAGTTATACTGAGCTTTTAGCAACTTTGTGTAACATGTGACAGAACCAGAGGGAAATCAGCCTTGAAAAAAATTCTACTGTTGCAATCAGTCTGCTCTGAAAATTAGTAATTTGACTGATACAACAGTAAGGGATCTCACATTATTTTACTTAAAAGAAACCTTTTATTTGTACTATTACAGAAAGAGCAATACCAACAATTGAGAAATAATATGTTCTCCCTTCCAGGGAAGGAATATTTCCACTTTATTTTCTCTAGATAATTATGTACAACAAACTTGAAGGAAGACTGAGAAATACCATAGATTTGCATACTCTGGGTGCTTTTCATTCACATGGTATTCTATGAAAATGTCACCCCTTGGAGAATGACCTCATATATAACTTACATGGGGTCCTCAGGGGGATAGCTACTGAGTGGGGTCCTGGCAGATAGGGATTTATTTAAAATGAGTGACAACTCCATGAGGGAAGGACTAGGTGAATAATTCCACAGTAGCGTGTAAATCAGGATTCATCCAGGAGAAAATCCATATTAAGAGATTTATAGCAATGTATTGGCTATGTAAGTGTGGGGTCTGGTTATAAAAACATAAAAATCCTAGGGCAGGCCAATAAATGGAAGGGGGGATTGAAGCTGAGCTTCACACAGAGAATTTCTTCTTTCTGAGAAACCTTGTTTTCAGCTCTTAAAAGCTTTTCAACCTTAAATCATTCTCACCCGGATTAACGAGGGTAATCTTTATTTGATTTCAACTGGTTATAAACCTTAATTATGTCTACAAAATACCTTCGCAGAAACACCTGCATTAGTGTTTGATTCATTGGCTGGTTACTATAACTTAACCAGGTTGAAATGTTAAATTATGAGAAGTGCAGATAGACTAAACTTTCCGTCTCTGTCTTTCTTTCTTTTTCCTTCCTGCCTTCTGATGTCTTAGTATTCAGTACCATAGTTTTGGAATGATGCCTTTATTTTACTAGAACTGTTATCATCAGTTTCTTCTATACTTGTTAAAAACTTATATTATTACAATTATATGGAATCCTATAATAAATACTATAAGGTCATGGCAATTGCATTTATCAAAATAGGGCTTCAACTCTCTATCTCTCACTTTCTAAACCATAGCTTATTATCCAGGATATACTTCAGGATTATTTAGAAAACTGTAAAACAGAGTGTTTTAGGCCCTCACCACCAATCCTTAAAATTGAAACTTCAGAATGAGTACCTAGAAATGCATATAATGTTTAAATGTTTCTCAGTGTAACAAAAGCTGTTGTTATAATTTTATGGTTGTTTATTTGCACCTTCTTTTGAATAGGGAAAATAAAGTTAATTATTTTCTCCACTTTTCCTTAGTTCTATTTTGCATATTGTCTGTTCTGTTTTGTTAATGGCAAGAATTAAATGCTACTTAGAGTAACCCCTTGCTTTGAATTCAACCTGAATGGCCAACAGGAGAATGATAGACAACATGAAAATGCTTGTGAAACATTAAAGAACACACAGATTTGTTTTCTATAAAAGCCTGGATAAAGTTTGTCTATCTAATCCTGAATATTATGTATTCTGCAATAAAAGTATACTCCCTCCAAGCAATTTCACTCCCTCTATTCAATATTACATTTACCCTAAGGGAAAATATTTGAAGAAGGAAGTTTTTGACTTTTTAAGTAGAGAGGGCTTTCTTTTCTACGTTCATTGATCTAAATCACATGAGAGGAGGTACACTTCTTTTAATTAAATTGTTGTATTAGGGTTCTCCATGGATACAGGACCACTAAGCATATGGATATTTATTATAGAAGTTGGCTCACATATTCATGCAGGCCAAGACATCCCATAATTTATTTTCTTCAAGTTGGAGAACCAGGAATGCTGGTGGTGCAGTTCCAATGGAATTTGAAAGCTTGAGAATCAAGGGAACAATGGTGTAACTCACAGTTCAAGGTTAAAGGCCTTGAGGCCACAGACACAGCCCCAGGGTCAGAAGGTATGAGAATCAGGAGCTCTCTGAAAACAGGAAACATGAATATCCCAGTTCAATAAGAGAAGAGAGAAAAGTTACCCTTTCTTTGCCTTCCTGGCCCCCCAAAGATTGGATGATGCCTACCCATGTTGGTGAGGGCAGACCTCCTCACTCAACCCCCTAAATCAGATGCTAATCTCTTACAGAAACCCCCTTGCAGATCCACCCAGAATAATGTTTCACCCGATCTCTGGGCATCCAGCAGCCCAGCTGACACATCACATTAACCATCTCAATTGTTAGTCCCTGTCCTGTGTTTCCAGCAATGTATAATTGGTCCATAGCAAGGGAAGGATTTGACCTTTTCATAAGAACAACTCCCGATCAGAGCAGGAAAGGTCAATGTGGCACAGAAGTATCATGATAGGCATTAGCAAACAACTGGACCACTTCGGGGATTTTCTTTTATTTCAATTTTGGAAATCTGTGTCTACTTCTATTTCTACCTGTGGTTTAAATGTGTAAAATTTTTGCCTTAGATTCTTCTGAATTCTTATTCTTATGTAAAATAATAAACTTTATGCCACAATGTTTTTAAGTAGTGTTTGTAACAAGGCAAGGAATATTTATATACAAAATAATTCAGAAAAAGAAGCATGAGAGTCCTTGCTGGGAAAATGCAGTGTAGTTAATGACTAGCTATTAATTAACAGTCTCAGGGACCCACCAGGTTGCAGCAGCCAAAGGTTAGCCTTCCTAGGAGTAACTAGTTTCAAACTTTAATTGTTATTATAATCTATTTTTTTTTTTTTCAATTCAAAAAGGACCATTGGTTACTATAGTAACAGAAGATAATAGCTACTTATTGAATTGGGTAAATTCTGTAATAATTTTAGGGAGTTAGAGTTTACATGCTAATTTGTTAAATATTTAGTTACTTATTTTCCAAGAATAAATATCCATGACTACAAAATATATTGTCTCTCTATTTGTTGATAAACAAATTAGGTAATTAACTGCAACAATACTACAAAGTGCAAATGCCTGTCCATACCTAAAGGATGATGATGATGATGATGATAGAAAAGTATTTTCACAGAGTAGCAGGGGAAACTTTCAGATGGAACCGATCATGTTGGTGTTATCCTGAGAAATTAACATACAAATTGTTTACTTCTAATGACCAATATTATTAGCCTTCTAATAATTTAAATATTTAGAATGCAAACCAACTCATATTGAGCACTTTCATCACATAATAGTACTGAAACTATGTGTTTTGAGTGTTTTAAAGTATCGGCTTTACCAAATAAAAGTTAAGAAGACATGAACAAAATAGAAATAAGTAACAGGCGGCATTTGTTTTCACTCTTCAAAAAGACAAGCTTTGTGTTAAAAATCACTCTTTACTTACCCAAATGTGTTTTTTAATTTATTTACACTACTGACAATATCAAGACATTTCTATGTATAATGCTGTCCCTAATAAGCCCTTGAAGAATCTGAGGTAGAAAATCTTCCTATCTATCTGAAACCTGGTGGATATGCACGCATGCATATGTGTTGAAGGAAGAAAGCATGAAGGGACAGGGTTCTGAAGAAAATATAGGCAATATTGGATATAGCATAAATTGCTAAGAATCTGAGAGGCAGGAGTTGAAAGAAGAGTTCTGCCCAGGAATCACAGAAGGTAATATTTTTTGAAAGTTATTTTGGTTAAATATCTGTAATTTCAAACATGAACTTGGAAATGATGGACCACACCATATAAATAGCAAACCTTAATTTACAAGTTAAATTGCTTCAATGAAACTGCTTAAATACAGTTAGGAGTGTCCACTATGGATAATCTATTGCCATATGTAATGAAGTTCTCTCTCCTGAAAAATTAGAAACTTCCCCACTGATGTTCAAATGAAAAAATATATATAACACACTTAATGTTTTTGACATGTTAGCATGGATTCTGTCATCTTCTCATCTCTGAAGCTCTAATGAGATATCTTTTATATTTTAAAAATCAACATATTTTATAAACATAAAGTTGTTTTGTCTTTAAGTTTTGTTGTCACCTCACTTTCATATTCCTTCAAATAAAGTTAACCTAACATCATTCTAGCAATTACTTAAGAATTAAATAAAACTGCCATTCATAGGTGTCATAGGAATAAGACACTCCTTTATGTATGATATAATTTAGGAACTTTTTACATTATAATTTCTCCTAATTATCCTTAGTGAACACAATTTTATTTATTCTTTTTTATATTAAAACAAATATTTTGTTTATTATTTCCAGAGAGAGAGAAAGAGAGAGAGTCAGGGAGGGAGGGAAACATCAATGTATGGTTGCCTTTCACCTGCCTCCAGCCATGGACTTGGCTGGAGACCTATTCATTCATTTTTTAGAGAGATGGAAGGGAGAAAACCAGAGAGGGAGAGACACATCAAAGTAAGGCTGCCTTTCACCTGCCTCCAGCTATAGACCTGGCTGGAGACCTGGCTTGCAACCTGGTTATGTTGCCCTGGCTGGGAATCGAACTAGTGACCTTTGGGTTCACAGGCCAGCACCTTATTTGTTGTGCTATCAGCCAGGGCTATTTATTCATTTTTATTATTTGTATTGTCTAGAACTGTGTTCTTGCAAAATTATCTCAGCATCTAGAGAAGGATAATACTCCAATTAAAAATTGATTGCAAATATAAAAAATTATTGAAATTTGAAAAGTTCAAAACTAGCTTTTAGTTGAAGTAGTGGCTGTTGTACCATGTTCAAGCTAATTCTTCCAATGTAATTTTAATATAAAGCATTTGACTTTTCAGATTGATGATTGGGGTAGGTGAAACTGTTGGCCAAACAAGTCAGGCAAAAAGATTTGGATTTACATAGTGGTTTTTGTTTTACATCATTTACTTGAATAACAACTTCCATTGCTAGCTGGAGTGTACACTCTGTCTTGCAGCAATTCTTCTAATAAGGTCAAATTTTGGAGGATGATTCATTACACTTGAAACAGGATATGACAAGACATCAGTAATGACTGGACATTATAGAGAAAAACTATGATTCTTGTTGTGATCCAAGATTCAGCATGAATCTTAGTGATATGTCTTAATGTCTTGCATTATGCAGTACATAAAAAATAAATGGGTATTGACACTGAGAAGAGGAAGTAAAACCACAACTCAGTCCTCCCATAAAAATAGAGATTAATATTAACAAGAGGAGAACATTCAGATGCTCAGAGGTTTCAATTTTCATATAATATTAATTTTCATAACATGATTCAGGTACCTGTTAAAAAGTAAACTTGGTTTTATTCAGCCTAGATTTTTGCATTTAAATATATTTCTATCTTTACATAAAAGTTGTCAAGGTAGTTATTCCTCTTAGAAGAATATGAATTACATCTGAATATCTTCACCATTAAAGCTCAGATGATAATTTTAATTCATTAGAATTGATAGACTTTGGGTTAGACCTCTGTTTGAGGCAACAAATTAGAAAACACAAGGTCTATCTTGAAAGTATCAAGCCAACATCAATATAATTAAAGGTTTGTGCAGCCAATACTTTCAGGACAGACCCATATACATGGACTATTACTTCAAGGAGTATGTAGTTTTAGAAGATAAAGTAGACATAAACAAGTAGCTATGATAAAAGTTGGACTATGTTTTCTGTTAGTCCTCAGTGGGACCATCTTTTTCACCTCAGGATTCTCTTGATAAATACAGGTTGGTATTATTATGGTGTTACCAAGTTACTACAGGTACCGTTCTACCTAACCGTAACAAGGCATTTCTCCAATAAATTGTACTGGCTGGATTATTCTGAAACTCTTACTAATAATTTATTAGTTTACCCAGTCAACAAGAAACTAGTGCTTGATTCATGCTAGCAAATACCTTGACACTAGATCAGAGAGATTAATAAAATTCCGTTTACCTTCAGAAGTATTAATGGGGATTAAAGCAGAGCAGACACTCATCCTAATGAAATGTCCCATGTGCTAAAGCAATGAGGCTAATAATGTATTCATATATACACATATATAGGTATATATACTTACATAAATATAATAGGATAAATGTGAAGAATGATACAACAGTGAAATTACATACTAGTTACAGTTTTTTAAAATTGTAACACATAAGTGTAGGAAGGAAAAATGCTTCTTGGCCACTGCACCCTCTAGGCGTTGTCCATTTCTCTGTTGTGCTTCACAACAAAACTCTCTGAAAATATTGGCAATGTCTATTGCTATAACTCTCCCTTGCCTCATTCTTGCTTTATTCCAATTTGGAATTGTTTTTGCACTGAACTCCATGGAAATAATTCAAATGTTCTACCTTGCCAGACTCAGTGAGTGACTCCCCCACCCTCTTCTTCTTGGAGAACTTTGAAGATGTAAATCATCCTCTTTGAAATGCTTTATTTTCTAGATTCACTGATACTAAGTCCTTATGGTTTCCTTTCTTTCTTTCTTTCTTTCTTTCTTTCTTTCTTTCTTTCTTTCTTTCTTTCTTTCTTTTAACGGACTAATCTTTCTTAGTCTTTTTTGCTGGCTCTTTGATTATTGCCCAAATCTCTATAGTAGAGCACCTATATCCTTGTTTTCTTCTTTTCATGAGCTATAATCTTTCCTTGATGGGTCTAATAAAGTCAAATGGCTTTACACATTCTTTCTGTACCAGGTATTCACATATGTCATGTCTGTCCTCACTTCTCTCCTTAAATATAGACTGACTCATTTAACCAACTGCCTATTCAACATGAAGTTTTAATAACTAATATGTGATTCAGAATGAAGATATCTAAGCAAACTTCTTATTTTTTTCCTTTAACTTTTTCTTCAATCATCTTTTCCATCACAGTAAATGACACAACTTATCAATTTGCTCAAGTCAGAACACTGGAAAAGGTGGGTTATTTCTTTTCTTTTTTCATTATATTTTACAACCTCCAATATAAGTCTCAAATCAGAGACCACTTTATCATCTTCAGTGATAAAACCCTAGACCACATCACTACCATCTTCAGTGGGTTGGTTATTTCACAACCTCCTAGATTGTATGTGTTTCAACATGCAGATTCTATTTTTTTCTCCAAATAATATGCAAGTTATCTTTGTGATCAAAGATCAATTAAATCATATCCACTACCTTCTTTAACACTTTCTCATGACTTCAACAAGACTCCAAATTCTTTCACAAATTCTATGTGATCTGTGCCATCCATATCTCTGTGACATGATTGTATGCAACTTACCCACATCTTCCTCACTCATGATACTCCAGATTTTCTTTTTTCTTTTGGTTTTTTAAACATGAAATATTATTGTCATCCTTGGAACTTCGTAGTTTTTCTTCCATCTGCAAGAAGTCACTTCCCTTGGGTCTTGGTATGGATGCCTTCTCTTTATTAATTAGGTTTCAGTTCTTCAAGTTTTACCCCTGTAAAGAAATTTTCTATAATCATGATAAAGTAGTCCTCAACACATATACCTACTAATCACTTACTCATTCATTGTTCCATTTTATTTCATTGCTGTTGGACCTAGAACTGATTATTTATTTATATATATTTTCTAACTTCCTGTAGAATATAGATTTCTAAATGCCAATACTTTTTTTTTTTTTTCTTTTTTTCTATTGATGTATCTGCTGTACCTGGAAGAGTGCTACCACATAGTACATGCTCAGTAATTACTTGTTGAATGTAGTGAATGAGCTTATTTAGAGTGTCAGGAGACATAAAAAGTGCTCCTTTGGGTCACATCTGTGGTCAATTTATTTATTTCAGGCCTCAATAATGTTCATTGACATGAAAGGCTTTCCTGCCTTTTAATCATCACCCTTACTGATTGACATATGTGAATTCATATTTTAACTTACTATAATTTTTTAAGCAATATGTTATGACTTAAAATGCACTAGGGAGAAATATCTGACATTTTTGTCTCTTTTTTACTTAGACAATAAACACCACATTAACAGAAAGGAGAGAGAGGTCAGTTTTCACACATGATTCAATATGCTTTGGAGATTCAAAATCCAATATTCTGTATTTCAAATTCTAACCTCTTCTGGATTTCCATTAATTATGTCAGAGATAATCTCATGCAAAATGTGTTTTGCTACATGATTTGAGCTGAACACTTCAAATATCTTCATATATTCTTCAAGTAGTATTTATACTCAGTAGAATTAAAGAAAAATACTTGCCCGAGGTCAATCCCTTACCAAGTCATTGGAATTTTGTCTAGGAAACTTAGAATTGTTCATTGCAGTAAAATCATCAGGATAGGTTTCCTTTTTTGATGGTTGAATGTGCAATTGGGCAGCCACTAATCTAGGAAAACTGGTAGACCTTAAATTCACAGTTTTATCTTGCTCCTCTACATTTTCTTTATGTCAAAATGGCCCACAATTTTTCTTTGCCTCTTTCCATCTTCAACTTAACAAAGCGCTCATCCTCAAAGTATTGCACCAAAAAAGCCAAAGCAAAGTATCTTTAAAAGAAGATATTTAGGTCAAAACAGACTGTTTATGTTATCTTCTGCTTTGTTCTCATTGTTCTTTATATAAACATATACTAGACAGCTTCATGTGATTAAATTAATGGAAAAATATGTGGAATTAGACTTCAAAAACACAACTAATAAAATACAATTTAGGGTTAAAATCATAGTTGAAAATTATAAAGCTCTTGATTAAATAAACATTTAAAAATAAAGATATAAAGAATGATGTTGACACATATTTTTTCATTTTCCATACTTTTAATTTTTTATAAAGATTTTAAGTATGCTTCATAGTCACTAAGCAGCTTTTTAAAAATACCTTTCACTGAGTTATTTTAAAGACTTTATTTATTATTTTTACAGAGATGGGAAGGAAGGGAGGCAGAGAGGGAGAGAAACATCAATGGGTGGTTGCCTTTCACCTGCCTCCAGCTACGATCTGGCTGGAGACCTAGCTTGCAACCTGGATATGTGCCCTGGCTGGGAATCCAACCAACAGCACTTGGGTTTGCAGGTTGGTGCTCATCCTCTGAGCCACACCAGCCAGGGATTTTGATACATATATTTTAAATCACTCTACTTAAATATAATTATTATGTTTGGCCATGGCACAGTAAGTATCATGGAAATTTTTTGCTACTTCTTTTAAAATAACAATGTAGATATGCAATATTACTATTTTGCATAAATCCCTTTCTCCCTCCATTTTATTATAAATAAGCTATGGCTCATGCTCTTTAAAGCAATTTTTAAAAACATCCAAAAGGAATAGAAAATTATCAATTTTAATAAAAGTGGAAATGCTAACCTTTTAGGGGAATGAAAGTGTGTTACAATATGCCTGTATACCCACACCAGCATACCAGTTTCTATGTTCATAATCACTTATTGAAAGTCTAAATATATAAAAAGTATTTAAGATAAAAATTTAAAAAGTAAGTGTAAATCTGATAGATCTTCATTGTTTGAGTTTTGAATTTTATATGCCATTAAAAAATATTCATTTTTTAATGAAATTTATTTTTCATGAAAAATATTCCATATTCCCTGGCTGGGAATATTCTCTTACTGGATACATGCTATCTTACTGGCTATATGTAATGATATTTAATTTTCTAAAACCAAGAACTGCTACCTATTGACTTGATATTATCATCTTAATCTTGAATACATCTTTTCAGGATGTGAAAACCTGACATTAAGTACAAAATTTTCTACTGCTTAATGATTATACTGTGCTGAAAAAAAATAATTTCCTAGTGTTTAAAATTAAGCAGAATATACCCTGCTATGATGAATAGTCTTTCAGAAATTATAACAAGTACTGATAAGTACTTCTAGCTGACAAATAAAATAATGGAGAACAGTTTCATTCTAGCCTTATTAAAAAAAAAAATATATATATATATCTAATAAAAAATAAACATGACAACAAAATATAATTTATGTCAAGTGGGAAAGGTGAACCCTGTCACTTAATAGTAGAGAGCTATAAAGTGTTTTTTATTTTTATTGAACACAAAAAATACATGCTATAAACATAATTATAGAAAGTCACAGTTTTGCCATAAAGGATAAAATACACAAAAGTTTTTAAGAATGGTTACTTTTCCTCTACCAATTTTAAATTATCTTTTAATAAGATGGAAGAAAAATTAACCAGATCTCTGTAAGAATATTCATCAAGATGGTAAAACTAAAACTATCTGCAGGACTTGAATTAAATAGAGTAAAAATAGAACAATCTAATACAATGCACCAAATACATTGTATTCTTTAGCCTAAAAATCAAGCCTTGAAAACCATTCTGCTGTATCTGTGTTCTGATTCACATACATGTTCCCCTACGAGATACATGTAGAAATTCGAAATGGAGTTTGAATAAAAAATAATCTAATTGTCAGTGTACTCAATAGTTAAATAGATAATATTCTGCATGTTTTCATTTTGGAGAGATAAGAAAATACATTGCTATAAATTTTGGTGAAGAACAACAGTTGAATTTGGTAGACTCTTATATACAACTTTATTTTGGTGTAGTAACTGGGTTGTTAAAACTATCTCTTGACCTTTGGCTGGTGGCACAGTGGATAAGGTGCAAACCTGGGACCCAAAGGTTGCTGGTTCAATTCCCCAGTCAGAGCACATAACCAGGTTGTAAGCCAGGTCTCCAGCCAGGTCAGTAGCTGGAGGCAGGCGAAAGGCAACCATACATTGATGTCTTTTTTCTTCTCTGCCTCTCCCCCTCTCTCTAAAAATAATAAAATAAAATCTTAAAAAAACAAACAAACTACCTCTTGAAATTTTATTTTAACCCTTTATTAACTTTATAATGCTCTAAACATTTTTGTATCATATTTTCTTTTTTTTTCTTTTATAATTTTATTGTTGTTGTATTACATCCATCCCCTTTTTGCTCCCCTCTGTCCCCCTCCCCATTTTGTATCATATTTTCAATTTATTTTTCTACTAAGTTCAGGGCAAAAGTAGGTTTACAATTGTTCATATGGAAGATAATACAATATTTAATAAATAATAATGCAAGAATAAATTGTTTCACACACTCACAACTGTAAACCTACTTTTCTCACACTTCGTATGTGCATCATATGTATTATATATATATGATATATATATATATATATATATATCATATATATATATATATATATATATATATGTGTGTGTGTGTGTGGTTTGTCCTGAAAGTATCAAGCCCATGTCAATAGAATTAAAACATTATATGACTCAATACTTTTGGAACAAACTTTGTATATTTGAATTAGTAGATAAAATCAGTTTTCTGAATCAAGTTTTATGTCATCAGTTAAGACCCAACCAAGTAATAGAATCATATGTAAAATTTTAACCAGGAGAAATTTAAGTCCTCTTTTCTTACAAGTACAATACTAGTAGGCTGAGAATTGAGTGACTATTTCCATAAGATTTAGTAGATAACTAGTCATACTGAGAGACAACAATGTGAGCCATAGCATCTCTTTCTTTCTGCAGACTTTAACATAACTTTTGCCTCTTACTCGCTGATAAGTTGGGGTGTTTCATTCCCTCTGGATGTGCTGAAAGAAGTAGACAAGGTCCTTTCCTGTCCAAATGCATGTTCTAAGACTCCAAGGACAGATCACTGTGGGGATTCAGACAGAGCAAGTCAATTGTCTCATATATGTGGACTTCTTGTCACATCGATTAATATATTACAGTTTTCCCTGGGGACCTCCAGCCAATCATTATATTCCTTTAATAAGACCTCTAGAGGCCTCCCTGCTTTGCTATTTTAATAACTGCAATGGAGAGCATTTTAGGAAATGTTGATATATCTCTTGGTCACACAAGTGTCTTCAATTCCAAGAGTCCTACACTCTCTCCCTTGCCATCAGTTTTGAGGACTTTATCTGAATCGGCACTGGTAATAATCATTTTGGCTCATGCTTTGAAGTTTTAATGGTGATTATATGGCTAATAACTGTTTGAGTGGATACATACATGTGGAGTAGATAATATCTGATTGACATATATGCCCTAGCTCATTTAATCTTCATGAAACTCTACGAGGTAGGTGCTATTTTTTTTTAAGATTTTATTTATTATTTTTCAGAGAGAGGGGAAGGGAGAGAGGCAGAGAAGGAGAGAGACATCAACATATGGTTGCCTTTCACCTGCCTCTAGCTATAGACCTGGCTGGAGACCTGGTTATGTTGCCCTGGCTGGGAATTGAACCAGCAATCTTTGGGTTCACAGGCCAGCACCTTATAGGTAGGTGCTATCATTATCTGCATTTCAAAGATAAGAAACTGAAGTTTAGATTGTTATAACTTACCAGAAGTAGCCAAGTTGTGCTAGAGGGCTTGAATACATGATGTCCGATTCTGGAATTGGCTCTTACTGCTGTCTAGTGAGTCAGAGAAAAACAATATTAAATGTTTAGTTGTCTGCATCAGAGTCTAGATAATGGAAATTCATGAAACTGAAATATCAGAGACCCAGGTAAGGATCACTGTATGTTTGAGAAGCGATAAAGTTGAGAGTAATTTGCATAAAGTAAAGGCAGGTCAGGGGTGAAAGTCTGTCATGTTTACATTATGATTCAAGTCCCAGAAAAACTAGAAAAATAATTTCAATGACCCAAAAGTTCACATTTGTGTGTATGTGTGTGTGTGCGTGCACACACATGGGATTCTCAAGTATATCAAAATTTCCAAGTAGTCCTGGTCACAGTCTGGAAAACCTTTCAAGGAACACTTGCTTTGATAGACTCCGCATTAAATCCCCAATTGAACCTAACATCGCTGGCTGTAGACATAGTCATTTGTAAATGACGAATAACTGTGAATTGCCCATGGGTACAGCCTTCTAAGTCTGATTTTCTTTCTGTTTGACTTGAGTTGTTTTATGAACTCATGAGTACAGATGACTCTATGTTGAGGTGTATTTCTTCTCTAAATGGACTTGCATGTTTATAAAAGAATGCACAGGGTATATGACAATTGTGATTTGAAAGTTCATATTGTAATATCTACAGCAATAAAGTTTATAGTAAAAAAAGTCACATTTTGCCTTTGCTTATGTTTCCAAAGGACAGCTGAAAATACCTTAGTGATATATGCTTTGGCATGAGAAAACCAACGGATGGTCTTTGAGAATTTTGTATTTCAGAGTGAAACCCCTTCCCTAGCCTAGAAAGTGAATTGAATTCTCTTTAATTCCGAATATCTAGAAGCAGATACACACAATCAATGGCAACGAGAACATCTTTTGCATTTAATATGCTATGTATATATAATGCTATACTTATAATATTCCATTAGAGGGCAGTGCAGCTATTATCATTCTGACATGCCAGGTTTTGATCAAATTTCCTGATGTTATTACAGAATATAAAAAGCATACATTAATTTAAAACCAACTGCATGGGTTTGCTTTAAAAGCACTTAGCTGGTACCTGATGGTTAATAGATATGAATTGCTTGGAGCCTTGATACACAGAGAGTAGTGAACATAATGAATTTGGCAGATTTTTTTGAAGAAGGGGGTGGGGTAGGTAGACAAATATGAACTGAATTCTTTCATTTGCCTTCATACCTTAAGGGGGGAAAATCAGGAATAATGAAAAACCATTATGAACAAGCTAGTAGGTATAAGTATTCGTTTACATTGAAATGAAAAATAGCTCGTGAGAGAAGGAAAAAAAAAAAAAAGAGTATGTTTAAAACAGTTTCCGGCATCTCCTTTGAATGCAAAAGAGCCATCTACTGTATGTTCATTTAAGTGAATGCCTCCTGTTTGCTGGGTTCTTCCTAGAGATTAGTTTCCACTCACGTTGGCAATGGGTATTTGAAACGAGATGAGCTTGTGCAGAGGCTTCTTGAATGTGAGACCTAGGATGTTTCAGACCAGCTGGGGAAGAAAGAAGACTTTGGGGAGCGCCAACACCTTTCATGAAGGGGGCAGAGTGGAACCAAGCAATACCTCAAGGACCTTATTCCCTTTCACTGGCAAAACTTAAAAGAGTACAATTACAAACCTAAGGTACCAGAAATAAAACCATCCTTTCATTCTATTTGCTGCAGTGACAAGAGATATATATTCTAGATTGTAGACGGAGCTGCCTTGGAGATAAATTGTCTGATTTCAACATCTCAGCAGTGAATAATAGATTCCCCTTAGAACCACATAATTTTAAAATGACATTTCTGCTACTTTGTGTCAGCTCAGCGCAGCTGCTGCCCCTGACTTCCGGCCTGAAGCCTTCCCTGCAGGGTGCAACCAAACAAATTCTGCATTATTCAGTGGGACAATGTAAGGTCGCATTAACAACAACAAAAAAGTTCCTTCTGGGAGAAACAGGGAAATGGAGGACTTTATTATATTTCACTCCACAAATTGCTCTTTCTGACTTTCTTCTTCTTTTTTTTTTTTTCAATCCTGCCAATGAGAAAAAGATATGAACGATGAGGTTAGACTATTCACTTTACAACTTAGTAAGATGAAAGGGAACATATGAGATTCGGAGAATAAATTGTCACGAGTGTGGGCTTGTGATATAATAGTCTTTCCTGTAAGTCAGGCAGGCAAAAGTGCTCAGCTAGCTGCCCGCTGAGCAGCCCAGCAGCAAGAAATAGGCAAGAGTCACACACAGTAACTATGCCATTCACTCTGCTTTTATTGAATGCAGGTTTACTCAAAGTAGAACATCAAATGCATTAATATCCTACTTAAACTTTAATAATCTAAGAGAATTATAACACACACACACAGCAAATCAACGGGAGATAGCAAACCCGAGTCCCAGAGCCTCAGTCTGCAGGTCTGGAAGATAAACACAGTGGGCAAAGGAGTGGTCAGTGTCTTGCAAGGAAGGATCTCTGGAGCCAGGTGGGGAGCAGGGCAGAGCCTCCAGGGCGATGACAAGGGAGGTTAGTGTGGTGCAGAGCAGCGCTCTGGTGTGTGGAACTCGGCTGTCTCAGCAGTGGTCTGAAACCTGCCTTAGTTAAAACTTGAAAATGGTGTACTCCACCCTTCTGGGTCTTCTGATAAATGCCAAGAGGCGAATTTGCCTGGAAGTTCGTGGGTGGTCCAAGTCTGTTCTGCTTGACTCCCTTGATGATGAGTGCAATTTCCCCAGGAACCTTACTATAGATGGTCCTGCTCTGCAGAACAGACAAAGCTATTCTGATCGCTGGTGTAGATACCTTAGCTGTGTCTCATTGACAGATGTGTCTGTTCTGACTTAGGTGGTTTCCTTCTTGAACCAAAGTGTCATGGCATGTTAGCTATCTTGGTTAACATGAGTGATTTCACTTTGTTTTATATACCTTATGCCATCTTGATCAGACCAGTGCCATTTTATCAGTCCTGCTCTCCACGCAAATTAAGTGCTTAATTTTAACACTTACATTTTTTCCAAGTGGAAATTCTGGTTCAGTCAAAGAGGAGGCCAAATGCAATGAGAAAGAAAGTAAATCAAGGTGTTATTTAACTTCATATCCTTAGATGCCTTTTATGGGAAATAGTTCACGTTTACGTGGATTTTTCCCCTGTAGGGTTCCTGAAAGGCAGTTGGATGCTACCTGGACAACTGGTCTTTACAGGGTTCTCAGTTCACTGTATATCTCTAAAACGGTGTGTGTGTTTGTGCTAAAAAAAAAAAAAAAAAAAAAAAAGGCCAATTAACAGCTACTAACATGTAAATTAATTTCTAAATGTCACATATCTGGTAGTTAGTGAAACCAGGGCTGGCAAGTGATCTCTTGGTTCCTAATTTAGGTATTTAAATAACAGCTAAAATAAATGATATAAGAATCCATAAAAAGATTATCTTAATTTTGGAATTTCAACCCTCACCCCAGGTTTCCAACTCTAGGATCACAATATATTTTCCTGGGACCATGAGACATTCACTTCGCCTTTCTGAGATTCAGTGTTCTATTGTATAATTTAATTACTATCATAAGACCAGTGAAGTTGAATTCATGCCTTATCACAGGTTTATAAGGTTGGTTTAATTTTCTCCCCCTTTTAGAGACGGGTCAATCAGCAGTTAGAAGATTAAACTATGTGCCAAAACAGATCCAAATGTTTTCTACATACTAAAAGAAGCCTTTATTTATTGAGTACATAATAAGATTGTTACTTTGCATACATTATGTCTAAGTCTCATGACACCACTGCAGAAATTAATACTATTTTACTTATGAATTAGAAACCTAAATTGAGAGCTGCTAGATATTAATAGCAGGTAACATAAATGAACATATTTACTTTTCTTCTGTTCTATATAATTATCAGTACTAATTTTGCAGGAGGCAATATGGCTGATTCATAGTGAATCTGTATCTAAAAGTGGTTAATAGAAATTTTAGTTTACCATGTGTCTTTTATTCAAAAAAACATATAACCCAAAAGTCGCAGGTTCGATTCCCCAGCCAGGGCACATAACCAGGTTGCAAACCAGGTCTCCAGTCAGGTCTGTGGATGGAGGCAGGTGAAAAGCAGCCATACATTGATGTCTCGCTCCCTCTCTGCCTCTCTCCCTTCCCCTCTTTCTAAAAAATAATGAAATAAAATCTTAAAAAAAAAAAATAACAACAACAAAAAAACATATAGGTGTCTGTGTAGTCATTAGTAAATAAAATGTACATATTTTTATTTATTTTATTTTATTTATTTGTTTTTAAGAGATTTTATTTCTTATTTTCAGAGAGAGGGGAAGGAAGAAGGGCAGAGAGGGAGAGAAACATCAATGTATGGTTGCCTTTCACCTACCTCCTGTCCTGGACCTGGCTGGAGAGACCTGGCTTGCAATCTGGTTATGTTGTCCTGGCTGGGAATTGAACCAGTGACCTCTGGGTTCACAGGCTGGTGCCTATCCACTGAGCCAACAGTCATGGCTAAAATGTACATGTTTTTAATTCTATAAAGTAGAAGGATGTAGGCAGCATTATTTCCATTAAGGCAAAAGAAACATAGACACATACATACTTATATACATACACACAAGTAATGCAAGATAAATAACAAACGTTAGAAACCCCAAATTTTTGCTCTTCATATTTCTTCTACAAATTGCTTTCCATATACAGGGTGGGACAAAAATAGGTTTATAATTATTTGTATAGAAAATAATAATTAATACATGATAATACAAAAGTAAACTCTACGTTTCACATATTCATAGCTGTAAGCCTACTTTTGCTCCATGCTGTATTATTTGGTGTATGTTTTAGAGACAAACAATGTGATGACCATTAAGTGATTGCTAATTCATGTAACATGACTAAGCCTGAACCTTGAGCTCTGTTCAGTTTGGGGAATTAAATTTCTCTGATCTTTTCTGGGACACTATTGTGCCTATTTGGTTAAAAATTTAGCCCTGACTGGTGGCACAGTGGCCTCCAAACCCAAAGGTCATTGGTTCAATTCCTCAGCCAGGGCACATAACCAGGTTGCAAGCCAGGTCTCCAGCCAAGTCTATAGCTGGAGGCAGGTGAAAGGCAACCATGCATTGATGTTTCTCTCCCTCTCTGCCTTTCTCCCTTTCCCCTTCTCTAAAGATAATAAATAAAATCTTAAAAAAAAAAAAAAAAAGAATTTATTTGCATGAAGAACTAGTTGAGAATCCTCTGAAGGACAAAGAGGATCAGACACAGGAACTTAGGCCAGTATCAGGGCCTCTATTATTAGTGTGAAAGGGGATTTGGAATAGAGAATTTAATTTAATATTCTTTAGCCCTATCCCCAGTAGTTAGGAAATCCTATTTGGGACCATGTCTGGGAGGACAAAGAGGAGGAAATAATATCAAGGAAAGGTTAATAAATTATTTTCACTCATTAAGTAAAAAATAACAGACAATGGTGTCACCTTCTCTGAACACTTGCCCAACAGAATATGTGTTTGTTCCTCTGAGGCAGGGGATGGGCCGTGAATAAGTTATCTTTGTCTTGAAAGTTCTGGAAGCACCTGGGTGTGCCGGGGGTGGGGGATGGGGGGTCTCAATGCAAGTGCCAGAGGCTCCTAAGAAGAATCCATCACAAGATTAGTGACTGTGGAGGCTACTTCAAGAAACATTGCCTCAGGTTAAGTGAAAAAGAGAAGGAGGAATGAGTCATGTGACAGAGGCAACGCAACTCACATCATGAGTGGCACTACCTGTGGAAATGCTCTAAAAGACTGAGTAAAAGTGCACAAGAGAGTTGCTGCGGGGATACTTTAAGTTAGTTGTGGGGAAAGAGACAACAGAATGAGTTTAATATTATAATTATGCTTATCGTAACCACCCCTTGGCTAACAAAAGCTAAGAAATGTCCAGTGGCCATTCTTTTATTTGAAAAGAAACATATTTTTTAAAGGATTCATTTTTTTAAGTCACTAAACATAAACCAATTTCTTGAACAAGTTATGGTATACTAAATGCTTTTTTAAATGACCCCTCAACTGATCTACTGGCCTGAGCTAAAAATCAATTTTAAGAAGAGCTCTAAAAGAACTGAAACTCTCTCTCTCTCTCTCTCTCTTTTTTTTTTTAAGATTTATTTACTACTTTTAGAGAGAAGGGAAGGGAGAGAGGTAGAGAAAGAGACAACTATATATGGTTGCCTTTCACCTGCCCCCAGCCACGGACCTGGCTGGAGGCCTGGCCCACAAACTGGCCCCCAACCTGGCAATGTGCCCCAGCTGGGGAATTGAATCAGCAACTTTTGGGTGTGCAGGTGGACGCCCTATCCACTATGCCACCAGCCAGGGCAAAAACTCTCTCTTCTTTCATGTGCAGTTTCCAAAATAGCCTGGAGGTTGCTCCCTCCCTGCTATCCAGAGTGGTAAACCCAGAAGGGGTTGCACAGAGGAGGATTTCATAGGCCAAATCTATGAACAACCCATATGCCTCCAGTCTGACTTCCACAGGTCAGAAAATACTGAAAATACTTGCGGTGCCACATCACTTCTGAGATTTGGGGCATGGCATGGATGAACCTAAGGAGAAGAAATTACAGCTTTGGCAAGTTGCCAACAGTCTTTGCCCTTCTCCATAGGTAGTCTTTAAATATATTTATTAACATGCTCTACTAAGCACTGTGAAAGATATAAAGTCTTACTCTAAGGACCGCAAATAATAAGTATTCAATCAATCATTCAGAATCAACAAATGAGACACCTCTTCCAAAATAAACTAAATGGTTTTAAAAGACTGGTAAAATTCCTAAATAAATGTTAACTATTACATTTCATTATGTAGAGAAATAATTTAGTTAGAACTAACTTCATTTGGTCATTTAGTATTTATTCATTATACAGTTGTGGGAAAATCTATGATTTGCCATTGTCTCGGATATAAAGAATACAGCATTTAAAAGGCTAACTCAATTGCTTACTCCAACAGAGAAAACATCCTAGTGGTAACGGTGGCTAAGGAGCAAATTAATACTGACATATTCATTCAGTATGATAAAATTTAAGTATCAGGTGTGTTAAAAGCACTAACCTAGTGCTAGAGACATGAGTAAATAAACAATAGAAAATGCTTTCCTGCAGAGAGTTTTTCTTTTATTGGAAGAGATGGACAATAAGCAAACTAAATAAATAAATGTCAGTGTATTAGGGGCCATATGCAATGTGGTGGGAAACAGGAGGAAACTAGGAGGCTCATTTCCCAAGCCAGGGCTGGTGGCAACAGTGGTGGTGGAGTCCGTTGGTGGAGGAGGGGTACAGAGAGCAGGACATGGGCAGGTGATGGTGGGGGGACCTATGTGTCACAGCAGAGTTAGGGATCTCCACAACTCAGCCCCTGGGCAGATGAGAGGAGCCCTGGTTGGCACCCTTATCTTGGGCCTTGTTCCATGATTTGACAGTGGAAATGGATGCAGAGTCCTCAACTGGAGTGACAGCAGAAAGTATTCCTTATTCACAACTTGATCTTAAGGGAGACAAAATGGGCCCTTCAGAAGAAGAGAAGATGCAGAAGATGATATTGTTACAGACTGGGTTGGGGCAGCAGTTAAGCATCTGCTACTCTGTCTCCAGATGAATGTCCACCAATAGGAAAAGGCTACCTGAAGACCAAACCTGAGTAGGGAAGTGAGCATTCTTGGGACGGTGCATAGGTAATGGTGCCTATTTTCTCTTTTCTTTCTTTCTCTTTCTCTTCCTTTCTTCCTTTCTTTCTCTTTCTTTCTTTCTTTTTTTTTTTTTCTTCCTTCCTCCTTCCCTCCTTTTCTTTTTCTTTTTTCTTTCTTTCTTTCTCTCTTTCTTTCTTTCTTTCTTTCTTTCTTTCTTCCTTCCTTCCTTCCTTCCTTCCTTCCTTCCTTCCTTCCTTCCTTCCTTTCTTCCTTTGTTCTTCCTTCCTTCCTTCCTTCCTTCCTTTCTTTCTTTCGTTCTTTCTCCTCACTTCCCTTCCCTTCTTCCTTCCTCCCTCCCTCCCTCCCTCCCTCCCTTCCTTCCTTCTTTCCTTCCTGAGACTTAAGACTCTTCAATGTTGATAAAATAACAAATGCCAATAAGTGCCATGGAGTATTAAGTGCTATTTTGTTTTTGTGTCAAGAGAATGATACTGACTTCTGAGGAAGAGAGGAGAAAGATTATGTGCACTGAAGCATGATAGTCCTACCTCCTTATCTCATTTTACACTGCTTACACTCTGGCAACATTGGATATTTGTTTTTCTTGAGGGTACCTACAACTTACACTACCATGTATCTTTGCCTTATTCCTACTTCTGGACTTGGCATGCTCTTCTCATCTCACTTCTCATCCCTATTAAAATGTCATCTCTCCAGTGAGTGTTATTCCAGCTACCTCACTCTTAGTTTTATCCTATCAAAATCCATATTCATTTCCTTCATTACATATACCATACTTCCTATATTTATTTATATGTTTAAAATATATAGTATTTTATATATGGTTATACATATACTTATACACTGATAATGTATACACAGATAATGTGCTTCAAAATGTTCCAGGAGAGCATGATATCAATGGCCTTATTCTATACCACAATCCCAACATCTGGTCCAGTGGTTGGAAAGTGGAATCAGAACCTGTTGTATAAACAATTGCCTCTTAATTCACCCTAGATTTTATGATTTTATTCATTCAGTTGTAAGAATATGTCAATTTATAGTTGTTGTGAGAATAATTTGTTTCTATATGTATACAGTATATATACATATATATTATATATATAATATATCAGTATTAGAGGACTATATGGGAAAAATAGACAGAGGAAAAAATTATTTATTCAAAGGGAGAATTCTCTCTGCTTAGGAAGAAAAATGAATGAATCAGGCTAGTCTATGAGTGAATAAAGAGCACAAATAGAAAAAAAAAAACAAAAAACTAATAGACAGCCTTAAACATCAAAGACTAGGAAATTGGAAAAAGTCCAAAATAGAGCTGAAGAAACTAGAACAAAAATAAGTAAAGATCTAAGCAACAAACTGAAAAGAACATTATACAAGAAATGTCCATAAATCTTAGAAATTTTTCTGGCTCAGAGGGTGCTAGGGATCAGAAAAAAAAGAAGATAGACAGTGAAGAATGACAAAGATTTTTTTCTTGATAGAGGCAGCTGTGCTGGCATAAAATCAAAAATAATACTTTCTCTTCAGGATAATAAAAGAGAGTGATGGAGAAGACTTGCAGAACACACAGGTACGACTTTCAGAAGAAGTGCTAGGTATAGATTCTGAAAACTATTAATCTTGCCTAAATAACTGATTAAAAATTAAGCATTACATGACTGATTGAACCTTCAGAAAACTCCAAAATTCATAAGTAAGCAGTCAATGTGCTTTAGTAAATAGTTTAAGAAAGGCTTCCCATGAGTATATGTATATTTTCATCTTTTGAGAGGGCTTTCTTTAAAAGAACCCTACAGTTAAAATAAATAATTGAAATACATTTCCTGATTATAAGTTTCATCCTTTCATTCTTCTAGTGTTGTGTTTATGTATTTTTATCACTTTCATTGATCATTTTCTGAATATTCTTATGCCAGAGAGGAATTGGTCTGATTTTGAACAATCTTTAAATTCATTTGCTCATATAATAATGCTTATGAGTGTTGTTCTTTTTTTTTTTTAAAAAAAGATTTTATCTCACCATCTCTAGAAAGAGGGGAAGGGAGAGAAGCAGAGAGGGAGAGAGACATTAATGTATGGTTGCTTTTCACCTGCCTCCAGCCACAGACCTGACTGGAGACCTGGTTTGCAACCTTGTTATGTACCCTGGCTGGGGAATCAAACCTGCAACCTTTTGGTTCGCAGGCCGGCGCCTTGCCCACTGTGCTACCAGCCAGGGATTGTTCTTTGGCCTCTTCCTCATTTCCACCATCATCAGTGCTATGGATGTGAACCAGGTTAGTATCCTGGGCAGTCACTGATTGATATTTTCCATATATCATTTCAGTCCATCTTCACCACCAGAGGAAGAGGCAAGTATTTTACTGAGAAGAAAATGAAGTCTCAGAGACATTCACTCTCTGACCCTGAGTCACATTATAGCTGATAAATGGTTGTACTGGGAAATCCCACTTTCTCGATCTCTATCCTCTCAATGAAGAAAGAAGAGAGGAAAATCAACATTGAGGATTAGAGGCAAGGTGATCAGTAAGATGTTGCAAAGGCTGACAAGCTTTCTTGCTTAGCAACCCAGTGATAGGGATGTAACAGAGGAAACAATTTTTCTTTTCTTTCATGAATTCTTAGCTGAAAATCCTACAGTAAAAGACAGATTAAAAAGAGGAAAACAACCAGCAGTTTATGTATACATAAAAGATACCTAGGGAGAATGAGTAGCTTCTGGAGTTGGCTTACAATTCAGGACTGAAAACTAGCTTACTGGGAGAAAGGAAAAGGGTGATGCAGACAGACCTTGTCAGGTGGAGGAAATACTGTTTAGGAAAGATAAAGAGCAGATGGCCTTAGATACCCTTAGAAAGACAGATGGCAGCTCCAATAGTTTGTGAAAAAGTTTGTCTGGGTGTGGTATTGACTTCTTATCTCCTCTCTTATAATGAATCCATCATCCCTCTCTAGATGATCAAACTGCTGGTGGGTGGGGGGTGGCTTATGACAGTTGAGGTTCTTATTTTTTGGAGGATCTACTGTTAGGTAGATACTAAGAGTTCAGAGAAATCTCTATTTACATTTGTTGTTTTTCTCAAGTCCTGCAGATCAAAGTAGTTAATATGCCACAGCAGTGTGGCATATTCTGCTACCCTTCAGGGGCATGTTCAGATGACAGAAAGATGAGGCCACAGAGAACATCACAGCCATTTAGGTTAGTGTTTAGTGTGAGCAACCTTGGATGTTGCCTTGCAGAAGGAATAAAAATAGCAAAAGAATGTGAGTAGAGAAATCCATGTTCTCCATTGGCAGGAGTGAAAAACAAAAATGGACAACCGTTGGCTTACTGTCTCATTACCAAACTTACTCTCTCATCCCCAAACTCTGTGCATGAACTGAAAGCATTTTGTTACAGATTTTCATTGACACATACTAGGTAGGAAAATGTGTTTCCATCTATTATGTTAATACTTAATGCCGTAGGCTGCTTCCTTCTCTCAATATCACATACTTCATCATTATTAGTAAGAGGAATCAAGAAAGCACAGAGATGGTAGACTTTTCTCTTCAGGTTTATTTCAACATTACCATCTGGATCCTAGCTCTTTTTGCTTTTGTTCTATTTCTGCCACTTTATGTCCAGGCCTTGAAAATCCTTAAGTTCTCTCCACAGATTGGAGCCAAACCTGGCATCAATTCAGGACTGTAGTGTATTCACACTGGCTCATGATCTTTTAAACAATTTCTCCATTACCTTTCTGGAGGTACTGTTGCTGATTTTGTTTTGTTTTGTTTTGTTTTTGTTTTTTAAGAGGAATGACATTTTTGAAACCCCGAGTCTAATTGTTGGCTATAAAGTTGCTATGTCTTTCTCTTCTTTCCACAGCAAGCTTGACTAGCCAAATGTATGATGAGGAGGTCAGTGGAGGGTGTGGGCAGCAGAAGGTGGGGTGCTGCTGACCACAAAGATGCAGGAACTCAGCTTCTGGACCAGACAGCTATCTTTGTTCCAGAGCTTTCTGCTGAGATGACACTTCTGCAAACCAAACGGGCTCGTGTTCCCTGGAAAGTAATGGGGTCTTTGAGAAGCCAGAAAAATAAAGGCTTTTAATGGAATAAGAGTTATAAATGTTATACAGCATATGGAATAAATTGTGGGGAAGTAATCATGAGACTAGCAGCCGTAGATTTAATAAGACTCCATTTGCACCACACATACAAACAGAATTAGGAATAAACCCTGTATGAGGGCACAGGAAAAGGAGCATACGAGCATTTACCTTATATTATTTTGATTTGTTTTCCTCATTTGTACAAAAGGATGAGTGAAACTTACTCTGTGCATGTAGCTCTAACAAATACATGTTATAGAATAAGCATAATGCTTGCATATTGATTTTTAAGATTTTTCTCTCCCCTCCTTTAAATAGTTCACTGGTCCGGTGATACTATATTTTGAAATTTTGTTTTATCATTAAGAGGATGCATGCTTTCATAGCCCAATGTATTTTTAAATCTCTATTGATAGGATTGGTGCTGAGGAGAACTAGCAACATTTGAAGCTGGCATTTTTCTTTGTGAATTTAATTTAATTTCATGTTTCACTCAGCATGTGTATATATATATGGAGAGAGAGAGGAAGAGAGAGAGGGCTTGATGCATTTAACTTTCAGCTTCTCAAACATTTTTTCTAGTCTTGTGTTTGGATATCTTAAACTATGGGCAAAGGCTTAGGTATAATACCACTTAAGCTTCTTTTCAGTGGAAAAATGTGGTGGTGGGGGTGTTCCATATTAAACACCAAATTTCAAACAAAATATTAGCTTTAAATCTGAATTTACGGGTATTTTCAGTCTCCCATTCATACAAAAATAAAATGGAATTTAATATAAAACTGGTTACTTAAAGGATATTTTTTAAAACTATCCAAAGTCTACACTCCAAATACTGAAAACTAATGTGGTTTGAAATTAAAGTATTTTACTCTCTACTGGTGGCAATTGTATTAAAGATTGAAACAAATAGTTTTCGATAATGTCAGTGTGCAGTTGGCACATTCTTCTTTTTCAACTCTGGATTATATTATTTCAAGATTCAGTCACATTTTAAAAATTATTCCATAACATGTTGCACATGAAATTAATTTATATTTTGTATTTTTACATAATGAACCTCTGATGAACTCCTGTGTATACTCTCTTTGTTTAAGCTACCTCTGTCTTTAATCTAATTACATGACCCTGATGTTTATAATTTCTTTCTATTTTATAAATTATAATTTCATCACACATGTATTCAGTTCTAACCAATATACTTCTTAATTACCTTAATTTTGAAGTTTCATAGAAATGTTGTCATATTGTAGATACTCCTTTGTAGTTGGTTTGAGTTTTGCCCAACACTGTTACTGTGATCCATCTGTTTTGTTGCATGTCACTGTAGATTATTTATTTTCATTGTTGTATACACTGCTTTGAGTAGCTATCCTAGAATTTTCATTTATCCATTATCCAGATGATTAACATTTTCAGATTTTGTTTTATTTTATTTTGGTTATTACAAATACTACCACAATAAATTGTACTTTACATGTCCCTTGGTTTGTCAAATAGCTTTCCAACATTTTTTTTTTTTTTAAGATTTGATTTATTATCTTCAGAGAGAGGGGAAGGGAGAGAGGCAGAGAAGGAGAGAGATACCAATATATGGTTACCTTTCACCTGCCTCCAGCTACAGACCTGGCTGGAGACTTGGCTTGCAACCTGGTTATGTGCCCTGGCTGGGAGTCGAACCAGCAACCTTGGGGTTTGCAGGCTGGCTCCTTATCCACTGTGCCACCAGCCAGGGCTGCTTTCTAACATTTTTGAGAGTGATCCACAACTAGGAAAAATATTCACACTGTGACAAGGAAAGTTTTGTGAATAACTCTATAAAATGTGGGATATTATCCTACTTGCAAGCTAATAAACTAGCCTGTTATTATTTCATGGAGTCTGGCAGAAGACACAAAACCCTTGAGTCAGAGACAGACGATCTCATTGCTCATGGCAAAAGCAGTAGCCAGAGCTTTGTGTTTGCTGGCATCAATTTCTCATGCCCCGAAGTCCCGCAGGTGTGACACAAAGTGTTTGTGACAGATGCCTGAACATGCAGTGGACTGTTACAGGAGAGACACACTCAGCTGGGGGATCTTCCACTCATACAGCAAACTTGTTCTGTGTGTGAGGGGAGACATTACCTCATCCCACAAGGTTGTTCACTGCAAACACAACCTTAAATACTGCCCTGGGCAAAGAGTGGGCAGAGTTTTCAATTCTTGGCACACCCAGCAGAAATGTGCAGGCCACCAGGTCCATGGTGGATTGCCTCTACCAACAAATATGCATATGGCTAAAGCCTGTTTCCGTCACACGTTGGATGGATAGTGATCTTTCGTTTTCTATTTTAATTTTGACAATTCTATGTATGACCCACAAATATGATTTACAACCTAAAATGTAGCAACCCTCAACTTAAACTAACAAAAAAACAAACCAACTATGAGTTAACTCATACAACTGAAAGGACAATTGCTGGATTACATCCAGCCTTAAATTATAATAATTTTATAAAGTAATTTGTCAGTTATTTACTATTCTCTTTTTGACAAGGATTATATGAATGTTCCTCTGACTACATATAGCTTCACCACCACTTACACAATCAGTCTCTGAAAAACCAATTATATCTAAGTTGGTTATAATTTGAATTGAATTTTTATTATTCAATAACAAAAATGTTATTAATTATTAATAAGCATTATCATGTATGTAGGGCATTTGAGTTTCCTTTTGTGCCAATGCTTATTCATATCTTTGGTGTATTTTACAACTAAGACACTTGTCTCTCTCTAATTGATATATGAGTTCTTTACATTTGTCAGTTAAGCATATTGCCAAGATATTTGGTGACTTTATTTTTCACTCACTTTCTGGTATCTTTTAAAAATGGCATTTCTTTTAATTTTTAAAATATTTTTAAGAAGTTTTAATTTATAGTTTGTAATTTTTGTCACACATAAGAAATGATCTTAGTCTTCTAGTCATGAAGATATTCTAAATTTCTTCCAAAAGGTTTTAAATGCTTTTTATATGTAAATCCTCAATGCATATAAAATGATGAAATCATCCAAATGACTCAAATTTCTAGGATAACTGTAGCAAAAAAAGATGAATCTATACAGAATAGGTTATAAAACATTATTGAAGATCCTGACCAGCTCAGTTGGCTGGGCCTTGCCCCTTAAAGCAAAGGATTGCCAGTTCAATTCCTGGCCTGGGCACATGCCTAAATTGAGGGTTTGTTCCCTCGTTGGGGTGCCTTTGAGAGGAAAATGATCCATGTTTCTCTCTCACTTTCATGTTTCTATCCCTCTTTTTCTCCTTCCTTTCCTCTCTCTCTAAAAATAAATAAAAAACTATTAAAAAAAAAAAAAAAACATTATTGAGGGAAGATCGGTATGACCTAGATGAATGAAAAACCTTTATGGAATAAAAGACTTAGTATGTTCAATAGCCAATCAATTCTAAATTATTTGCAAATATAATGAAATTCTCCAAAAATACCAACAAAAATACCAACAGGTATTTTTTGGCTATAATTTACAAGCTGAATGTAAAATTCATAGCAACATTCAAAGAGCCAATAGACAATGAAATCTTAAAAGAAATTAAAATGGGGGAACAAGATTCCCAGTTATCAAGACTTATTTAAAAGTTAAAGTAAATAAGGTAGTGTTTTATTGATACCAAATTAGACAAATGACCCAAGAGAATAGATAGAGAGTTTAAAAAGAGACTCAGCCATACGTAGGTATTTGATGAATGGCAAAAATGTTACAACAGAAAAGTGAAAAGAAGACCATCATTTAAAAAAAAACACAATTAATCAATTTCATGTGAACTTTAGATTTTTAGGTGAAAAATACTTAAAGCTTATTCAAAGGATACTACAGAGAATATTTTCATTAGAGTGGGGTATACACATAAAAATTGAACAGAAAACACACATAGCTCTCTAAAAAGAAAAATTATAAATCCTATATAGGAATTGAAATTCTTTTTTTGTTTTTTAAAGATTTGTTTGTTTATTTTTTTAAAGATTTTATTTCATCATTTTTAGAAAGAGAGGAAGGGAGAGAGGCAGAGAGGGAGAGAGACATCAATGTATGGTTGCGTTTCACCTGCCTCCAGCCACAGACCTGACTGGTGACCTGGTTTACAACCTGGTTATGTGCCCTGGCTGGGGAATCGAACCTGTGACCTTTGGGTTCACAGCCCAGCGCCTTATCCACTGTGGTACTGGCCAGGGCTGAAACTCTTTTTGTTAGTATACAACACTGAAGTAGAAAGGGGATAGAGTGGGATGTTTGCAATACATATGATTAACAAAATTTTGTTTCCAGAATATATTTAAAAATTCCTAAAGTTTACTAAAGGAAAAGGAGAAAAACCCAATTGAAAAATTGACTAAAAGACTTGAACAAGAAATTCACAAAAGAGGATTTTCAAATGGGCATAAATACTCGAAAACGTACTCAACCTCATTAGTCATCCAGGAATTTCAAATTAAAACTGCAAGCAAATGTTCATACAGAGACTATAAATAAAAAGTGTGAAAATACTTTATGTTTGTAAAGGAGAGGAGCATTTTTTTTTCTTCAGGTTTGTCTATCCTTGTGAGTAAATAGTTTTTCTTGATTATCATCCTATATTGAGTCTTCATAGTACATAATATGCATAACATAAGTAGAATAATCTGTGGTAAACTTATAATTTATAAGTGAGTTCAATCAATGCACTTTACCAGTATACTATGTTTAATTATGATGCTTGTTCTTTAACCTAGAAAATAGTATTTCCAGTAATACTATTGTCTCATGGGTGATCTTTTTTGTCCTGTATTAATCACTCATCATTTATCCATTTATATTTAATTTTTTAAAAGTTTAGATGTCAGGCCCTGGCTGGTGGCACAGTGGATAAGGCGCCAGCCTGTGAACCCAAAGGTCACTGATTTGATTCCCAGCCAGGGCACATAACCAGGTTGCAAGCCGGGTCTCCACCCAGGTCCATAGCTGGAGGCAAGTGAAAGGCAACCATACATTGATGTCTGTCTCCCTGTCTGCCTCTCTTCCTTCCCCTCTCTCTAAACGTAGTAAAATAAAATTTTTAAAAAATAAAATAAAATAAAATAAAAGTTTAGATGACAGTCTATCCAATCTACACAGAAGGAAATTATTAAAATATGGCTGATTTATTTAAACACACTAAACAAAAGTTAATGATTTCAGCAGGCTTAAAAATGTCCACATGTAGAGCTTTTAAAATTTCCCATATTTAAACATTTCCATTATTCAGTACCTAAGTATCTATAAAAGCTCAAAAGCAGAAAAAAAAAAAAAAAAAAAAAAAAAAAAAAAAAAAAAAAAAAAAAAAAAAAAAAAAAAAAAAAAAAAAAAAAAAAAAAAAAAAAAAAAAAAAAAAGGAAAAAGAAAAAAGAAAGAAAAAATAGAACATGGAAGTTATGGTTGTCTAGAAGAAGGAGAACATATTTTTTTGGAAACATCTTGAGAATGACTAACTTGAGACAACATAATAAAACCAGTGATTATAAAATCAATGATATTATTCAGGGAAATAGGGGGATGATAAACTTTTTAGCTGAAAAAAAAAAAAAGAGCTAAAAGTTCAACAGATTTTAACTAGGGAAAAATAAATGATACTGCTTCAAAATTCAAGTATTTTTCCTCCCTCTTACCCTGGGCCCATTTTGTTAATTTGCATAGCGTGCTCTACCTAGGGAAAGATGTCTAAGGGTAAGGCTTCTGTCCTGTAACCTTTACTCTTAAGGAGTTCTCTCTTCACTGGTGATAAACTGAGTTAATTTTTGGAATAGGCAGAATCAGGAGAACTAATTGAGCCTGTTCCAAAAATCATCAAGTCATCAAATTTCCCTCTCTTCTTCATGTTTCTAGGAGATGATCTTTCATTCTATGTCTGGTACAATTTTAAAATATAACTTGCAATCTGCTATCCTTAGGTATCCTCCTCAGACTACATTAGTTCATAGAATCCTGTCACTTCTGTGTACTCCCTTAGCTCCTAGGATATTTATCTCCTGGAGTAATGGTTATTTTCTGTGTGCAAATTTTGTCAAGTCAGCGTAATTGCAATTTTCTTACTTCTCTTACATTACATACAAGCCTTACATAAAACTCAACCTAATGAATATTTATGAATATAACCTCAAAATGATCTCACCGAAACTCATTTTTAACTCAATTATTTTTTTCCCATGATGGTTTAACAATCCAGTATTACTAGTCTCCTTTGTGAAGTCTGGGTAATTTGTCTGGAAGCCCATTGACAGCTCTCCTCTTCAAGGGTCCTTTTGGGTGGTTTCAAAACCATTCTTTGGCCCTGGCTGGTGGCACAGTGGGTAAGGTGCTTGCCTGCAAACCCAAAGGTTGCTGGTTCGATTCCCAGCCAGGGCACATAACCAGATTTCAAGTCAGGTCTCCAGCCAGGTCTGTAGCTGGAGGTAGGTGAAAGACACCATACATTGATATTTCTCTACCTCTCTGCCCCAATATCTAAAATAATAAATAAAATCTTTAAAAAGACAGCAATAACAACAAAATTCCTTGCTTTGAAATGTTATTTATCATGGAGTTTCCGCTTAATACCTTTGATATTGAGGATTTGATATTGGTGGAATTGTGGGAGTGAAGTTAAGATGTTCTTAGTCTTTTCCATAGATGAATGATTTATTGGGACAATGGAAGAAAGAAGTTTGCCTGCTCAGTTTAGACTGTCATTTTTGATGAAAGTGGCTCACCTTTATGTAAGAAGTCTGATTTAGCACTAGTACCATTTCTTGAATTTTATGGAAAAGGAAATTGTAAAACATCTTAGAAATGTGGCCATGGAAGGAACTAACTGAGGTTGAAAGGTTCAAAATATGAACTACATTGAATGTAACATATGCCAGTACTGCCCAATGTCAAGATATCCACCGGATAATTTGGCTTTTTTTTTTTTTTTTTGGAACAATATTTGCCTGGTGTTTCCCATCATTTCACAACATAATGACCTCCTGTGTGTTCAGATTAATGTGTGGCTTTTGTGGAATGACCTTCGGTCATGTGCTGGGCTGGCTTGCAACATCTTGTCAGTGCATTATGCACATTCCTTCCTGATTCCACATTGAGCTGCATTATGTTGAGAATTTGAAAGTGACCATAGTGAGAGTTATTTACACCATAAAAGTTGATACATACTACAAATTGGGTATTCTACCCTTCAAGAGAGCCAATTGTTAAGCATTTATCAGATTACTCTATTGCCTGTGCTCCAAGGGTGAATTGCAGAAGATTCTCAAGTTTTTACCAATGTCCAAGACAACTTTGTCAGTTGAATGCTCTGTTCATTTAATAAACACACTAGTATTTTGATTTCTCTGAGTTTCAGGTAGTTTGTTACCAACTTAGAAATAATGATATCCACATTTTAGAATTTTTGTGGCTACATGGTATCCAAAATATAAAAAAAATACACAGACATAACTAGATCCATAGATTCAAAGAAAGTTCTTGAATCCATCAAGAACTGAGTTAGCCTTGTCCTCGCCCCTTTGCATTGTTGTAATATTTAGGATGTTAGTTCCATAAATCTTGTCTCTCTGTTCCATCTATTGGGACTATATTAAAGGAGTTGCTTCTTTTTAAGAATCTCAGCTATGCCACCAAATAGTTTAAGTAATTATGTGAGTCTATGCATGACATTTGATCAATATAAGCCTTGGTCACCTCATTTGTAAAATAAGAATAACACTTCCATACATTTTTGTAAGAATTAAAATAATGCTTTTAACTTCATCATATAAGAGATGTTACCTTGTAACTACTTAACAATAATAATTTGTTTTATTGTTAAAATTATAATAAAATTATTATTATTACTATTACATTTGTAATGTTATATCCTAGGTTCACACTTTTCTCAAAAAAAATATGAAGAAAAGTCAATAGAGTAATGCATCTTCCTGTCACGAATGGTATTTAGCCACCAGATTCAGGCCATCTGTCAGAGAAGGCCAACTTGACACTGATACTGACCAGAGCCTGTATCACCATGTGGCTGAGTGATAGTGGGACATCCAGTCTTCTTAACTCCATGTTTCATTTCCAAATAAACTACAGGGAACAAACTCTTAAACTGTCCTCCTTCACTGGGTACACAGGCATGAATGTTATAGAAGTGAAATACCATATGGCTTACTTGAGGGGGTTGGGAAAAAGCAGAGTCCTGGGAGTTGGAGTTGGGGCTTAACCTGTCCCTAAACACTTTATGTCTGTCCTCCACCTGAGGATTTTCCTAAGGGATAATGCACCAAGAGAGGTAGTGGAGGCTGATTTAGAATTCGAGGAATCTGAAAACACTGGCATTTGTGTGGCCGGGGAGAGCGTCTACGAAAACTTTCCCAGATATCAACATGCTCCCATCCCTCTATTGATCTCACTCTCACACTGCCTGCTGTGTTTTCTTCTCATGAAGAATAATGCATCTTTGTTACTCCTCACCTCTTTTCTCGTTCACAGCTCCTAATCTCCTATCTAATTCCCAAAGTTTCAGCCTTCTTTTCCCCCTAAATTGCTCCCATCATGTACCAAGACTATGCTAGATGCACCTTGTATGTTATTTCCTCATAGCCTTGTATCACAGGAATTACTCTCCAATTTTTAAATGATGGTAGGTCATATGACTCTCACCCATGATCACCAGCTTTTTAATGATACAGGGGGGATTTTTATAAAAATTGGTTTGTTTAAAAGCACCTGCCTTTTCCACTACAGTTAACCAGCCCCAAAGGTAATGTTGAATAAAATTAGAGGATCCAGACGGCAATTCTAAGTAACTCAGTTGGCTATCGAGAGGGCTGTAATTATAGTTTCTCTCTTCTGAAAACACTTTGTGAAGTAAAGAACAAAGCTTACCTTGGATAGCTGGAGCTGATAAACAGTGTCCTGAGAGAGCAGAATCCTACAAAAAGAGGCTCTTGGGGAAGGCAGGGTCTGGCAGAAGCGCCGTGGAGGATGGGTGAAAGAATATTGCTCCTAAAAAGAAAGAGAATGTGATTGTGTGGTTTCAAGCATTGTTTTTTTGCTGGTTGAAGGAGCTTTATTTTCACCTAATAGGGAAGGGTTATTTATTTGGGGGGGGGGGGAGATGATCTTCTAATTGGCTATTTCCTACCTAAAGTTAGTGTGTTGAATGATTCCTAAATCTAGACATTATGACACCAGAAGGGAGAAGTTATAATGTACTAATATCTGAGGTTGGTTTAAGAAATTAAAGAAATCAGTAGAAATGCCCTCTTTCTAATAATCTTCAGAGGTAATAGGAGCTCTCTTCCCTGGGTAGGGTGCTTTGTGAACAAGGGGAGCCTATTTTGTTGGTTTTAAGGTCTGTGCATGTCTACAACTGCTGTTTGTGCCATGCATATTCAGTTTTCTTTATTCCTTTTTTTTAACCAAAGCACTCAATTTAGTTTTTCTTGTTAAAGTGATGACCATATCCTTGGATGAAATTGATTAGTTTAAACATGTGCCAGGTTAATCTGCTTCCTGATTTGTCACAGTTTGCTCTGAGGACCAGAGATGCAGGAAGAAAGCCCACCTACCAGGCTGCTGCATAAGGGACAAAAGTAGCTTGTTTTCTGAATAAATTTATTCTTGGCTTCCTTTGTGATTTGTCATCCTAATTTTTGACCTAGAGGGATTAGAATTGAGTTTCTTATTTTATCTAGTACAAAAGTGAATGTTATAAAATAAGTGTAGACTTTTATTGGCCCCTGAATTAGATCAGCTCCATGGCTCAGCATTTTTTTTTTTGTCTCAAGGGGGAGGGAGCGCGTAACAGAAGTTACTCCTGGATCTGGTTTTGAATCTTCTTATAACTATAGCACTGAACAAGACTTATTCTGTCTAAGCCACAGTCTTTCCATATGGAAAATGGTCTTCACAGTAATTCCTCCATTAACACCAAGTGTATGCAAATAAAGCTATGGATTTTACATGTGATTATGCATACCTTAGTATATGGAACTTAATGCAATACTCTACAAAAATTAAATGCTACATAAGTATTGTTTACTTATCCTTAATCTTCTTCATTCATCTCTCACGCTTCTTTCTCTTCTTTTTTTCTTCCCACTTTGTTGTACTTTAATAAATCCTATATTCATTACCTTAATATAGTGACATTTTCGAAATGGGGGATAAGAGAGCATTAAGGACCTAATTTAGTTGATATCATTCTATTGACCCAAGAATCTAGGACTTATATTTTCCCACTTCAAAGTTTGTCTTCAGGTAATTAATTATTGTTCCTTTCAGCAGCAATGACTTTTTTTAAGTAAGTGAAGGAAATTCAGAGAAATTTCTATTACCGTAAAAGAAATGCCTCAGCCTCTTAAAGTCTACCCTTGGAATAAAAGAACATACAACTTGGAGCAACTTCTTCTTTACTGGTATTAAAATATTCTGAGAGATATATGTACATCAGCAGGGAATAGCAGAGCAGAGTATGTCTGTAAGGCTTAGAAAAATAACTGGTGTATATTTATTTTGGTTTTGGTGAAGAGAAAGTGTCACTTACCCTGTATTATTATTACTAGAATAGATACACATAATCCATTCAAGGACAATAGAAGGCAACAAAAGCTACAAAATTCTGAATGTATAATATGATGCTTTCCTTTGCTATCTTTGGGAGAAAGTTGACAAATAGTATCTTAAATTCCAAAACCTGTGGGCTATGTTTAGAAGAACATAGGCTGGCATATAAAATGTGCTTCCTCCTTGCTCCTTTTTTCCTCCCCAATGCATGTTGATGAGATCTCTACCTAGCCTTTTCCTTTACAATACACTTTATGTGAACAGAATCAGTATCATCACCTAATGAAAAGAGCCTATAACTCTCAGCTATATGAAACTTATCATATTAAATATTCCTTGATTCTTATCAAGGAATATTTTTTTCTGATCATCTTTCATTACTGTGCAGAGCATAACTATTTGCCAAACGAAAACATATATTTTCTATGCATCTTATTCTACCAGGACTTCCATTTTCAACTTTTTCATCCATCAACCCTTTTCTTTTTCCTTTTGAAATATTTTTATTTATTATTTTTAGAGAGAGGGGAAGGAGGAGAGGCAGAGAGGGAGAGAGACATCAATGTATGGTTGCTTTCACCTGCCTCCAGCTACGGACCTGGCTGAAGATTTGGCTTGCGACCTGGTTAGGTGCCCTGGCTGGGAATGGAACCAGCAACCTTTGGGTTCACAGGCCAGTGCCTTATCCACTGTGCTACCAGCCAAAACCCATCAATTCTTTTCTATCACATCTTGGTGAACAGGAATCAAAATGCAAATGTCATCCACATGATTGAAATTGAACTGTTACAATGTTTTCCTTGCTGGGCCAGCAGTGGCCTTAGGTCAGACATGCATTTTTAATAAAAGAGAAAAAAGGAAAAAAAAAGATTTTTAGCTGGGCCTAGTCTTTCAGACAAAGCCTAACGTATCAACTTACCTCAACACAACTTTTAATTAAAAAACAAAAAGAAAAAAGAACAAAAGCTGACACTCAAGATGCAGTGTCATGATTGAAAGACAGAAAGCTGTTTCTTCTCTAGCTCTATACATTCCATGCTTTCCCACCCAAGACAGTTACAACTCAGAAATCACTGTGTCAATGATAGATCACAGAAATATATTTTTCAATAAAATCAAAACAAAAGATTAAGCTTTCTTATATATTTATGATAAGGTCAGTTTTACATGAACAGTCTAGCATTGACAATGAAGTAGATAAGTCAATTTTTTTTTTTATACCCAGTTCACTCAATCTCAAAAGCCCATCTATGGAATGTCTACTGGTATATGAAGATTAGGGAATAATTGCTGCTATAAAGGAAAACAATGGAAAAGTGACAAGGCAGTGGAAATTGCAGGGCAAATGTCTAATAATACTGGAAGCTCTGAGAGGTGAACGTAGCATCGGGGGATGACTTCCCCTAGAGGTGTATGCTGGTGACACTTGGTGATGTGACTGGAAGGCTGTGTGACTGAACAGAACTTTGGAAGTTTGAGAATGTTGAGGTGGAGATCACTAGATGGAAAAAATGTGAAGTCCAGGGATTGCCATGTTGAAAAAAAAATCTCTTGGTAAATCCCAGTGATAAATATATAAGCACAATCTTAATAACATATGTTAGGAGAAAATGAATGGATTTAAAGTGTTCTGTTATCTTGTATTTTCCAGAAAGAGAGAAATGTTCTAAATTCTATTAAACTTGACAAGTCAAGAATTTGTCTAGTGCTCTCAAGAATAAGCCCTAATAGAGAGTAAAGTAAAACCATTGAATTAATCCAGAAAATATTGAAGTTAAAAGGTAATCAATTGAAATACATAAATGAAACAGAAGAAACATGAAAAATAGAAAGCACAAAGAAAAATTTACACTTGTGTGACTAATTTAATATAAAACTTAGGTAGTAAAATGAAAACAAAAAATAGACTAGAACTAGGTAAAAATAGTATCTGCCTTTTTTCCAAAACCTAAAATAGAAGAATAGAAAAAAAATTGTAACATATAAGCATTAAATCAAAATAAGTCAAAACACTGGTACCTTAATAGTAAATATGTATCTTTTAATGCAAACAATATAACCAGAAACAAAAGAAAGATCAAATTAACTTAAAATTTAATTAACCTGGATGAAAAAAGCATTCCAAATATATCCACCTATTAATGTAGCTTTAAATATATGAAGCAAATATTGACTTGTAATTATAGTGAGATTACTCCTTCATCCAGCAAAACAAAAAAAATTAATTGTGTTATAGAAGATAAAAAGAACAAGATAAACAAATGTGACCTAAATTATATTAGGAGACACTTGAACAAAAAGCTGTATAATATACATTATTGTAAAGTAATTATTATATGTTTATCAAAAATTAACCAAATGTTAATCCACAGAACAATCTGCACAATTTATAGATAAATTAAATCATCATGAGTCAACAGTATGTTCTTTAATAACAGTGCAGTTAATATAGCAATCAATAATATAGGAAATAACTAGAAAATACTATATGTTTTCAATTAAGACATATACTTAAAATAATCCATATATCTAAAAAGGAACACGGGGTGGGGAGGCATCACAACTATATTCTCCTTCTTTCAGTGTTAGCTCTGCCTTTTCTGCCAAGCTCTCTGATCAGGTCATCCTCATATACACATAGTTTAGCATTGAGTCAAGGATTTGAGCAGAGTGTACGAGGTCTTACCAGAAAAAGTCCAACCATTGCTAATATAAGGAAAATAGATGGCCAACATTAATTATCTTGGTAGCCAAGGACAGTGGACTGGGAAGCACATGTGTGGACAATGATGACTTCACTGTACTAGTCAGTGAGTCAGTGGACATCACTGAGTGAGCATCTGTACTGTGATGCTGTTGTATTCAGGTGACTGAGCAAGCAGAGTAATAAAGCTGCACCAAATTTTACATTAAGCTTGAATGTTTCTCTGGGGAGACTATTTGGATGATTCAGAAGGCTGCAGTTATGGGCAATTGGTAATCAAAAGCTTTATCAACAATATGCCTGCTCATGTATCATGCCTCCTATCAAGTTTTTAGGTGAAACATCAATCACCCAGATGACTCAGCCCCTCTACAGCCCAGATTTGGCATCCTGAATCTTTGGGCTTTTCCTAAAACCAAAGTCACCTTGGAAAGGGAAGAGATTTCATTAAGTTCATTGATGAGATTCAAGAAAATATGACAAGGCAGCAGATGGCAATTGGGAGAACTATGTGTGGTCCCAAGGTGCTGAAAGGGACTGAGGCATCTTTGTTCCATATACAATGTTTCTTGTGTGTTATATCTTCTTCAGTAAATGTCTCTATTTTTTAAATTACATGCCTAGATACTTTGTAGACAGACCATCAGACCATATATGTATACTTGGCATCAACCCTTTTGTGTATGTCTTTCCCTTCTGGATTTCTGGCCCTAATTATCCATGCTTTTCTCACTATTCTGTCCTCCATCAGAGTGAACTTGATCTTTTTGTTACCCTGGCCACTTGGGTTTAAGAATATTCCCTTAAAATGCCACAACTTCCTTAGGTCAGTTCTCAGTTTTCAACTGCCAACTCCCTACCCAGATTCTGGAAACTTTGCTTTTTATTACTCTTCAATGCCTTTATAAACACTTTGCTTTTAAAACCCATTGGCACATGGAGTGGTAGAATCACCAAGCTACTCAGCCATGACCAGAAACTAGAAGTTAGAAGCTAGAAATTAGAAGATAGAGTGTATCTGTTTCTCCACTTCTGTAATTTGGATTTTTAATTTAATCAATTGTTGCATATTGGGCATGAAATTCCCATGTTTCAGGAACAAAAGATCTTGTTGCATTTCACTGGTTTCAGTTTTGTGGGGAATGATCTTTGACCCTCCATGCAGTTTGTGAGCCAGGCATTCTTAGCCTCTCTTACTTCAAATTTATCAGAGAGCTTTGCTCTTTTACATGGTCCAAGATAACCTCTACTCTGTGTCACAAAGAGCTAAGTTTTTTAATTATCTTTTTGCTCAAATAGATTGCCAATGTCAAGAATTTATTTAATCCATAATTTTGGTATTATAAAAGGAAAATAAAAGGTAAAATATATCTGATTGTTTGTATTGAGATAATATTGTTTCAAGCCTAATTGACAAGTTTTATGTTTTATTTGAAGATTATAAGAAGGGAAGTGGACAGTGTGCTTGTAATGGGTATGTTAGGTGAAAGTATAGTTGTATGATTTAACAAGAATTTGTCATTACTGCTGAATTCCTGAAGCCATATCTTGTAATGCATTAAAATCCAGTCATTTATTAGATGAACTATTTCATACCTAGTGTTGATTCTGTTGCAGTTAAACAAATAAAACATCTCTTGGTTAAAGGGTATGTATAGGATGTAATGGTTCTGTCAGCATGTATGGGAAATGGTTCACATGATTCAACAAGGATGGCAGGCTTAGTATTTATGCAATTCAATTGTTCTGAACATTAATTTACCTACTTTTTAATATTTGGTTTTATGGTAATGATGGTGGTACATATTTAGTTTCTTCTTTTTCTGTTTATTTAATTTATTGGAGTGACACTGGTTAACAAAATTATAGAGATTTCAGGTACACAATTCCACAGCACATCATCATCACACTGCATTGGGTTTTGCACTCCAAGTCATGTTTCCTTTCTTACCATTTTTCCCTGTGTCCTAATTCCCTCCCAACATCCCTCCCTTTGGCAATTATCACACTGTTGTCCATGTCCATGATTTTTTCCTCTTCTTTTTTAGCTGTCCCACCCAGACCCAGGACAGCTAGTGTTACACGTTTTTAATGGAGCTTTTTGAAGTAATGAATGGTGGGAATGAAATGGCATAAATTAACTTATTTTCAGTGTTATGACTATGGGATTAAATATTTTGATTATTACTGGAAATTTGTGTTTTATACATGTATATTTATTTTAAAATTTTCCTTGATAATAATTTGACTTTATTAATCTCAGAATAGAAGAAAATGAATCCAAGCTATTATATTAGCCTGAGCTGTACAGTGAATTTGGTGTCCCACCCTTAATTTATATGTTGAAATCTTAACCCCCAATGTGATCATATTTGGAGGTAGGTCTTTGGAAGGTGATTAGGTTGTAAAGGCAAAGCCCTTAAGAATGGGATTACTGCCCTTAAAGGAGACCCCAGAAAATTCCTTTGTCCTCTCCAGACACATGAGGACAAAAGGAGAAGGTGGTCAACTACAAACAAGGATGTGGACTGATTTCACTGACACTATGAAGTTGAACATCTGAATTGCCATACCTGTGAGAAATAAATTTCTGTTTCTAATAACCACCCCATTTATTATATTCCATTATCATGATAGCAGTTGAGGGGCCTAAGATAGATCTTAAAAGAATTCCAGCAAAAGTACTATTCATTTCTAGAAAAAAAAAAAAGTAATATAATCATTTAAATTAGAGAATTATAGAAGATGATCATTCAATACTTTATAAAAATATACCATTCTGCACTCTAAAGCACAGTCAAAACTGTGTTAATAAATGGACATATACTATTTGCAATTAGTCTTTCTTATTACTGTGTGCTCTGGTATGAATGAACAAGCTTTTGATGTATTTGATCTAGTTATCATTCTTTGTGATAATCAGTATTTTTTCAACCAATAACATATTGGTTTTTTTTTGACCCTGGATGAATGTTTTTAGTTGAATCAAGACAGGAATACAAATTAAAAACTAGGTAGCCAAAGAGAAGTGGTTTAAAATGACAGCTGGGATCCCCAGAAGTGATTTAAAAATATAATCCTATTTTTGTACCTGGTTTCTATTTCCTACCAAGAGGCTGATTTGTGATACTTATGTGAATAGGTTATTTATTGTCTTTTGACACAACACTCTAAACTCCCCTATGAGGATTGCTGTGGAAGAAGATATTTTCAATGAAAAAATTGCCATTGATGGAATTATCAAGCAGGATAGAAGGAAACTAGGTAACAAATGTATTGGCATATATTTGTTTTCTGTTTTATTTATTTATTTATTTATTTATTTAGTTTTTTACCTTTCTAATTTCTACAACTGTTACTTGAAAAATCACAAAAATGAATAACAAAAAGGCTAGAAACATAGAGTGTAATCTAAGGAAACCAACTAGCAAATAATTTCTCTGCTAAAATTATTGTACAGAACAAGCTACAATCTCTATAGGGAGTCATGACGTAAAGATGAAAATGGGAACTGCAAAGAGGAACATTGCTGCAATGACAAAGAAGAAGCCAAAAGTGTGATATTTTCAGTACAAAAATAGTATTTTGCTTGTTCTTTCTGGGGTAGTTGGAACAAATGCACTATGATCTGAACTTCTTCTGGACCACATGTGTGTATCAAAATGAAAATCTAAATTTGAACTCATATCTACTAAAATTGAATTCCAAATTAGACGTAGAAATGGTTCTTGACAGTGAAAATATTGATACCTTATACAGGTATTTTAAAGCACCCTGAAGATTAGTCATAATTTGGAAAATTTATCAATTCAATTGATTTTGTAGGAAACATTACATGCCTAGGATGTACAAGGAGGTTTCATAAATATGAAGTTTTCAAAAATTAAAAAACAAACCCTTCAACCTCTGGAAAGTTACAATAAAACTGGAAATATAGCAAATATGAATACAATTTTTTTAAATTGCTATATAAAAACTATACAATATAAATACTAGAATAGGTATTTTCAAGTTGTGTGTAATAATATTAATTATTATAAGAATAAAAATGAAATAAGTTATCTTCCAGATTGCCTTGACTAAGAAATGCTTTGGAAAAAAGCTCAACACTAGAATTTTTGTATTCATTACTGAACACAGTGCTGTGCTATATTAAACCTAACAAAATTTTTAATAGTAATCTTTATAGCTTACCTACTAACACTCCATTTGACCTTAATTCCTTCTAGGCTTCAGTTAATCAAATTAGTTAACGCATATGGGAGTGAAGATTGAATGTACTTTATAATTCTTACTAAACATACACTTTAATAGCCATAAATGGTTAATCCTCTGAAATTTACTCACTCATTTCACTCAATAGGCAACTATGACAATTTGGGAAAACTCATTTGCCTAACAGATTTCCTCAGGAGATTGTTTTCGTTGGTGACACGTGCATTTGTAATAGAGGGCATTATTCAACTCTCTAAGTCAACACAAGGGGAGGAAATGAGAGTATTCTGCTATTCAAGAAGATAAAATTAATTTCCGTATACATTTCAATTTAGATTAACTTCATAACCATCCACTGTACCGTTATTGCATTTCTTTTTGCATAAACTTTGCATTACATTTAATTCTGTAATCTCAGTAGAAGCAACATATCTTTTTATTATGCACCTTTCACTGCTTCCCCCTCAAACTCTCCACAGAGATCAAGTCCTATAATCATAACAAAAACTAATCAGCCTCCACTTGTGCGAAAGTAAGCATGTCAAGGAAAGTAAATAGAAGCAGTAAATCAGGAGACAATTGAGAAGAAAAACAGAGCACTAGGGTCACTAAATAATCCAGAAAGAGGTGGGATCCAGGGCACTCATGAAATTAACCTTTGCCGCCTTCTATGATCACATTCTTGAATGTGTCTATTCTTGGAATATTCTGCCTTCCAATTAGAGTGGGAAGAGTCAATTATTTTTTTCTCTTCTGTACAAAAAGTTTAAAGTAAAAGTAATCATTCTTCTGCCTTTTCACATTTCCCCCAATAATAAATGCATGGCGAGGAGAGAGAAGAAAGCTTTTGTTTGTCTATAGCTATTGCTTTCATCTTTCTCTTTCCAATTCAACCTCTTAAAAAGTTTCTTTTATTAAGTTAATTATGGGGCTTATTATAGCTATTTAGTATATTCACAAGAGTTTCTGCATTATAATGAATCTTGTTAAGGCAATTTAAGGCCATTAATTTAAAAATGAAATTTGAGAGGGTGTATTACTAATTGACATTTTTAATAGCCACAATTAAAGACATTATTTAAGGCTTATTCCCATTTTCTTAAAACCATGCTGTTCTATCGGCTTTTAAAATTACCTGACTTTTTATTGCATGCCGACAACAGAATTATAACTAATTAATCATTAAATTTTCCTTTAAAGGGCTAACTTATCAAACATTTGCTATTATATTATCCCAGGTACTATTGTTCTTCTCACTTTTCTTTTTCCTCCTAAATTCAAAAAATGAAGACACATTATAAATTATCATGGCAGAAAAAGACCATAAAATACCCCTTGAAAGAAAAAAAATGTCAGCAGCTCATTCATTGAGTTAATGACTCTACAGTATTAGGATTATTGGTAAACATTTTTGAGACATTGATGTCTAGTAGTTATTCAGATGCAACAATTATTCCCCATTATTATAGATTTTACTATCAAACCATTGGCTGAGGGAAGGGCTGCAAGCATGAGAATGAATGGCTTACTGCTCAACACTATCTTCACTAGAAGAGGGGGCAGCAAAAATGTACAGAAACTTTTTATTTTACATCAAGAGGATTAAGTTGGGATTTATTACTGCTTATCAACCAACTGAAGACTTCAATTTAGTAATCTGTTTTTCTCCTGTGTAACATTGGAATAATATAACTCATAATTGATATCAAAGGCATATGTAAAACATAATCTCACATAGTTCACATCCCTTAAGTTTGCTATTTCCATGTAAAGAATTCTTACTGATTTTAACAATCAATTTATTTTAAAAAGAATGAAGTTAGGTTAAGTTGACCAACTGGCTGGGCAAGTTCAAAATCCATAATGACAACTCTTTCAGAATTTTGTAATGTTTTACAGCCTGGTAAAAATTATACTCTTAAAAAAGAGAATTAAGACCAATCACATTTATATGTATTTTGTAAATATTGTAATTTTAAAAGGTAATAGAATACAACATCACATAAAATAGAATACCAATATAAAGTCATGAAGGAAATTTTATTATGAAATAAAATGGTATTTATTACTAAGAAGTATATGAATGAAATTGCATATTAATGAAACTTAGAATAATTATATGATTATCTCCATAGATTCAGTATAGAGGTAGAACAAAGCACCAGACAAAAACAATATGGACATTAATTTATGTTATAGTCAGTAAACTAATTTGCTATATAGGTCATTGACATATAAAGACACAGAGATACAAAAAATATATACATAAATATAAGGGTCAAGAAATTTACTTAAAGAGAAACACTAGAAACTTCTCTATTAAAATTATAAACAAGGTTGGGATAGACACTGATTCTAGGAACCTTGAACAGTTTGTAGGAAATATTAGCTAATGCTATTAGACAACAGGAAATAATTAAAATTTTATAAAGTACGAAGTCTAAATCTCTGCTTGCAGATGATTTAATTATATCTTCAGAAAATCAAAAGATCAATGAAAAAACTATTAAAAACAAATAAACAATGTATTAAAGTAACAGGCAGTGTTATACTGGAGCCAGTTTAGATTGGCATTTAAAGCAGATGGTTAATAGTTCAGGAATTTTGCAAACCAGATGATGAACATTTGAAACTTTATAATTGGTCAGAGCTGGCCTATTTACTCTACAAAATTTAGCAAAGGCAACAAATCAGTATATCACTTGCAGCAAGTAATAAGATAAATAGACAAAAGTCAATAGCATTATGCATATAAACAAGAAAGAACATATATCTGATCATTTTCACAATAGTAAATTAACTAATAAAATAATTAAAATAAAATTCTATAAATAAAAACAATTTTCTAAAAATTTGTAAGAGTAAAACTAAAACACTTGAAAACTTATGGAGAAAAAGAATTTTCATCAAAAACTTCTTGTTCTTCATCAAATAAACACCTTTCCAAATAAGGCATAGAAATGGCTAATAAGTATAGAAAAAGTTACTCAATATCACTAATCATGAAGGAAATGAAAATCAAATCTACAATAAGATACAACTTCATACCATTTTAATTTCAGGTTTTTTTAAAATAAAGATTTATTATTTATTATTATTTTTAGAGAGAGAGGAAGGGAGAGAGGCAGAGAGGGAGAGAGACATCAATAATAGATGGTTATCTTTCACTTGCCTTCAGCTATGGGCCTGGCTGGAGAGCTGGTTATGTGCCCTGGCTGGGAATCGAACCAGTGACCTTTGGGTTTGCAGGCTGGCGCCTTATACACTGTGCCACCAGCCAGGGCACTCTTTTGGACTAAACTAGTTCTTGAATATATTTATAATACTTAACAGTTATAGTAGTTCATTCTCCATTCATTCTGCTTTTTCATTCCCATTCCCAGCATCTTGTTTTCTTTGTGCTATAATTTTGGTACTTTTTCCAAAATGTGTTGCTTAAATGAATTTTAAGTTCATGTTCAATGTTTATTGGTTTGTAAGGAAGATTTTTCAATGCCATAACTTAAACTTTTAAATGCATTTTGGTGGCTTTTCATAGATGAGTGATGATTTTCTCTTTTATTGCTTTAAAAATATTCTGTAACTTCAGTTCTTCTCCATAACTTGAGTTTCTACAGTAACATTCTCTTCTAAATTTTTTAAAAAATGATTATAATTTTTAACTAAAGTAATTCAAATACATGTTTAAACAATCATTCAAAAATTAAAAATCTTCTTTCTTGACTTGACCTTTCATCCTACTCATGAGGAAGAACAACTCTTAACAGTTTTTGTTTTCTAATTATTTTCTATCTGATATTAAGTCTTTAAAATGTATAATTATTTGGCCCTGGCCAGGTAGCTCAGTTGATTGGAACATCATCCTGATATACTAAAGTTGCAAATTCTGTCCTCATTCAGGGCACATACCAATGAATACACAAATAAGTGGGTCAACAAACTGATGTTTTTCTTTCTTACTTTCTTTCTCACTTTCTCCCTCCATTTCTCTCTTTAAGATAAAAAATTTAAAACTTTTAAAAATGTGTAATTTAAAATTTTTATTTAGACTGTAATTGTTAGCTCCTTATTATGGAAGACAAGGACGTTATCACAACATTTAAATATCTTCCCACTGACACTTTTCTACAAATCCCATTTTTTTTAGATACTTTTCTAATAAACCCATTCTTACATTTTAGATTACTAGCTAGATATTGTAAGAGAAAAATAGAAATGAAAGCAACAGACTCTTTTATTTGTTTGTAAATCAAGCCCTTTCTGAAATTCTACTGGTTAAAAAAAATATACTATACCATAGCTAAGTTTCAGATTTTCTCCAAGCAGGGATACTCACAGGAAGGATAAATGACAGAATTTAAAGTAACATCTACCATCTTTCATATATGTATATAATAATAATAATAATAATAATAATAATTAACAGAAGTTTATCATACTTTGTTCATATTTCTTTATGTTTTAACCTAATTATCTTTTTCTGTAATGGGTCTCCTTTAGGATACCACATTATATCTTAATGTAATGTCTTTTTAAGTTCTACTGGGCTATGATAGTTTCTTGGAGTTTCCTTGTGTTTGATCCTTCACAGCTTTGAGGAATACTGGTTATATATTTTATAAAATGTCCCTCAATTAGAATCTTTCTGATTCTTTCACATTGCTAGATGTAGGCTAAGAAGGGTCAGGTAAAGTGCTATTACATCATGTCACATCAAGGTTATACATTATCAACATTATTTATTACCATTGAAATTGACCTACATAAACTAATTTACTAGTAATGTTTGTCAGACTTTTTCATTGCAAAGTTACTCTTTTTTTCTCCCATCCATTCTGTGTTGTTTGGAAGAAAGTGACTATATAACCCACATTTATGCTGTGGAAATTGTGTTTCATTTCCTGATGGTAAAGTATATACATAAATTGTTTGGAATTCTTCTGAATAGAAGATTTGTGTTTTCTCTCAATTTTATTTATTCAATCATTCATTTTATATCAATACAAACTCATAGATATATACCTTGTGCATTGGGTTATAATTCATCACTACTTTATTGTTCAAATTGTTGCAGCAATGGTTAATTCCGTTGGTTGGTGATTATAAACAATACTGCTATAAACATTGGAGTTTAGGTTTCTGTGTGAACATAGTTTAAAGTCAGTTGGATAAGTAAAGGGGAGAGTGGTTACTGGATTATATAACAAGCCATATTTACTTTATAAAAACTGCCAAGTGTCTGCCATATCGTTGTACTATTTTGAATTTTCATCAGTAATGAATGAGAATTCCTGATTCTATATATCCAGGCCAACAAATAGTATTGCCAATTATTTAAGGAGCCAATTCTCACTGTTTTAATTGGAGGAAAATAATTAATCACTTGGGACCTACTGCTTATTCTAGCTTAAAAACTGTATTTTAACATTAATCTTTCATCTTCTACTAAACCACCTTAGAAGGAATTGCTTTTTTTTCTCCTGGATATTTATGCAATGGATTCATTTGTTCTTTTATAAGCTGTTTACTTTTCTGGTTAACTGATTCTTTCTTTGATTTTAATACTTTTATTGTTTCCCTCTACTTTTAATATTCTGTCTTCTAAATGAAAATTATTGAGGACAGCAAAAGATGATGTTTCTGCTCTGAATATCTCCAAAAGTGAAATTAAATACTCATCTTCTTAAATGTCTAATTAATTGGGATATTTTTGTGAAAATATGTATTTTTTTAGAATTTTACTAATTTTCTTTGCAGCTTAAAAGTCCTGAAATTTTTTCTTGTACTTTTTCCATAAGTTATATTGACTGCAACAAAGTACAGATTCTTCTCATCTTATGCAAGTGATTCTTAACTCATTACTTGAATCCAATGTAACCCTGATATGAAAACCAGGCAATACTACTATATTTAAGAAAATTAAAGATCTAAGTCATTTATAAGCACAAATATAAATATTCTAAATAAAATATAAACAGATTATTGAGCAGTTAAAAGTAAATTTTAGCAATGTTTCTTCCTAAAATTTGTAGATTAAATAATCAATTAGGATAAGTCAACATATTAATGGAAAAAAGAAGAAAAAATATTTAAAAAATAGATGGCAGAGAGTAAAATTTTTGTCGTCATTTACACTATAGATGCTTTTTTTTTTTAGCATATTAGAAGACTTCCTTAGATAAACACCCACAACAAATATCATACTTTATGTTACATATTTAGAAATAGTTGTTTTATAAGTCAAATTAAACAATAGCATATTGGATGGCCAACACTAATCATCATTATACTGGAGTTTGAAGTTTCTTATTCAGAAAGCATTAAGCCCAATATTAAGATGAAAACATTTAAAAGGAAGAAATATTCCCATTATTTTTGAAAGTGTATAGTGGCTTTAGCAAATAAAAAAAACACCAATGGGCAAATTTGTATAACTAATAAGATTTTAGCCATTGTACTAGGTAGAACAATAATATAAAAAATATATATTAAAATACTGTATTATACATTTTAATGTATAATTAACTTCTAGCTAATAGAAAATAAAAATAGACATACTTATAAAATAGTATTATAAATAAATCTTGGTTCAACAAAAAATATAAACTGAAATGTCCAGGGCTAAAGATATAAAATCTGTCATTACATCTAAATCTATATTGTTTTCAAATTCTATACTTACATATTAATATTCTTTGTTTAAAATTATCTAGTTAGCTAGTATAGGCAGTACAGAATGTACCCACAAGAAAATTAAGAACAGACAATTAATTTGAGATTGTAAAACTCAATCTATGCTTCCAATTGACTAAGACTAATAACAGAAGAAGAAAACCATTAGCAGATATTGTATCATATAAGCCATATATAGGATATATTTTATATTTTCATGTCTAGAAAATACTTCAAGAGGAATTGAATTGTAAGGTCAACTGTGATAAGTTCTGCTGTGAAGTTGACTACAATTTATTACTTCTTTGAAGTAGATTTTAAATGCTAACATTATCCTTATTCACTCCTTTGATACTCAATTTGTCCCTTAGGATTTAAGTAACTCTGTGACTGGGGCCTCTGGAGTTCATGTTATGACTTTATTAGTCTTTCATAGAATTAACTTGGCCATAGGCAAATTATTCTAATGTAAAATTTTGAGAAAAAGCTATAAGAATCTGCATATTAGGCATTAAATGTCTTCTAAATTTAACATTGTGTCTTCTGCTTAAATAATCTTTAAAGTAAAATCACACAACTTATTTAAATGAATTTATACATAGTAGTATTAGGTGACATACCTTGTGTAAATATGTGCAAAATTTATTGAAAATATGGGTTATTTAACTGAGAGAATTGTCCTTTAGATGGTATTTTTGAAATATTATTAAGGTTTTGCTAATAACCATGCACCAACAGTCTTATGTCACTTATTTAGGGCTGTTAGATGGTTAGTCATGAAGAAATCTGACATACAATGTCTGTCCTGAAAGTATAGGCCATACAAACTATTTTAATTATAACATATGAGTCTCTTTTTACTTCAAAGTAAAAATGTAGGTAAAATATCAAATAATGTTGAAATATTTTTAAAATGGTAAAGTCTACTAACAATAAATACTTATCATTAAAATTTGATGAAAGAGGCCCTGGCTGGTGGCACAGTGGATAAGGTGCCGCCCTGGGAACCCAAAGGTTGCTGGTTCAATTCCCCAGTCAGGGTACGTAACCAGGTTGCAAGCCAGGTCGGTGGCTGGAGGCAGGTAAAAGGCAATCATACATTAATATCCCTCTCCCTCTCTGCCTCTCTCCCTTTCCCTCTCTCTAAAATCTTTAAAAAATTGATGAAAGAGGAAAATAATAGTGAAGGCTATACTTTTTGAATTATGTGTTCATATGTGTGTATAAAAGAATATCCTAACATATACTATATGATTCTATTACAGAAATTGTTGTAGAGAATAATTTCAAAATAAATTTCAAATTATTTCCAAGAACAAGCATGATTTTGGATTTCTAGCATTTATGTTTTATAGACATATAGCTCGGTTGAAAGGAAGCTCTATAAACTCCAGAGCTGACAGTAAAATATGATATACTTCAGAAAGGCTAGATCATGATAAACATGATCTGGTAAAACTGATTGTTGGCATTGAAAGAAGTAGAAATGTGAATGTGAAAATTCATTTATATATGAATTTTTATAAAGCAAAAGTTCACAAACAGGCAAATGCAACAGGAGTAAATAAAGAAATGAGGATTTAAAATTTTACCTTAGAGGAAAGTGATGTTTTTAAACATTGATATTACTAAGTTTACAAATTTGCAGGTCATTCAGGAACAATGAAGAAAATAGAATAAAGGACATTGTTTTTGCGGAATTGGTGGCAACAATGCCCTTATGTTAGCTATAATAGTGTATTTAGGAAGTCTTTCATATGGTCATATGAAATACATTTCTTACTCAATGATTTTTAGATATATTTTTGGAATATTTTAGGGGAAACATTAGAAACATGGATTTTAAGATGAATTTATAAAATGTATACATAATGCAATGTAGTTTTTACATTTTATTTTGTAAAATAAATTATGGGGAGGTAAAATAGATAACTTTTTAACCTATTATATCATTTTTAAATCTGCTTTTCTCCAAATACATGCTATAGAAAAATTATAAGCCATTTTGGATATGTTACATTTGTGGTTTTTAAGCTCATCATTATCTTTGGAGTCTTAAAAGAAGGTGTTTTCAGTTGACAAAATAAGTGTAAATGGTTTGAAAATCTTCACAGTGAAGGATAATACACTAGAAATACCACTTTGTCTAGTTGACAGAATTTAAAGAGAAGTTTTCTATCTTAAGATTCAGACATGAGTTTCTAATCAGACCATTATCTTTTCTGCAATAATATGCTTTCTGGAAAAATTAGGGTAAGTATGAGAGGCTTACCATCTGGTGAAATATTGAAAATAAAACTCATCCCCTTCTTCCAGTATCATCCTATGTATTCTAAAATATTTATGTATTTAAAACATCATCCCATCCTGGCTGGTGGCACAGTGGATAAGGTGCCAGCCTGTGAACTCAAAGGTCACTGGTTCAGTTCCCTACCCAGGGCACATAACTAGATTGCAAGCCAGGTCTCCAGCCAGGTTCTTAGCTGGAGGCAAATGAAAAGAATCATACATTGATGTTTCTCTCCCACTCTGCTTCCCTTCTTTTCCCTCTCTCTAAAAATAATTAATAAAATATTTTTTAAAGTTTAAAAAATAAAAATAAAAACCTTGCCCTTACTTCATTAAAAAACTAATATGTGCTATTGATACTGATAGTTGGTCTAGCCCCTGTGCTGTGAGCCATACCCCTTGGGTGATGAAGGTTGGAGGTTTGAGCACTGAGGGCCTTACTGGCAGCCAGACAATACCTCCATGACTCTGTATAGGCCATGGCAGGGACATTGAGTGTTGCAGCATTTATACAGTCTTATGAGGCTGCCCTGACCCAAGCTTGTGCCTAGAGGATGCTGTTCCCAGGATGGAGCTATTGCTCCTGGCTGCTGCAACCCTGCCTCTCCTGCTGAGGCCATCCTTGGCTAGAGCCTGAGAGACCACTCCCCCAGACCTCGAGAGGCCATGTAGGGTTTCCATGGGCCCCTTTACCTATGCTGTTGGTTTGGTCACTCTCTCCCAGTGAGCCCTGAGTGTGGGCAACTCACCTCATACAGGGACTAGGGCATGGAATGTGAAGTGTAGAGCTAAGGGAGAGTCACAAGATCACAAGAGTCACCCCTAACCCCTCGCAAGATGCAAGATTGCAGCAAGAGGATGTTCTTATTCTTGGCAACCTCAGAAGGTTGACAAGGTAATTGGATAACAGCAAAAAAACCCTCCTACGCCCCCTTCCTGTACCAGATGGGGGGTGAGACTAAAGAAAGGCAGGCACATGCCAAATAGAAGTTAAAATAGTGGCCCAGAAGGTGCTGGATCAAAAAGGCTTATCAATCTAGCCTGGGAAAAACAAGTGATTGGTTGGGAGCTGGACTCGTCCAAAGCCTACAAAAGCTTAGGAAGTTAATTGGTCATCTGACAAAGCACTTTGTCCACCCCACACTGAAAACTAAAATAAACCCAGGGAAACATTGAAATAATCTCTCTTGTTCATCACTAGTTGCTTGGGACCTGCACTAGGACAGTGTTCTGGCCAGCCCTCTCCATGGGCCATGTGACCTTAGCCCTCACTTGGACTATGGCCTCCTGAGAACACCAAGCCTTGTTGCTCTAGAAGCTGCATGGCCAGTGGTGGCTTGGGGCTCCCCATGCAGGGTCCAGGAGGGAGTCTGAAGCCAGACATCAGTTGGGACAGCTGGATTTTGAGTCTTATGGGGATGAACATTGAGAGGTTGACTATCCTATTCTCCCAGATTGTTCAGCATCCACATGAAAACCTTTTTCCTTGCTCACCAGTCTCTGCCTCAAAAGGCAAAAGGAGTTTGCCTTTTGGTGGCAGGGGACAATCAAACTCTAGTTGTAGAACAGCCTAAGTGCCCATCAGTGGATAAATGGATCAAAAAACTTTGGTACATTTACACAATGGAATGCTACACAGCAGAAAGGAAGAAGGCACTCCTAACCTTTTCAACAACATGGATGGAACTAGAAAATATTATGCTTAGTGAAATAAGGCAGTCAGTGAAAGGCAAATACCATATGATCTCACCCACTTCAGGACAATAATGAACAAAACAAACAAACAAGCAAAACAGAACCAGATATATGAATAGACCTTCAGTGGACAGAGGGGATGGGGGAGAGGGTAGGAGTAGGCAAAGTAGGGGAGCAGCTTAGTCAAGGAACTAGCATGGAAGAACCATGAACATGGACAACAAGTGGGATTGACTTTAGAGGGAGCGGGTGGGTGGGGAAGGGGAGTGAGGGGAGGGAAATGAGATGGATGTAATACAACAACAATAAAATTAAATTAAAATAAACCAGTTTTGTTTAGTAACAATATTAACTGTAGATTTTCCTCTTTCTCTATCTCTCCCTTTCTCTGAATGTGTATGTGAGAAATGCAAAAACAGTTTTATTATACTCACTAATATAGTACTTACTGAACAGTTAGATTAAGCCCACCTGTCCTTTTTTATATTCTAATAAAACATTATCCATATATTGTCTACAAGTATGCCCACGCATTCTTTTTGTTATAGAACAAACTTGGGCTTTTTTCTTAGCTCTGCTACTTAAGCTCATGACTTTGAGGACTTGATTTAACCATCTAAGTTTCAATTTTAAATTAGAAATTATGACTACCATAGAGGTTTGTTGTTAAGGATTAATAGGATAATATTTGTGGTGTACCCAAACATTAAATTGCATATAAGACATCATTTGTGTCTTTTTTTTTTTTTTTCCCTAATTTTCTATTTCATTGTGGTTAAAAACCCAAATCAGTAACCTATATTTGCATATAGGTTGGGCATATTACAATTTTTGGCTAGTAAGATGTAAGCCGAGTCTCTGGAAAATACTTCTGGGAATGTTTCATTTATGAAAGAGAATTATCTAGGATATTCATTTTGGTTGTTCCTACTTAGAATATAGAAACAATGTCTGTAATGGAAGGAATCATCTTGCAATCAGGAGAATGAAAGCTGTGTGCTAGAAATAGTGGGGGTAAAAGAGTCAAAAATAGCTTTACTAATTAACATCTTTGAGTATTTGAACTAACCTTGAGTTAATACTGACTCTAGAATTCTTATGTAATGAACTAAAGCATTTCCTTATTAATGATACTGTGAGTCTTCAGCCTGTTTGTTTTTGCCTATGGGAAACATTCTTTGATTTTACAATGTGCAAAGGGTCTAAGGGTTCTGTTGACATACTTGTTCTTAATATATTTTAATCTTCTTTCAACCATTCTACTGACTCTGAAAGCATAAGAGGAAAAAAACAATAAACAAATGAAAATTAGAAAATCTTTATATTATAGAGTCAAGACTTGAAAGGTATTATTTTGTTGCTTTGCATAGCAGAATATAAGACTAGCAGGACTTCTCAGGATTATTGTTATAATATTCATTGATTTTTAGAATAGAATACTGCTGTTCCATATGTACATCACAATAATCCATCAAGTTTCCTAACACAATAAGTCATTGTCATTTTAGTAAGGAGATGAGACACAAATATTACAACTCATCATTTTTATTGAAATGTCATCAAATTCTTAAAACAACTCAAAGTTCTCCGTTTTCAGTTCATTCATCTCTCCTTTTATTCAGACATTCTCTCAAAATTACCTTTTAATGTCTAGGCCATTCAGCTCTTAGCCTATCCTGCCAAATATAAACTATGATCTATTAATTTGCAATCATGTTCATGGTAAGGAGGGGAGGTGTAGAAAGTAAGTTTCAGTTTATTCTGTAACAACTACAATGAAATGAAATGAAAGTAAGTAGCAACTATTTAAAGTGATTATTATTTTATAAAATCAGGCATTTAAAAATGTAACAAGAAAAAAGTGATTTATAGCATTCCCTTTGGTAAGCCCAATAGAACTATTCACCTCAATGTATTGAAGTTCATTATAAAAAAACAATTTAATGTTATTACATAAGAACTGTTTATTTGTAAATAATTTAGCAACAGCCCTGGCGGGTGGCTCAGTGGATAAGTGCTGGCTTGTGAACCCAAAGATTGCTGGTTCAATTCCCAGCCAGGGCACATAACCAGGTTGCAAGCCAAGTCTCCAGCCAGGCCTGTAGCTGGAAGCAGGTGAAAGGCAACCATACATTGAAGTTTCTCTCCCTCTCTGCCTCTCTCCCTTTCCCCTCTCTCTAAACATAATAAATAAATAAAAAATAATGTAACAGGAAAAGATACAGACAATGAAATTAAGCTACTTAATGCTGTGCTTCTTTAAAATGACAAGAACTTGGATAGAAGGGAAATAAAGAAGTTTTAAAGCCCAGAGGTTTTTAAGTTTAAAAATGATGATACCTCTGTTATGTAAATGAAAAGGGCTTGGCACTTTACAACCCTTGCCTAATTGGAGATCTACTTTTAAAGCACCATCTTAATCCTCTATGACTTGAAATAAAGGAAAATAGTTGACTACCATTGGATTACTCAAATGAAAAGAACATCTGTTTCCTTTTCAATGTTCCTTAGGTTTAAGAATTTGTATTCCACTTTTTCAATCCTTGTGAGAAAAGTGTAATAATGTAGGTTTGCTTCTTGGTAAGACGGTCTGAGTAATTGGACTGCTTTGCTCAAGTAGAGAAGGAGTTAATTCTTTATTCCAGTTCCCAAAGCAGAACTCTTTATTTTGTGCCACCAACCACAATTGCTACCCATGCTTTGTTATTTTTTGCTTTTGGAAAGGCTTTTTATTGAAACTTGGCCAGGAAAACATACTTCAAACCAAACATGGGCTTCTCTCTGTGCTTTGGTGGCAATTTGTGCATAACATATAAGCAAATGCTACCAAAAAGTTACTCAAAAAAAATAGTCATTATGGAGTGTTTCCAATTTTTAAAATATGCTATATTGACCTGAAATGTAATGGGGTGCAGAGCAAGGGTTCCCTGAAAATAGGATGATATAGCATCTAAGATACTGTGCATAGCAATAACAAGTTAGTAGCCATACCTTTCTTGAAGGAAGAGGACCACAGCCCAGATTGAAAGGTATAGGAAAAATGTCTGTGGCTTTAAGAGAATATAGTGACCTGTGAGTAGCCAGGAGAGGTAGATACTCACCCTCTTGCCTCTGTGCCATGGGAAACTCATGCCCTGACTAAAGATGACAGATGAAAGGAGGTAAAAGATACATGGGAACTGGCAAAGTAGCACATCATAGGAAAAGTAGGATATGATGAAGTTCCAGGCTGAGCATTTAAAACAAGGTCAGGATGAAAGAGAAGGAGTCCAGTCCACCATCAAGTCTGGTGTGTGAGTAGAAGCCACACAGGCTGGAAGTGTGTAAGAAGGAGCCACTGTGCAGCCTGAAAGGTTACAGAGGGGTGTTGGCTATGAAGTCTGGAGTAAGGAGAAGGTGGCGGTGAGCTGTGTGGGGACCTGCCTAACCAAACCTGGATTTGTGGGAGAAACTTGGAGCTGAACTGTGGCCAGGAATGCTGAATCATAGACTTCTGCTTCTCTGAAGAACATACGGTGAAGCCATCCTCTTGGGGCACAGGCCTCCCTGGACACCACCATGATCCAGTGCAACATGATACGTGTTTCCCTGAACCACTACTTGGAGGTTGAAGACAGAGTACCCCAGATCCTGAGGGACAGAGCTGCTGCAAGAGGATGACATCTCTGAAAGCCACTAGAGCACATTCTGAAGAGGATGGAGATCAGTTTGTGCAGCCAGCTTAAGTATAGGTAAGGAATGGGGAACTTCTGGGCCTGGTTTGTGTTACAGTCTTTTGGGGAGCAGGGGAAGTGCTGGGTTTTGTGGAAGAGGATGGCCCTGAGCAGGAATGCTCTCAACACCCTGGACTTTGGAATCCTATAAATAAAAACCTGTTTCCTTCAACACTAATTGTTGGGTCATGTGTCAAGGTGCCACATGATGGAGCCCCAGTTTGCTCAGTTATAATATATCTATTGTTTCTGGTTTTGGTGTTCACATTTATAAAGCATCATTTTCATCATAAATCTTTGTTTCTCGTCCTATGAAACATAGGCAACTATAAACTGTCATCTTACTATGCAGTTGTCCTGAAATGCTATTGTTGCTGTCATTGGCTTATCTTTGTTTTACCATAATTTTTTTGCATCCAGTGAAGATTCAATGAAAAGTGTTAAAGGAGCCATTGAAATAAATTTTGCTAAGTTCTGGAAAAGACAATGTGATCACTTTTTAAATGTTCTGATTGTGTTAGGTACAATAACGCCAGTACCTCCTTCAAAGTGCCCATTTGGTTCCAATCCTTGTGATGTGACTATGTTTTCTTACATGAAAAATGGATTTTGCAGAAGTGATTAACTTAAGAACATTGGGACTGGGAAGAAGATCTTATATTACTCCAGTATGCCTAGGTAATCACAAAGATGCTTATAAGAGAGAGGCAGATGAGTCTACAGTCAGGAAGGGGATGTAATAATCGAAGCAGTTGAGTGTGATGGCAAAAGCCAAGTGGTGCAGGCAGCTTCTAGAAGCTGGAAAAGTCAAGGAACAGGTTCCTCCTCAGAGCCTCCAGTAGGAAAGCAGTCCTGCTGACACCTTGACTCTATCCCTGTAGGACTTATTTCCCACTTACTATGAATTCCAGAGATATGTAAGGGTAAACTATATTGTTTAAGCCATTATTTGTGGTAAGTTGTTAAAGCCTAAATGAAAAATGTACACTGTCATCTACTTCGATGAAAATAATTTCCTGAGAATTGATCATCAAAACTTAGAAGACTTCAAAGCCATGACTCTCTTAAAATGTTGCTGTCAGGGTGTCATTTGGTGATACAGAAGCACATAGGGGAAGCCATCTGGTTTAATCTGAAGAAATAGAACTGGGAGTTAAGACCATTGATATGGCCAAAGACATAAGAGGTATCCAAGTGAAAAGGATGCTGTGGTGAAATGAATAAAGAAAGGAAAGTACTTCTGGCAATGGGAAAGTATTTGAGAGTAATTTATGTTGGTTAAGAGCCTGGAGAAATTGAGAATTGAAAATATTATTACATGGCTGGAATCTGCAAAGTGATATAGAAAATAGTATAAAATGAAGCTGGGGAACAGGAAAGAGTACAGAACCAGCAGTGACTTTAAGTTGGGCAATTAAGAATTTTTACCTTTATTTTAGGAGCATTTGGAAGCCATGAAGGGGTTTTACTACACAGGTTCAGGGTAGTTTAGACTTATGTTTTGTTTTTTAAACATATTTTATGTATTTTAAAAAGTGATTTTACTTATTATTTTCAGAGAGAAGGGCAAGGAGGGAGGAAGAAAGAGAGGGAAGTATCAATGTATGGTTTCCTTTCACCTACCTCCAGTTAAGTACCTGGCTGGAAACCTGGCTTGCAACCTGGTTATGTGCCCTGACTAGGGCATAGGACCAGTGACCTTTGGGTTCACAGGCTGGTGTGCCAATCCACTGAATTACACCAGGCAGGACTTAAACTCATGTTTTAATTAAACTATTCTGTTTTATGCTCCCCTATTATCCATCCAAATATGACAATGTTTTTCTTTATCCCAACATTAAAAGCATCTACATCAAATATGTGGCATGGGTCATGATAATTTTAGTATATCACACCATTATGCACCTGTAATTATAAAAACACAGTAGATGATTTTGATGTTTTATGCAACAAGATGTCATAATTAATTACTTACATTTCTGGGCACTGAGTAGGCAGTTTAGATAATTAATGAAAGTCACTTGTTCACATTATTTTAATCAATAAAAGTTAGATAGACTCAATAATTCTTCTTGCCCTTTTGCCTAGTCATAATGTAAATGGAGATGAAAAAGAAAAATCACTGTGATTAAAAACAAATCTTCTATATAAGTGAACTTTAAAATTAATGGGCCTCTTATAATAGTCATGGTCTGAGTTTTATTCTCAATTAAATGCAATCTAAAAATAAATTAAAAATGACATTTGTAAATGAATGGAAAAGGAATCATATATAACCATGATTTGATTTTAAAGGCCCAATGATATTAACTCTTTAAAAAGTCTGAGGGCAAGAAAAAATTGGCCTATAAAACTTCTCGTTTCAGTATTTCCTGGAGACAGATGAAGCCCTACCAATTCTAACTTATTTGAATGAAACTGCTCTAGGTTTGATTAAGGGTCTCTTTTTAAGGAGATGCATGATGGCATATATAACTTCTATCACTCATGATAAAAATTTAAAGTGAGGAGTGTCCCATCAAATCTTCAAAAATGTATTTTAGAAAAGGGAAAAACCATTGGCTACTCTAATTATGATTAAACTAAACTGTATACTCCCTTAATACAGATTTACAAATAGATATGATGGGCCTCAGTATTTTACATGTTAGAAAAAAATCTCTTATGAATAGATGACGAAATCAGGTTGAAGCTGTAGGACTCAGTTAATGTCACTTTCAGTGTCAGAATGTCTCCTCTTTGCTGGCAAGAGTTACATTTTCCTCTACTCAAAGTATGTCCCTTATTTTTTTACACCAGGATTATTCCATTCATATAAAATGATTGAAGTACTATAAACAAATCACGTAAACTCAAGACAGCCTTTCCAACCTTAGAGATGGATCCTCAGACAAGAATATTAAAATTCTTTCAGATTGTCTGTACTCACTGACTTCAGTTTATTCTTTCTCCCATTCAAATATTCCTTCTTCCTTTTTTATGTTCCAGTTTTAAATTAGACCTGTTGCTTAGGACATTATGTTATTTTTCAAATGTCTTCAAGAGACATAGTGACTATAAACACCTTGGTTCATGAAGACTTTATCATTTTTTTCCTTATAATTTTCAGATTTAATTTATAATCTGCTTTAGGATATATCCTTATATGTTTCATTCTTAATATCTTCAGAAAGTTTATGATACTTGAAACCAAAATTTCCCTGGAGAAACACCCAATAATCACATTAGACAAAATTAAAATATAAATCACCTGTATTCCTGTATTTATTATGTTAAATAATAACATAATCTCTCCTGGTTAAAATACCCCTGAATAGAGAAATGTAATTCTTGGATTTCTATCAGGAAGTTCATTACTTTAGAAAATTATTTATGTTCTAACAAAAAAGTATGCATCTTAATGATCTTATCTGCAGAAATGTACCTTTGCAACATTAAGAGGTTAAATGATACATATATGTTCCTCTCCCTTTTTATATTTCCCAGACTCTTCAATTAAGAAGTAATAATGAGTCTAATATACCTTACTTGGTTGTCTAAAATCTTTTTTGAAACAATCAGAAATAACCTGATCTACTGTAATTCTAAACTTTATTTTAAAAAGTCCATATGTAACTAATCATGTGTACCATCATAGGATATCATTCATAAACTAAAACAATATTTTGTAAATTTTCTAGACCCTATACAGAGATTATGAAGCCAGGAACTTATATTAAAAATCTTTTTAAATTCTATGTGCTGCACTTCTATTTGTTGTTTCTCAACTTGGTGAGCTTTTATCCTTTGATTTAAGAAGCAGTTGTCAATTTATATTTGACCCAAAACATTGTCCTTTATAAAGGACAAACATTACTTATAAAGACAAACATAAATATGTTTTTTGCAAGGACATTCAATCTAACTGTGAATTAATCCCCTTTTATGGGACCCTCTCTTAACTCTATGTTGAACCTAATGAAATAATTTATTAAAAGTTAAATACTTTTTAGTTTATTTTTTAAATTAAGTTGACTGGACATGATTATTCTGTCTACTTTACCAAATAGGGATATTTTAAATTCTATTGTTAGATATTTAACTAAATATGTTATATAAAATTAAGATATTTAGAAGAATAAAAAAATTATTATAATGGAAATTGTTACACTGATACAAAATTAAACTCTAGTCTAAATGTCATAGATTAGGACAATTTTGCTCCAGATATTTACTTTAATATTTTTAATTGTATCTCAAATTATGTTTTCATCACTGTATAAGTACCTTTATAAGAAAACTTAGAGTTAAAAGTATCTTGCAAGTTTTATAAAACCAGTAACAAAATCTCCATGCCATTCTTCCAATGCCAATTATTTAAACAATAAATACCTGGATTCTTACTATAAAAGCACAAGATAATGAGGCTTAAACAGAAAAGTCACTTGTGATATAATGAGTCATAAAATTTCTATAGAAAAAAGAAAAAAACAACTATGCACCTACTTTCAAAGACTAGATATTTGAAAATATATTGTGTTGCAGTTGTAGGGGACTTTAAACTAAAAAAATTGCAAAAGTAAAAAAAAATATCAAAACAAAATCGTAAAATTAGAAAAGTTCAAAATTGTGTTGGTTTCTATATCATTAATTACCTTTATATTAGAATTTATTTCATGTTTGGCAACATAAATAATGACATTCTATTTTCCTGCATTTCCCATTGTGTAAATATCTTTTTTTGTGGGGGAATAATCATGAAATTATAAATTAGAGTCAATAAAATAAGTAAATGTAGACACAAATATAATAATATGATCTAATTAGTGAAGCAAATCTATGAAGACTATTTTGGAGTAAGACATTATTATAATAATTAAGTTTTAAAAATTGTGGGTGTAACTGGGGAAGTAAAGGTCCCAAAAGGAAAGTTAAATAATCTAAGACAAGTCAATAACATTTCCTGGCTCAAGTGAAAGGAAACTTGTTGGGACACCTCAAATCTAGGAATAACCAACTGTTGTAATTTTATTCCAAACTTGGGGCAGTTAGAGCTTTATAGAAGGATGTTAGCTCTTTAAAGCTATGATCTTTCTGAGTTTGGAGCAAAACTTGTGTGGAAGACTTGGTTTTGAGTGAGGGAAAACTTGGACCTGCCAGATGTATGTACCTCTAAAGAATGACTCCCTTCAGTGTGTCATAACAACTGCTTCATTTGCCCAAACTCCAACCTGAAACCATACAGCAAAGAGCATTCTGGGAAACTGAGTTCCTAGTGACAAGAATACAATTCAGTACATCGCTCAACATGGAAGCAAATATTTTGACCTGTTTTACATATCTTTTTCTTGTTTTGAAACAACAGGTCAACAAATCTCTTTTTGTTGATTTGAAAGTAATTTTTAAAAAAGAAACTATGTTGTATGTGTTCAGGGAAAATGAGTAACACTAAATGGAATCCATGCCACTCAGTACTCTTCCACATAACTCTGAGCAAGAGATTTTTTGTTTGTGTTTTTTTTTCCCAAATGGCATTCTGGAACACTATTTTAAGAATACTGATCATGATATTAAAGGAAAAATAGGATGATAGTTACACACTTGATTGTATTTGGGAAATAGATTTTTAAACTTGTTGAAACAAGTTATACACAAATAAGAAAGGAAAATAGTAAATCATATGATGAGTATTGTTAAATTATTAGTCCATAAACTCTTATTTTTTCCCTCTTGATGAAAATCTTTAAGAGCAATGAATGAAATGTTTCTATAGGCTTAAAAATCTTATGTAAGTTTTCACCTATATTTTAATTTTTCTCTGTTATAGGCATTTTTCTCTTAAACACAAGGGATGAGGAAGTTGAATGACTTTCCACAATGCACAATTGCCTTCTGACAATTTTGGATTGTCTAAAAATAAAGGAATGGATAATTTAATGAAAACAATTTCTACCATTAAAATTATTTTTAGTTGATCAACATTTTTTTAAAGTTTCATAAGATCTGCAGAGTGGGATTCTTTATTAGTCCTTGATTCATGATGTTCCTATGACTTTGCTCAAGGGAAGAGCTGGCAGACTCATGCAGCAGGCAATCCTAAAACTACCATTACATGTCCATATTAATGACTGGTTTCTAATCACATTGTAGGTCATTTTACTTAAGGGCAGAGATGTGGTTTGAGAAACAATTATTCATGAAATTGATTTTCAGTAAAAAAGATAGACTTTTGTTTATAAAAAATTTAATTTTATCTCAAATTTTTAACAATAGACATCTAATATTTCAGTCTAAAAAGACCTTTAGCACTGACAAGTTTTCCTAGTGTATTATATAAATAGCTGGTCAGTGTAAGGGTCTTAAAAACTCTTTAATATAGTAATCTAAATCAAATGTGAATGAGAGCTCAAGTTCACATTATGAAGACAGGTATAAAACAGGTCAACATGTTAAAGTAATTTTGGTAATTTTTCTATGCAAAGGTCAAAATTAGTGTTCATAAAATTGATACTATAACAATATTGAAAGAGTATTTGGATTTAACAAGTAAAAACAAGCACATGAATAAAATTTACATAGGTAATATTTTGCCAATGCATTTTATTTGCAATAAGACTGATTGTTCACTCTATGGTTCTTCAATAAGCCTGTTGAAATTTTATCAGACATTCTCTAATCCGTATAGTTTTATGTTTCCCTTCTATTGGTTACATAGTACCATTAAAAATAAAATCAGTTTATTAAATATTAAAGTGTTCATTGCATGTAACATATTTTTATATTTATAACATTCACATACAAGGTCTGTCCCAAAGTATCAGCTGCACAAACTATTTAATTATATTGACATTGGCTTGATAGTTTTTTGACAGATGTTGTATATTATACAATATCATATAAACATCTGTACAAGGTATACGTAATGTGTTTAAATGAATTTGAGTATAATAAAGGGGTTTGAAATTTAGATAAAGTAATATTTCTTATGCTTGTAGAGCCATAAGATGCATATTTTCCCTGATCTTCCTGAATTTGTTCTATATATTTTTGGTTAATCTAGACCTTGTAGCAAAGAAAATTAACTTTTTGAAAGTAAGCCAAAACTGATAATGGAGAATGTTTGCTGGATATCCCTGAGAACTCTTCCTTGAAGAATTAATACCACTGTAATTTGAAAATGTATTTAAGTTTGCCTAATTTAATGAGAGAAAACTCACTAGGAAAAAATACTAATCAGAATTTTCAAAGCAAAACTAATAAATGTTGAAAAATACAAAACAAGAGTTTCAAAGCACATTTGTAAGGTATATGTTAGATTGAGTCAACACTATTTCACAGTAAAATGATATGCTTATTTTTTCTATTTATGACTATTTTGCTTTATTTTTATTTAAATGTAGTTAATATACAATAACACATTAGTTTCAGGTTTACAACATAGTTGTTCAAATATATACCTAATGAAATGATCACCACAAAATTTCTAGTTTCTCTGAACAGCAACATTTGCTGTACATGAGCAGTACTCTTCTGCTTCTTTGTACGTCTCATCATTTCTTTGTGTGTGAAGAACTGTACATGTTAAATAACATACAATGACATCTCTGAGAATTAGATTTAATGATCTCCCCCTAATGGATTGCTTCTGCTAACATGTATTACCTTCATTTTTCAGGACTATTTTTATAAAGCTTGTATTATTTGTCATGTGCAGTTACTGAAATCTATGCCTAGTTAGCTTAGTAGTTTGATTGGAGAGAGATTTCATTCAATGTGTTGGACCATCTTGAGAGCAGACCAGACAACTCCATTATAGGCTTCTCTTTCTGTTTATACAGGCCCTCAGGGTTGGCCAGAGATGAGAGATTAGGACCTTTTTACCGATGTTCTGGGCAAGTACATGTCCTGCATGTGGCCCACAAAATTTTGAGAAACATATTTGCATTTTTCTAAGTCCATTATGAGCATCTTTTCCCCCAATTCATCTTTTTACATTTTTGGTGAGTCTCTTATTCCCAATTGGTGTTGCTGCTTCAAGCATTTACAATGGCAAACAACTGCCAGTGATTATTTTTGACGAGTGCCTTTGATTTTAGTCTTTTTGCTGAGGCCATGTACAGAGCCCTGTCAGTACAGACAAGCCTTAGAGATTTTCAGGGACCATACAGACACAACAAATGATAACTGTTCCCTGAACATGGGATGTTTGAGGACTTACAACCCTGGTCTGTCTCCTTCAGTAAACCCTTAAAAGTTGCTAGGTGGCTGGTGTTTATAGCTACCATAGTTGCAAGGGTGTTGATTTTCAAGGGTACCAAAATATTTCAAGAGAAAAATGGAAATATTTGTGGCAAGTTAAACTGCTACAAAACTTGCTCTTTTACTGAGATTTAAACCTTTTTATTAAATAAACTGTTTTTTGATAATTTAGAAGGTTTTGGTTTATTTCCAGAGTTTCAAAAGGCTGATTTGGAATAATTTTGGCAAGTATTCTCAATTCCTTTATGGAGGAACAGATTTTTGGAGGTCCTTAACCTAATGTTTGACATCTGGTTCTTGTAATTTAACTCTTCTATTATTTAAGTCATAGATAAATAACTCGTTGCCTCGGTAATCTTTAAAATATCTTTCACTATATCAACTTATTTTGGAAAATACTATGATAGACTCTTTTAATCTTTACCATATTTTTTTATCCTTTCCTCCAGGTTGAATACACAACACAGTTCTGTGGAAATCAAGCATGACTATATGACTTGTTTAGATGTTGGCAGAGTGATTATCTCTTCTTGGCAGAAATGTTAAGAAATAGCGTATACTTTTCCATATCCTCAATTTTCTCCCATGATTGTAGAGATTATTTATATTGAAGCTACACCAAAATTGTGGGTATCTGATTAAAGGTGCTGAGTGAGACACAACCTATAGTCTCCATTGATGGACCTGTAGTATAAACCACTGAGATTTTTAAGTTTATTATTGCAGCATAACATAGCTTAGTGAATTTAATATAGTAGCCTAACATAATGCATATGTATGTTAAATTCATTCCTGGCATTTTTTTAATAATTCACAAAGTGTTTGCTGTTCATTTTGAAGGAAAAAAAAAACATAAAAACTATATGCATCCATATGGTCAGTGAGTTGCTCTCAATACTTTGCCCAATACACTAAAATACCCTGTATATCTTAAAAATTAAAAAAAAAATGATGATTCTAGCATTTATTTGTATTGCTTTCTAAAGACAATGAGTTTTTGTTTACATACTTGAGGTTGAATATGCATAGAACATCTGATGTGAGATTTAAAAATTAAAAAATTTTTTCATTAAAAATACCAATCCCAGGAAAGTTCCTTTTATGTTCCATTCAGGGTTTTTATAAAAAATCATATTTGAAAAGTTAATAAAAAAGTTTAGTGTTGTCAAAATGTAAATCGATGATGTCTCAGATCTGTCTAACACATTCAAATAGCCATCTTCAAATATCCACTCTATTCTTAGAGTGGACTTTATACTAGTTAGGATCACAGAATAATAAGATCTTATATTAGGAACCAATGTGAGACCCAATCTTTCTCAGTCTCTTCATAACATAGACAAAGAATCTGAGGTTCTGAACATTTAAATGACTTTCTCAAAACAACCCAACAGGCAAACACTTTATCCAGGATGGAACCAATGCCTTTCTATATCCCTGGCAAGTTGTGGTCAAGATTTAAGGAAAGTTGACAAAATATGGATACCAGGTATCTATAGGCTGTGTTAAATCACATAGATCTATGTTATATATAATTATAAACACAGGACAGAAAAAATCCAAAGTCAGGTACTGGCAGGATAAGCTTGAAAGAGACCAGAATGAGTCTCAGACCAGAGAGAAAATGACCATTCATAGAATCAGGCTGTCTTACCCTTCAAAATTAGCCATTAAATTAGTAAAACAGAGATTTGGTTTTGCATGATAATTCATGTTTGGAAATTATAAGGTAGGTGATGTATTTACCTTTATGTTAATTAGTAAATTGACTTTTTTTCTTAAACAGTCTTTTCCTTTACTTTGCATTGAATGGATGGATGCTTGTGAAAGATAGGAATATTTGCATCACTGATGTCAGTTAAAGGTAACTTCATTTTACTTAAAGTGTAAGAAAACAACATCTTCCTATTATACCAAGCCTTGCTTCATATGCTGATTGCCAGTTAATGCCAACTGCTACATATATTTCTTTGGACAAGGAACATTGAATTTAATCAGTCACTTTACTTCTCAAACTTAGGTGGCTACCCAAGAATCTTACAAAACTCATCCTGAAAAGTACAGACACCTCATGAGCCCATAGCTTCTCACCCACTCCCTAATTTTTAATTTTCCAGGATTACTTTTAAAAAGCACATAAATCTGTCCTGACTTGTTTTGGAACACATTCTGAGGATCAGACAATTCTATCATTTTTTCCCCTACTTAATGTTGCTTTACTTTCTTCTGGGGGAAAAAAAAAAAAGTTAATGTTAAAGAGTGGAGTGTGCATATAACAGTTTGCCTCTGGATCTGGTTTTCCCTGGGGGTTTCCTGCAATGAAGGGCCCTAGGTAAGTTTTATGACAGGGCTCTGCTCACAAAACAGTTATCATGCCTGGAAGAATACTGAAAAGACAGACACTTGCAGTAAAGGGAAATCCCTAGGATTTTGGTCACTTGTCTCTCTCCCTTAAGCACATAACGAGTACATCAGAGGGTCAATATACATGAATTTCACTTGTCTGGACTTCCCTGTTATGTCCTTGTTTCACCAGATGTAGGCTGAAATCTGCCTCTAACATTTCCTGGGGGTTGCACCTCAACAGTGCTGTCAGATTTTTTGATTCCTTTTGCAGCATCCTTAGGAGAGCTTGTAAAGCCAGATAAGAAATACCCATGCAGCAGCACATTTAAGCTGTTTTATTTGAGACAACTTTGCAGGACTATTTTGCCAGTTTGTTGCAGAAGCTTGAACAAGAAATCTATTTGAGCACACAGTGCTTGCCAGGCTAATGTGATCTTCCCAAATTTGAAAAGCTTCTTCATAACTAGTCTCAAAATATCTCAGTCTGCCTGAATCCTCAACTGTGACCTACTATGAATGTGTTTGGAACTGGAACAAACTTTGTCAGTTTGTTGAAGCTATTAGTGTGTTAATGACTTGAAAGCAGACACTGCACTTTGAGTAGAATGGTTCTCTCTCTCTCTAGTGAAGCCTATAACTAGATTTTCTGATGAACTCTTGCAAGCAAACTGCTTCCACTTCAGTTGTAAAAATTTGTCTTGTTTATGATTGCTGTTACAGACAATGCACTGCTTTCTGGAAAGGTAGCTGCATGTGTGTTTTTAAAACCTTCTTAAATAAATTATGTTGCTTAATTAAAGAGACCTTTTAAAAATGCACAGTGCCTTTTCAAAGAGCAGGCAATGGTAAACAAATGATAAGGGATCTCCTGTAATTACATTCATATTGTACATGGTGATGGTATTGAGAGGCAGTAATCTGTCACTGGCATTGTAAGTGCATGAAGAGGTTATTCTCCAATTTTTTTTTTTTAAAAAGATTTTATTTATTATTTTTTAGAGAAAGGGGAAGGGACAGAGGCAGAGAGAGAGAGAGAGAGACATCAATGTATGGTTGCTTTTTACCTGCCTCCAGCCATGGACCTGGTTGGAGACCTGGCTTGCAACCTGTTTATGTGCCTTGACTAGGGAATCAAACCAGTGACCTTTGGGTTCGCAGGCTGGCACCTTATCCACTGTGCCACCAGCCAGGGCTTATTCTCCAATGTTTTAAGTTAAACTAATAATTTGATTTCTAAACGAATAGGTAAATACCAAGACATCAACAGTTTTGTCAATTGGGGCTCTAAAACAAGATTCAGAAAGATTTTTGGAATGATGGAACTGGAGGTCACGGTCTGTGCTCATAGATATAAAAACCAGTATTGTGTTTTTGTGTTTTTTGTGTCCACATGGGTGGATACAAAGATTGGGCAAATAATTAGATTAAACCAGTTTTGATTTTGTCAATGGAACATGATAAAACATGGAAGGAATATAGGACACAAGAGTGTGCATGAAAAAAGAGAACTTCATGACTGATTATGGAATTTAACTCAGATAGGAATACAAGAAAGGACATTAGGGAGGTGAAGTATGATGAAAAGAAGATTAACTCAGTGTGTTATAGATCATGGTGAGTTATAGGGCTTTTGCAGACAGGAAACTAGAGGGCTTGAGAAGGAAAAATAAGAACTATTTTTTCAGAGTGGATTCTAAGAAACTTAGATTACAGCATCAAAAGACTAGGTAACTTAAAGAGTTCAACATAGGATTATTGAAAGACAAGGTCAACAACTTTTGTGTGTATGTACATACATGTAGGTATGTATGCATGTGTACATTTTTTCAATAAGTTAAATTTAATTGGCACCTCATAATTCAGTAGATTGAATAGCACAAAAGTTTGGATAGTTCATGATTCTTTGGGTTGGATGGATAATCTTCTAGTGTGTGCTTTCCTGACTGAAGCCTGATGAGCATTCTTACGTATTTGTTGCCAGCTGAAGGTCCAGCTGGTGAAGGAAAGTCTAGGAGTGACATCAAAGTTTTGAGCTAAGGAATTGGAAAATTGATATTTATTTCATTAAAAGTCAGGAGGTTTGGAAATTTTGATGATTCATTAGGAAGCTAGATGACTTTGTTTTGGATATATTGAGATATTGATAGGTAAAAATTTATCAGCAGAACATTATGAATGCCCACTGTGCTTCAAACCCTGCATATAATAAGCAAATACTATAATATTTGCAAATAATATAATAGTCAATAGAGCTTAACAAATGGGCATGAGAGACTCTGTTTATGCCACAGGGACGTTAGAGTCTAATGGATAGAATAGAAAATAAATATATGTGGTTGATTTAAAACCAGTCACAAGTTTATCCCTTCCCATCTGAAGGTAGAGTCCAGTTCCATATTCCTTGATATGGGTTGGCCATGTAAGTCATTTTGGCTAATATATCATTAACAATATAATGCAAGTGGAGATATAAATATTTGTGCATTGTGTGCTCTTGTTTTTGAAACCCTAACATCCCCACTATCTCTCTTCTCTTGCCTAAGTAAATCTAATTCCTTGTTAATTCTATTTATTTAATTATATTCAACTCTACCTCATTCAAAATACCATACTTTTTTTTTTTTTTTTCATATTGTAACAGTCCAGGTCACACGATCTCTTGATTAGCTAGTTATAGCTTGACTTTCTAGTACTACTAGATTTCATTCCATTGTTCAACTGCCCTCCCCACCAAAGTCCTGTGCTAATTTTCCAAAAGCATACTCCTGATTATACCACTTCACTGCTCAATGATCTTCAATACTCTGTTCATCTTTAACAGCTTGCCAGATGAGCACTTAAAGGCCAAGAGTCCATGGACTTAAACCAGCTTTTACAGCCTTTTCTCTCAAAATCTTCTTTCATATATTTCACATGCCTGCTATCTGGACTACAAACTTTTCCCTCAAGAACTCCCACATTAATTTTTCTTTACTTTTGCTTTTTCTTTACTAGTAAGTGAAACATTTTCCTCCATACCTCAGTTTCTTCACTGGTCAAAATCTAAGTCACTCAATATTGCTGTATTCAAAGACAATACCTTCAAAAAACTGTTATATAAAACATCTTAACACACACACATGCAAAATTGTCCTTATGCTATTGAAATGTCCTAACAACTTTTATCTCCATTATGTTTGGTTTTAAAATTGCCTTCTACCCTTCTATATGTCTCTAAAGTTCTAACCTACTTCATGGCTGTGACTATATATTATTAATTACTACATCTACAAAATATATACAAAATACAATTTTTAGATAATGCCTATGCACCTTCACTATTTGACAAATTAGTGTCAAAAGGAGACCTGAAAACTTCATATTGTCTTCAACTTAGTAAACATTAGTAAGTGAAGTAGATTAATGAAATGAACTGAAATTACTATCTCAAGCCACCTAGATTCACTCAGTGACTTTCTCCTATTATGCATCTGTTTCCAGAGGCTAAGTAATAAATCACACATCAAACACATGCATATTAAATCAATGTTAAGGAAAATGCTGTTAACTCAAAAGAATATACTATAACTCTAAAACTGTATTTCACTATTAAAATTTATACATCTTTTGGTCAAAATCAAGATAAGGGGTCTTAATAACTCTTACACATATATCAATGAGGACTCTGAACTAAACAAATGCTGTCAAAAGACATACTCAGCATCAATTAAATAGGTAACAGTTGCTCTTACATAGTTATACATATATTTAAAACTTTCAAAACAGTAATAAATTAAATAGCATAATCATTTTTATTCATAGCCATATTTTAAGTGAAATTATTGCATTCCTTCATGATACTGCTTTTGTTCACATCAATTTAAATGAAGAGAATGTCTCACTCTATTTTATTTATTTTTAAAGATTTTATTAATTATTTTTAGTGAGAAGGGCAAGGAGGGAGGAAGGAAGGGGGAGAAGCATCAATGAATGGTTTCCTTTCACTTGCCTCCAGCTAAGGATGTGGCTGGAGACCTGGTTTGCAACCTGGTTATGTACCCGGACTGGGAATCAAACCAGTGACCTTTGGGTTCACAGGCTGGTGCCAAATCCACTGAGCCACACCAGCCAAGGCAAGGATGTCTCACTTAGTTTTCTGATTTATTTAAATAAATATTGAAAAAGGATATGCTTAGAACAGTTCTCGATATGTATGACAATAAAATATCCACCTACTAACATACTAAGGAACACACTTTGGTAAATATTTATGCTATTAACTACATTGTATGTTTTCATGTGCTATCTGGGGGTTGCCAGATAATTTTTACTAATTATATTGGGCATTTGTTATTTTACAGCTTCTTTCATTCATTCCTTTTGTTCTTGTGGTAGCAAAACGTTAATCTACTTTCAAGAAATTAATTTATCAGTGAATTGATGGAAATAACAATTCTCTCCCATACCCAAATAATGTTTATAATGACCAACCTAGACTAATTGTACTTTCTCTTTTAGAATTTTGAGTGTTGAGCAGAAAGGCAGAAAAACAAAGAACTATTGTATTCCAGTATTGTAGTACAGTAACAATACTGTGGTATGTGCAGTAGGTAGAATAAACACCCTTACTGTCCCCACGAACAAAAGATATCCAAGTTCTAATCTCTAGAACCCCTGAACAGGTTATTGAGGTGAGTGGCCCATTGTAATCAGAAGGGCATTTAAAAATGGGAGAGGAATGAGAGGAGTCACAATGTGAAAAGAACTTTGAGGTTGCTGGCTTTTAAGATGAAGGAAAGGGACTAAGAAGCTAAGAAACTCCAGTTGGAAAAATAAAATAAATAAGAGAATGAATTTCCCACCAGAACTTCTAGAAACTAATGTAACCCTCTCGACACCTTGATTTTTAGCTCAGTGAGGCCCACTTTAGACTTCTAAAATTACAGAACTGTAAGAAAATACATTCCTGTTGTTTTCAGCCAGTATGTTTTTGGTAAATTGTTTCAGAAGCCAGCCACAGAAAACCAATGCAACAAATCTGTCTTGATCCCTGAAGCTGACATGGATCAACATGGGTCTTACCCATTCTTAAATGATTTTCCCAATTTCTTTGTTCTTTCTTTCTTTTTTTTAAAATTCATTATTTTTTGAGTGAGGAAAAGGTAGAGAGGAAGAAAGGGAGAGAAACATCAATGTATGGTTGCCTTTCACCTGCCTCCAGCTGGGGACCTGGCTGGAGACCTGGCTTGCAACCTGGTTATGTGCCCTGACTGGGAATTGAACCGGAGACCCTTGGGTTCGCAGGCTGGTGCCAATCCACTGAGCCACAGCTAGGGTGGTTTTCCAAATTTCTATTGCAATTATATAATTATTCCTAAAACATTTAATGTATTCTATATTTGCTAAATTTATGAGGAATCAACTGAAGCTTTGTGAATAAAACATACATTTTAAGGTCGGTATCCATGTGTTTTGACCATGTTTTACCGTGGTAGGCTATAAGTACCTCATAGAAGACATCTTGAATGATTCCATATACAAATGAAATCTAATGCAAATTCATGAATTATTTGTTATTCAATAATAATATTTTTGTTAGGGTGATTATGATTAATTGGATTTATTGAATAAAATAAAAATAATAATTCACAGAAGAATATGTACTATGGATATTTTATTAGACATAAAATAGAATAATATAAAATTAGTTTATGAAGTATTCAGTTTTCTCTGAGGTCTCATTTAGATATCTGTTTATTATTTAAGTAATTCTAATGTAGCAGTAATATTTTTATTTTTATCTTTCATGTGATCATTTTGTATGTTAACTTATTATCTTCATCACTTGTAGTTTTACTGGCATTTCAATATTTACTGATATTTCAATAAACTATGCTACAATTGATGTATTGTTAGGGTTTTCACTAATTTAATTTTTAGAAACTAGTAAGTATCCTTTCTTTCCATTGAATAAAATCCCATGAGTTGCAATTTTTTTAAAAATAATTTCTCTGTTTATATTTCTTCATACATTTGGCACTTCCAAGTGTGTGGTAATAAACAATGGAGTCAACTGTATAAGTGTAAAATCATTATGCCATAATCTCACCGAGTTTTATCATTGCCTTTTATTTGTTTCCGTAGTTGTTCTTTATATAAGCAAATTTATTGGAGTAACTAGACAATTCATTTCTATTTCTGACTTTTGCCAAGTATGTTGCTGTTAAGAAGTCAGCTTTCAGTAAATTTATATAAATGTGTATATACACATATATATCTTTTTTCAACACTTCATATAATTTCTCTGTCTTTAGTATTCTATATTTTAATTATGTATATGCTTATTTATTCATTTTTCCTTAGGTTTCAATTAGGAATATTATTTTTAGGTAGCTAGGTCTGAGAATTAGTGTTTCTTAACAATCCTGGAAATGTCTTAATTAATAATTCTTCGAATATTGCTTCATCATTTTAAATATTTTTGGAACTCTGATTTAATGTACATTTATCCTATTGTCTTGAATGACCATGTCTTTTCAGATCTTAATATATTTTCTATCTTGTTTTCTTTCTGTCCTGAATTCTGTTATGGTCTTTATAGTTTAACCCCATTTAACTAATCCTTTAATGTAATTAATGCCTTTACTGTTTCTAACCTGGTACATATATCTTTAGAAAATTTCAATGATTATGAATACATACATAAGTGGGGACCCCTACAAAACAGTATTTATAAAAATTGTGTATTTATTCTCACATGTTTAAATATCAGTCACCCTCAAAGTACTCTCCATTTCATGCAATACTACAAATCTAGGATCATTTACATTGAAATTACTTGATTAAAATAATTGTGTGTTGGGCACACAATGTAACCTACAGATCCTATGTTAAAGAAATCTATACTTGAAACTCATGTAATCTTATTTACCAATGTCATCACAATAAAAATAAAAAGTAAATTGATTAAGTTACTTAAATTAAAAATCCTGAATTTTTCAAATGACACATGCTGTTTGAATCTAGGTACAAACCTGAATACATCCCTTAAGAATATTTGAAAGATAGAATGTAATGTACTGAAAAATTTAATTTTTTTTAGAAAAGTGAGGTCATTCTAATGTTACACAATATATTCCAGTAAAAATTTACAGTAGGTTTTGCTCAATTCTATTGAGACCATAGGAATAACTAAAGGAGGTCTAGAAAGATATGATTAACAAAGAATGGGTTCAATAAAATAGAACATACAACTCAAGATTGTCATATTTTCCTTGACCTTTTCATTTAATATTCTTGGTAGTCTTACATTTCCAACTTTTTTTGAGAAACTAAAATTCCAGATTTTCAAATATTAGGAGCACATTAACAATTATAGAATATTATAAGAAGAAATGGTAGTGTAAGGACTACTGAGAATTTGACACTCTATAAAAACAATGGAAAAGCTTTAAAAAATTGTTAACATTAACTTCTTCAGAATTGTACAAATTAGCCAAACATTTGTAGCAACATTAAAATAAGAGTGAATATTGATATTAACAGAGAGCTCTATGGTATTTTAACTTGCTGGAGTTCTGTTTCTTAACTGTCCAATTTAGAAATTAAGATATAGATCCAACTTCTCACTCATTGCTAGTAGGAATACAAAGCAGTACAGCTAATTTGTAAGGCAGCTTGGCAGTTTTTAAAAAATTAAACATGAATTTCCTCCTATATGATGCAACAATTCTACTGCTAGGTATTTACTCAAGTGGAATATAAATGTCCACACAAATACCTTTATGAGAATGTTTATATCAGATTTATTCACAGTCTCCAAAAACTGAAAATAACTTAATGTCTGTCCATTTTTGAACACATGAAGTATGGCATGCATTTTTAAAATTAAATATTATTCATAAATAAAAAGGAATAAGCTACAAAAAAAAGTATGTGTTTGTATCTGGAGAAAAAGGTCTGTGATAGTTAGGTTGAATGAGATCTAAAGTGGGGGCCTAATTTAATAGGACTTTGTCTCCCTCCTTTCCTCTCCTCCTCCCTCCCCTTTCCCCCTTCTTTCTTCTTTCTCTTCTTGTTCTTCCTCTTCTTCTTCCTCTTCTTGTTCTTCCTCTTCTCCTCCTCCTTCTCCCTCTTCTTCTCCTTCTCCCTTTCCCTCTCCCTCTCCCTTTCCCTCTCCCTCTCCTCCTTCTCCTTCTCCTTCTTTCTCTTCCCCTTCCTCTTCCTCTTCTTTTCCTCCCCCTCCTCCTCCTCCTTCTTCTCTCCTTCCCCTCTCCTTCTTCTTTATTCTTTCTCTCTCTTCACCATCATTCTCTCTCCCTGTCATGAAAAGGCACCTTTCTTCAGGGAAGAGAGGTCTTACCAAAAATCCCACACTTTGGTACTGGGATCTCAGACTTCAAGTGTCGAGAACAGTGAGAAATTTTGTTAAGGCACCCAATCTTAGTCAGAAATGTCAAGAAACAGTCTCAATTATGAGATATAACAATGATTTAAACTCAACTGTGTATGACTACAAAATATTTGCTGTTCTTACTGTGCCACATGCCCTAACATAACATTGAGAGATGACTTGAAATCTGTTAGGTGATAACTACTATAATCTGTATTTTCTCTAAAAATTATTGAGGCAGGATCCAGGGGACCTGGATTACATTTTTAAACTCATGGCCTTCTGTTTTTTTTTTTTTCTTTCTGTTTTTAAACTAAAAAGTAAATCAATGTTTTTCTATTTTCTAGATTTATTTTGCCAATCTAATGAGATCAGAGAACTCTTTGTGAAAGAAAAAGAACAACGATCTGGCAGTTTTTCTTTTCCACCAAAAATACCACTGAGATCACAAACAGAAGCCACCAGGCTGAAGGCCGACCAATAAATGTTTAGGCTCTAAGCATCCTAAAATAAAATCTATCTCTATATGAATCATTATCAAGTAGTCTTTAATATACTTGAAGTAGTATCACATTAAAAAATATTTTAAATATTTATTTATTATTTTTAGAGAGAGGGGAAGGGAGAGAGGCAGAGAGGGAGAAATATATCAATGTATGAGTGCCTTTCACCTGCCTCTAGCCACGGACCTGGCTGGAGATCTGGCTTGCAACCTGGTTATGTGCCCTGGCTGGGGAATCGAACCAGTGACCTTTGGGTTTACAGGCCGGTGCCTTATCCACTGTGCCATCAGCCAGGGCCATATCACATTTTAAAAACTGTTACACCAACTTATAATTGAGCATATGAATGCACAAAACCAGCTTATTCACTAAGTATTTTGGTTAATGAAATGGCCTTTCCAATCTTAAGAGCAGAATTTTTGCCTAGAGCTATCTTTAATAATACATTAAATATAAAATGTATAAGCATAGCATAAGCATATTAGTATTTTTAACTATACTGAATTCCATATTCTTATGCATCTGAACTCATTTCCTTGTCAAAGAAATATAATTTACTTAAAGGCAGAATTTCTTCTTATTTTGATTGTGTGGGCACTTCCACATAGAATATATTGTTACCATATTTTTAATTGGTAGCATCTCAAGAGCTTATAATTTCAAATTTTCTAAATTCTAGGCTTACAAGAATTGTTTAAACTGTTATAAACATAAAATATGTACACATAAACCTGGAAGTTAAACTCAAAGCAATCATAGCCATGTGGATAGTGGCTCAATTAAAAGTAGGTGACATGAAAAGTAACTTAAGTAGCATTATGAAATAGTTCCAATTCAATAGAAGGAAATATCAAGAAACATCTGTTTTTCTTTAAGCCATTCTCAGTACACAAGGTGTTAACCATTAAAATCTCAGTTAAGTGCATAAGCTGAGCACTGTTGGGCTGCCCAGGTCAATTGTATGTGGGCCAATCATACATACATAAAATAATGAAAGTTGAAATATATTTATTTCACTTCCAGAATCTTGTTTCCAACACATGAAGAAGTAACTATGATCATTATTTTCTTCAGCCCTGCCACTTGGAAGACAGACAGAGAAAACAAAGCTTCATTACAAATGCTATCTTTTTTGAATTAATTGGCAGGTAGGTGCTTGAGTTTTAGGGGAAGAAGATTCACAAAATCTGATCAATCCTGTACCAATGACATACAATAACATTCAAAGTTATAATGTTGGCCTATCTAAAGAATGTCAAAAAAGTTTACAGGATTTTAGATTCAAAGGTATCATAGGAGGAAGATACATATACCCAAATTTCTACACCTTAATTCTAACCAAGATGTAGAACTTGCAACCTTTTTGAGTCTCAGTTGTCTCATCAGAAAAATGGATAAAATACATATAAATAAATAAATACATATGAGACTCCTTCTGGAAAAGTCCAGCCATTGTATGACAAGAATGGTTTGCAAGAAATTGTGGGAACTTGGCAGCCGAGGAGAGTGGACTGGAATGTGCATAGGTGAACAATGATGACATCACTGTACTAGTCATTGAGGATGGTAGACAACATTGAGTGAGCATATGTACTGTGTAGTCGACACATTCAAAAATAACTGAGAGAGTAGAGTAACAAATCTCCATCAGATTTTGTGTTAAGTTTGAACCTTCCATAGGATGATTCTGAAGGCTGCAGCTATGGTCGACTGGTGACTGGCAGCTTCATTACAACAATGCAACCATTCATGCATCACATCTCGTGCAGTTTTTTGGTGAAACATCAAATCACCCAGGTGACACAGCTCCCCTACAGTCCAGATTTGGCACCTTGTGACTTTTAGCTTTTCTTAAAACTAAAACCACATGTGAAAAGGAAGAGATCTCAGAACATCGATAAGATTCACGAAAATACAAGGGGGCAGCTGATAGCCATTGGGAGAACTGTGTGAGGTCTCAAAGTACCTACTTTGAAGGATATTGAATTGTCTTTGCCTTACATACAATGTTTCTTGTATCTTGTATCTCCTTCAATAAATCTCTCAATTTTTCATATTACATGTCTGGATACCTTCTGGATAGACTTTATATAAACTTTCAGAATAACTATACTATAAAGTGTGTTTTTCTGCTGGAATAATTAATGTTCAAATGTGAAATATCTTCATCTATTCTACCTACAATTAATGCCAAGAATAGTAGAGGGTGTGAAACAATAAAAATTTGTAGATAATTATAATTGAAAAAAAAACCCTGAAAATAATAAAAAAGCAAAACAAACATTAAAATATAATAACATTCATAGCAGATAATTGCAACAGATTACAGATAACAGAGGTCATGTAGAACTTTGTTTTCAGAGAAAACTTGTTACCCATAGGTTAAACAAGTTCCAATGATAGTTTTGGTTATAAAACACTATAAAAGAATGGGCACTTTGACTAAAAAGAATATGTAAACAAAGAAGGATTAGTAAAGGAATAATTGTGTCAACAGTAAACTTTGGGGGTATTCACTTAGGCCAAAGTCATAAAATGCACTAAGGAAAGGATAGCTCATCTAAGCACATATTTCACAAAAGTAGGACAGACATATACCTTTTTCCAGTGGGAGAGTTACTATCATCTTCTTTATGATGTCACATCAGTGGTACAACCTAAACTTGCAATATTTTTAATTTCAAGCTTTTATTTATAATTCAATTTAATTGTGAACCTGTCTATGACTACACAATATACAACTCAGTTTCTGGCAAATATATTTTAAGGGGCTCTTGATCAATTAGCAATTTATATGATGTTGTTCAATGGATTAGTCCATGGTTAATAGTCCCTAGATTTCCCTCTCAGGCACAATCATTTTACTCAAGGTCTTTCTCACCCAAAGCAAGGTTCTAGTTGAAATAGTGGCCTTGATATAAATGGACATTGACTTTATTCCTGTTTTCTTTTTTAATTAATTTTTAAAATAATTTATTATTTTTTTCTTTTAAAATATTGTATTTATTATTTCTAGAGAGAGGGGATGGGAGAGTGTCAGAGAAGGAGAAAGACATCAATGTATGGTTGCCTTTCATCTGCCTCCAGCTACAGACCTGGCTGGAGACTAGGCTTACAAACTGGTTATGTGCCCTGGCTGGGGAATTGAACCAGTGACCTTTGGGTTCCCAGGCCAGCGCCTTATCCACTGTGCCATCAGCCAGGGCTTATTCCTATTTTCAATGATTACATTAGCATTAATTGCCTTTTCAATCATTATATTCAATAGGCAAAATGATATTAAAAAATCAGAATCTTCTGAATCAAATTCTCTTTCATTTTCTGTTTGCTGTAGAGGTATTCTTAGTTTTGTAACTATAAAGATTAAACAGGTATAAACTAATCAATTCAGAAAAGTTTGAGTTTCTGGTGAAAATAGAAGCAAATTTTATCTCTTTGGCATACCCAGGGTCAAAGTCAGATGATGTACAGGAAAAGGGAGTACTTAACCTGACTTTAAAGAAGCTTCAGATTTTGACATTTTTAAAAGCCTACCTTATATTTTGTGATAAATCATAAAACTATAACTAACAAATCTCAGTAAACATGACCTTTATTAAATGACTTGTAAATATCACTCTATTTTTCTCTGTCATTCTTCTTTAATTTAGAAAAATAAATAGAACATATTTATTGTTCAGATGTTGAATCAACAAGTCATTAGTATTTGGAGTCTCATTGGTTTTTCTTCTAAGATAGCCAATACTGTCTAATAATTTTAGGTATTTATCAATTACTTCTATATGTGGGAACATCTTTACTTTTTAAATTTGCGTAAGGTTTTCATTTTGAATGTTAAATGTGCCTCCATGTAAAACATAGTATATGTAATTGGCTTATTTATCTAAGAATTCAAAGATAATTTTCTGAAATACAGAATAATGGTGAAATTTTATACACACACAACATTTTTTTCTGTTTATAATTATTTTTCTGTGTTTCTATTTATCCTGTCATTGAATTATTTCTCAGTTGATACTATGATTCCAATATGAAATTTGAACATCTACTTTTCAAATTATATGGGTATGATAATGAAATCTAATGTCACATTGTTGTAGAACCCTGCCAATGCTGTCCTGGGACAGTTGTGGGGTTTGATTGCCCACAGCCTGGAAGTGTGTCGTTATCCGAGATTTGGTGAAAGAGGAAAGGGGTTGTTTATTTAAAGGTTATACAGATTTAGAATAATAACAGATTTCTGCTGTTAAGTCCCACTCCCTTTAAAACCATCCAGGAACACATAGTCCTGTTTTCCATTGCCAAACCTGTCCAGTTTCAAATACACCACTCAGAGGTGCCACCTTTCAGAAAAGCCCAAATCTGCAATTGAGTATTCTTGGTGACAGTTCTGCTCCAAGCCTCTGCCCGGAATCCAGGTGGTGAGTGGAGTCAGGCACACAAAGCTCTTCAGCTCTGGCACCATCTTCTCCTTTATTATTATGTGTTTTTTTCTCTTCAAAGCTGCCAATTTATTTTTAATGTGTTTACTAAAAAAGATCTTACTTATTTTTAGAGAGAAGAGAAGGGAGAAAGAAAGAGGGGAAGAGAAACACCATATGAAAGAGGAACACTGATCAGTTGCTTCTCGCTCATGCCCCCAACCCCATCTTCTTTTTCACTTCAGAGTATGTGACTTCTTTTCTTCTTATTTCAGACTGCACGGCTCTTTCTACTCTTTCCCAGTGGACCTCCTCTCTTACACTCCGGACCCTCTTCTTTTTCTGCCCACACTCATTTAAATGTTCTGCCAGGCACTTCCTGCAGGACCTCATATCCCTCCCCTCCTGTGATATGTTAGTGGTCCCCATTTTTGCCAGCTCCCCTCCCTCTACCCTTTACCTCATTTTGGCTGTTGTCTTTAGTTAAGGCAGTGGTTCCCAGCAACAGACACATGAACATCTGGGGTGGGTATCTGCTCCCAATGTCTCGCAGCATCCCTGACTATGTCACAAGTCCCTGAATATTCTCAGTCACATACACAATTCACACTGGGGGCTGCAGCTCTCTTCCCTTCAGGAATCATGACTATTGTTATGCAATGTATTTTAAACACTGCATCACCCTGTTCCCCTTTACCCCAATCAAAGGTGGTGGGAGGCTGTTTCCTATTTTCAGGGGACTTATGTTCTGCACCCTATTACAATATGCCACCACCAAGTGTTTTTTAAAGTGTCAAGAAAATTCAATAAATTTTGTCAAATCGGATCTACTCACCTATTGATTTAGACACGTAAGAGAGACACAATGAAGTGTACTTCCAGTTAAGAATTTCTCATGGCGTTATATTATGGTAGTAAACTATTTTTCTGTTCTGTAAATAGTCATGCAATCAAATAAATCAAATCTGGGGAATAATAGAGTTCTAATAATAATTTCAAATAGAAATGACAAAGTATTTTTTAAATAACATTACCAGTGGGACAAGTGTCTTAATTTTAAAGGGGATGACTAGATTTAACAAATATTTATTGAGTATTCATTATATGTCAGTATTTCTTTTATAGCATTATGCCAGGTATTGTAGATTTTTTACTTCTATGTATTAAATGTACAATTTTTTCATTAAACAAAATTTAAATCATATTTTATTGATTATGTTATTATAGTTGCCCCAAGTTTTCCCCTTTGCTCCCCTCCACCCAGCAACTGCCACACCTCAGGCAATCCCCACACCATTGTTAGGGTCCATGGGTCATGCATGTAAGTTCTTTGACTGCTCTATTTCTTATTCTGTATCCCCAAGACTTTTCTGTAACTACCAATTTGCGCTTCTTAAACCTTTCGCCTTTTTGCTCATCCTCTGACCCCTCTTCCACCTGGCAAATATCAAAATATTCTGTGTAACTATGATTCTGTTTCTGTTCTATGTGTTCATTTTGTTTTTTAGATCCAATTGTTATTTTTCAATGTAATCTCATTAATTTACAGACATGTTGAGTAGTAGTAGATTTAAAATGTGAGGTCTAATTTATTTATTCCAAAAGACCTATCCAGTGTGAATGAGTGTTTATTACTGAATAAAAAGGAGAAACATTTCGTGTCCTGATGGAGTTGACTATTTAATAGGGAACAGTCTTGTGAATTTTTAAACATACATTTATTTACTTACTTACTTAACAAATATTTAAAAAATATGTAAAAAACTCAAGTAGAGGGACTTTGAATGATGACATATCTTAAATGGCATACAAATATTATCCTTATGGATGCTCATAACTAATTCTCACATTTGAAATAGGACTTAGATTGATTTCGCAGCACACAAATGGTCAGTTGGTTGCTAACTTTGTACAATTGTGGTGATTGATATATGTAGTATATCAATACATTTATATATAACATAAAATTAAATATATCCATAATATGTATTTAAATATTTTTATTACTTTTGAAGACTTTTTAAAATGTGATGAAGCACATTTTATCACAATTAAATGATGCATTGATAGCAGGAACTAGGATGTTGTGGAAACAATATCTGGTTGTAGGTCATCTGTTTTTTAAACAGAAGATAGAAAGTAATATGCAACTGTGTTTTGTTGTATATACCATTAAAGTTTACTTTACTGGGGACAATGATTTAGAACATGCATATTAAATAGTGCCTATGAAATCTGAGAGGAGGAAAGGTGATTCACTTAAAGTATGGCATTGACATAAATTGAACCCATTGAATGGTGGCCCTTCCACCCTCTTATACAAAACTGGCATTTGTAATTTAGAACATCAAAAATAGAAGAGATCGATTATTTTTGTGTATACTCTTAGTGCATACTAGAAATATATGCTAATGAAAATGGTAACAATATATTTAATTTCATGAAATTTTAAAGGATATTAAGTTTCCTTTTACAAGTATACCATCTGTAGGGAAGGCAGCTACTTTGCCTGCTAATCTGTTAATTAATTTAGTAAATGTTGTTATATAAGAACAAATCTTAGAATGCATTAAGTATATCTCAATATGCCTAGATAATTATGTAATATTTCAGTTCAATAAATATATTTTTAACATGTAAAGAAATGATTGGTTCTTAGGAAGCTGATTCTATGCATGGTGAACCATATAATAAAGTCATTAAAATGTATTATATATTGTGTTCATACTATTTATTAGTAAATTATTTTATTTAGTAATTGTTATTAGTCATGATAGCATTATTGTAATAGATAACAGTAACTGTCACTCTTTTCTTCTTGCCACCTCATTTGATAGATTTAAAATATTTAGGCCCTGGCTGGTGGCTCAGAGGATAGGACCTGGCCTGAAAACCCAAAGGACACTGGTTCGATTCCCAGTCAGGGCACATAACCAGGTTGTAAGCCAGGTCTCCACCCAGGTCTGTAGCTGGAGGCAGGTGAAAAGCAACCATACACTGATGTTTCCTTTCCTTTCTCCTTCTCTCCCTGCTATTCTCTCTAAAAATATTGAATAAAATATTTTAAAAAATTTTAATAAGCCCTGGCTGGTAGCACAGTGGATAAGGTTCCAGCTGGCAAACCCAAAGGTCGATTCCCCATCCAGGGCACATAACCAGGTTGCAAGTCAGGTGTCCAAAGCTGGAGGCAGGTGAAAGGCAACCATACATCGATGTTTCTCTCCCTCTCTGCCTCTCACCCCTCCTCTCTCTCTCGAAATAATAAATAAAATCTTTTAAAAACTTTAATAACATTTTACTTTTGTAAAAATATTCACATATGTATTTATAAAATGTTATTTTAAAATATATATGTAAATGTAAAGTATGTTAGTTGTATACATATATAATTATTTCTTTATTCACATGCTTATTTAATATAAATATATGCATGTATGTATACATTTCATGTGACAAAGTTTATCAATTATAAATCCAATGTTTTATTTGAAATCATGATAGTTTTATATACATTAACTACAAGGTGTCTGGTCATAACTACTAACAAAAGCAAATTCATAAAATGTGAAATTATCAATATGCTTCTGAGTCACAAATAATAAATATGCATATCCAAGTTACACTGAGTTTCTGAAAATTATTTCATAACTCTTTGAATAGAAATAGAGTAATGTCACTTCTGCTTCATTAAATAACAATGACAATATTAAATATTAAATTGTAAGAGTCATTTAAATATATATTATATTTTCAATTATGTATATCTACATATTTACCCGTAAATATCAATATTTATATAATTAAATCATGGCTATTTTTCCTCCTAGGCTTTTTCCACTTATGAATTGCCATGTAATTAAGTTATCAATATAATAGTGAGTGGGTAAGGAAAGTGGATTCTTAAGAAACTACTTGGATAACTCAAGAAACAACATGAAAACTTCTTAGCTAATTAAACAAGAAAGAGAGGTTGGAAGATTGATATATTCAGAATCAATAAGTCTCCAGTTTGATTCTTTTACAACTCAATTATTAACTACAGGCAGTGGAGTTTGCATACATAGATTGAGAAAACTGAAGTTATTTTATTTCTCCAATTGTAGTGTTATTTCTGATTTTAAAATATCTTGCTAAAAGTCATAACAGTAAACATTTTAGTTATTTCTACCTTGTTATTTCTACCTCTGAGGGCATTGTAATGAATATTTTAAACCTAATAATTATAAAGTTGTGAGTTAACACTTAAGAAGACTAATTTTAAAACTCAATCAGGCATGTAAACTGTATATTTGCATTTCCCACCCACTTGTACAAAACTGACTTTTACAATTCAGTGGTTTGTGAAGGAATAATTAGGTTAAGCTATTTTAGAATTTTACCAGAAGTTGGATTCAACTTCTCGAAACATAATTTTGAAATGGTTTGTTTGTACAAATTCATATTAAATTGCCATCAGGAAACCACTTTTGACTACTTAGAAACTCTGTTCTCATCTACATTAGCCCTTTCTTTCTTATATTTCTGTCGATGTATCACATTAGCGTAAAATTACTTCACAGAAAACTATGAATAAAGAATTGTTTTTTTCTCCTTTATTTTCTCCCTTTTACAGGTGATACAACTCCCACACATGGAATTTTAAATCAGATTACCTACAGGCAAAGTGCTGAAAGAACACAGGGTGTTTTCTCTCTTGGTATATTCACTGAATGCCATTACCTCAGGAGATGCAGGAAATGGACAATGATGAATAGGTTTTATTTAACCAGATGGATTTATATGAGGCTTATTTGCAACGTTTTGGGGAAGAAAATATCTGTGCCCAAACTTTCTGTGAAGAATTGCAACATATGAGGGAATAGAAATAACTTTTATTAAATCCTAACCTAACCTGACACTGGAAAAGAGTGCAATGTATGTGCTATATTGTATGCTTTTTTTAAATTTATTTATTTTTGGTGAGGTCTCATTGGAATTTTGGCTTTCCTTCTCTCAAATATTGATTTATTTAGAACTTTTTATATGTATGTTACTAAAGGACTAAAGAATTGGAGTGTCATTTTTCATCTCAACCCCAAACTTCTGTGACAATATTAGTTAAATGCTTTCCTTGAATTAGCTGAATTATCTTTGCTTATTCTGTTGGTGATGATTGTGTCTGCAATTTAGAGAGCATTTAGTATATTTTTTCTTGATATGCCTTGCTTGTTGTCAAATTAGGAAACATAATTTTAGGTACACATGTACGTATGTAATACCTATGACCAGGAGTAGTTTAGGATACAGATGAATCCATTGACTGCTTTTTCTCTGGAAAAACAGTTCATAAAATTGTTTCCATGTAAAGCTCTATCTTGAAGAACTATTAATCTGTTCATGCTTCAACATTCCCAAATACCTTCCTACCCAATGACAAAACAAATGTTCAACTATATTTATGGTAGCAAAAATTTTCCAGCAGGTTTATTAAGATGCTCTGAAGTTAAAAGAGGAGACCTGTACAGAGAGTGATCCTTAACATATTGTTGACCGATCATGAAAAAACTTGTGTTGTCAAGCTCACACTTTGTTGATTGATAACAAGTTAACTCCTGCTTGCATTTTCATTAACTTTTGCTATAAATTTCTAGCCAACAATGTGTTAAGATAGTGAGAATTTCAGTTACTTGTAAATTTCATGAATATTTTCAATGTAAGCTTCTTATTCTATAGTGAATATCAAAGGAGGTAGAGTTTTTCTATGTGATTGATGAGACACTAACATATTTTATAAGAAAACTATTATCTCAATATGTAACTCTCTTTATTGCTCACCCATGAGCTAAATCTCTTTAGGGCAAGAGTCAAGTCTGACTGAAAACCATGAAACCTGAGTAAGAACATCATTCTATTTACACCTGAGATCTCACGTATAAAACTGACACTTCGTCCAATAGCTACCATCTGCACAGCAAACACTTTTGCCATGAATAAGACATTGTTGGTAGACAGTTTTTTCAGTGTTGGTAGCTAATTATGTTACCCACATGTTCCTCAATCCTGTTTTAATCTCCAGGAGACAATTAATAGCACATTAAGATCCAGATAGATGATGACATCTATTCCTTTGTACTTTATTTTTTTAATTGTTATTCTATTACAGTTGTCCCTCATTTTCCCTCATTGTTCTCCCATGCCCCCATATCCCACAGTCAATCTCCACCCACCCTGTTGTCCATGTCATGGGTTATTTATACTAGTTTTTTGACTTTCTCATTGCTTTAGTTCTGTTTCTATCTTTAGTTATTTTGTTTCAGATTACATTTATATGTCTAGACCCACTAGAATCATGTTGGGTACTGAATTTTTAAGTAAATTATTAATATATTCTCTCCGAACCACTCATGGTAACAATACATTTGATGTTGAAAGAAAATAAGCCCACTGAGAAGAGGTCTTTCCTTCATATCTTTAATAATGGGTATATTAATCACTGGAAGAACAAAAGTCACAAGGGAGGAAAGCGTGGTTTAGAAACTGAAATTAGAGATGACAGGAAATCATTAGAAAAATCAATATGTTTAAATGATGAAAAATCAAAGCATTATACTTCTAAGAAATGTACAAATATCAAATAAAGTAATTTAGTTTTCAAAAATCATTATTATTCTACTCAAGGGGAAAACATAAGATCACATTGTGAACATGATAATAGGGGACCTAAAATGAAACGCAATATTTGCAGATTCAAAATAATGTTGAGTTCCAGGAAAGATGGAAAACTATGATGGATTACAACATTCCATTTGAGAGTCTTGCTAACAGCAATGCATTATTATAACACCTGTGTTTGTATGTATGTTTAAACACATGTATTATGTGTTTATACATGTGCTTACATAGGGAGAAAGGGAGCAGTACAAAGATCTAATTATCTGAGTCTACACAACCCTGCCACTTGAAAAAATAGATTTTTATATACAGACACTTATCCAAGAGATAGTAACAGAGATGGTCACAAAGAGATTTGTATAGTGATGTTTATAATGGCTTATTATAAAACCCTAACCTAGAAACAACCCAACTATCCACCAGTATAAAAATAGATAAGCAAATTGTTGTATTTATTATTTAAAAAACACTGATACATTTTGGAGTGAGGTGTACAGTTGTCTAAAACTTAAAAAGGCATACTGACAGGAAGCTAGAGAGGAGGACATGTATGCAATACAATAAATAGAACAAAATGTTAATAATTATAGAATTTAAGCAATGGTACTATATTCACTGTATAATTATTTTAAAATTACATGTGTTTAAAATATATCTGTTTAAAATTATATATGTTTAAAATGTTATGAAGGTGTTGGGTATAATTTAAAGGAAAATATCACCCCTCCTACCTGTCTGGGTGAACGTGGTTTCTTTAAATCTTTGGTTGCTGGACTTTCATACAGTTTGATTTTCTGGCAGTTCTGGGTGGTACTTTTTGTTTTGAAGTTAGTTTTGATCCTTTTTATGGTTGTGCAAGGAGGTGAGTGTATTTGTCATCTCGACAAGAAATCTGATATCTTGTATTCAAATGTTTCAAATAAAAGTAAATGGTTAACATACACTAAAGGGAAGGAATAGGTACATTGAATTAAAGTTCTCAAAGGATGCTGAACTGTAGAGAAGTTATGAACTTATATAAGTTTTATGTAACATAAATTTATTTTGAACTCTCTACAAGAACCATAAAAATAATAGTAAAAATATATGGCTAGCAATCTATTAGTGGGGAAAAAGTTTTACAAATAAATAAACAAGAAAGAAAATATAGGTAATAAAACATATTAAACTTTAGAAAATGATAGTCACCTAAATATTTAGAGTTGGAATGAACTATTGTAAGCAATTTTCTCTGATATGTCTCAAATAAAAATGAATAGATGGCTGCATAGACATATGGAAAGATGTATGGATATGCAATCTAAAAACAGCAGCATGGAGGCAAGTTAGGTGTTACAGTTAACCCCCAATATTTTAATGATTATGTAAAATAATTTTAACTAATTAATGTAGGGATAAATAGATATCACTGGGTTTGATAAAAAAAAACAAACAAACAATAACCCACTGTAAATGTAAAGATACAGATGAGTTACAAAGAAAGCCAAGGTATCAAAAATATTCACTCAAGGAGAAGTCATGTAGCTATTCTATTATTAGACAAATAGAATGTAAAGGAACACTATTACTATAAAAATCTTATATCAAAATGATACCAGGGTAATTGACTAATATATGTAAACATATCAAATGTGTATTAACTAATAATAACATAATCTCAAAATATATAAATCAAAATGGATCAGGATTAAAAGGGAAAATAGTCAAATTTGTAATGATATTGGAAAGTCTAATCTATTTTTCTGTTTCTGGTAGAAGAAGCCAACAGAAAATCTGTAAAGATAAAGAAAGGTTGATTCTGAATGACAATTATACTCAAATTTTTATAGCTAAAACACAACAACAACTGAAGCATATTAATTTTATTAAAGGGCCTGTGGAATATTTATGGAAACAGAGATATGCCTGGAAAGAAAATAAGAAGACATTATCTTACCATATGAAGTTAAGACAGACAACAATAAAATAATAATAATAATAATTAGATATTTAAGGACAGAAAACAAGACAAATAAGAAGACAATAGTTGTCATGGAGAAAGAAAGGACTGACCTGATAGAAAATACACATCACAATTCAAACATCTAATTCTTCAAATGTTTCTTTGCTTGCCAATCTGAATTTGGAAAGGAAGAGGTCATGTGAAATTTTATTTTCCTGTCTCTCAACTAGGCAACACAGATGGAGATTTGTGAGAGCTGACTTGGTAAGAATCCTCACTCACTCATGGCTCTATTCTTCAGTTTTCCCAGGATCTTGTCTGCAGGTTTCAGAGCAAGTTGGGTGTTCCTTTTTACTAGAAACTGTGGCTGGGGAAATAAAACTTTCCCCATGTTCTTTGTGGGGAATGCTGGGCTATGACCCCTTTTCTCTAGAAAATCTCTTAAGTAGATAAGCTTATTCACTTTAAATGTTGGCCAATATGACCATGTGATTCTAGATTATCTTTGGTAAGGTAAACCAAAGATACTTTCATCCTGAAAGTAAAATGGCTATTCACCTGAGGACCCAGTACATCTTAAATCAGGCCCAGTCCGAAGCTGGTCCTATCTGTTTCTATATCAGTCATTGTGTGACCCATACCTGGTCCAGTTTCTAAATCCCACCCATTCCAAACTTGACCCAGTCTTATTTCTATGTAACTAAGTTGGAACAATTCTGACCCTGGAATCATGCTTCATTTAAGTTGGACCAAATCTGAGCCTGTATCTAACTGCCTTTCCACAGTCACTTACCTTTTCTAATATTTTTCCTATATATTGTTTTCTAGGCAGGTAATCATGTCATATGCAAATAATATACATATTTCTTTTCTTTCAGCTACTTAGGACCTTGGCAACTTGACTTGGTTTAGCCATTAGGAAATTATTAAACATGATGACAGTGAAGGTTAAAAGTATGAGTGTATAGATGGGCTGGTCTTTTGAACTCCCATCTTTAACCATAAGATGGCCATGTCTCAAATAACCATGGGTCCAAAGAAGGTGAGATACAAGTTGAAGATATGGATTCAATCCATGGCTTAGAGCAAACCCAGCCAGCCCCAGATTACAGAGACCAAACCTCAGCATAGTGAGAAATAAATCTTTATTTTGAAATGCCCCTGAAATTATGTAGTTGTTTTGCAACAGCCAACTAATACAACTTTGAACCTTTAGCCATGACAGAGTGTTCCCATTTCAATAAATGTTTCTAACCCACCCTCTAATCTACTCTCCTTATATTCCTTTTTATTGAATTTAGTGGGGTAAATTTGTTAATAACAATATATAGGTGTCAGGTATACAATTCCATAATACATTGTCTGAATATTTTATTGTGTGTTCACTACCTCAAGTCAAGTCTCTTTGCTTGCTTCTATTAATACAAACTTAACAACATGTTTTATTAATGTGTACATAATCATTGTTGAGAAATCTGAGATCCAGGGACTTGGTGAAATTGTGTAGCTGAGTCATGATTTTAATTCAGATAGTGTCACTACAAAGCCTATGCCATTAGCTTGAACAAAACTCCTGATTTTCTAAATATGATAAAATATAGAGATATACAAAATAAAGTAAGAATGGTAGTATGTATTTTAACTCTTTGTAATCCAATTTCAGAGAGTTAACATAAAGATAATTTATTGCTTTTTCTTTGAGTTTTCATAAATGAGAAACTACTGTCTTCCATAAAAAAAAACACCCCCCCCCAAAAAAAAAAAACAAAAGAAAACCTCTTGTTGCTAAGGTTTGAATTAAGGGATTGTAGTATTAGTTTTGGGGTGGGTGTCAAATTAACAAAAGTCATTAGGCATGTTTAGAAACTGCATCGATACCAAATTGTTTAGTCTCATCTTAAGGTAAAGTTAATTTTATAAGCCATGATAGAGGATAAATACTTACCCTTAAGCAAAGAGATTGATGTGGGAAGGTGCTAATTACCTTCTCAAAAAAATTTGATTAATTTTACCATGTTTAGGATGTCAGACAAATAAGTAATACTAAAATATCCAGCCCTTTCCAGAAACATATAAACTAGACTATAGTTTAACACCACTCTAGTGATGTTAAGTTTATATGTATTGAATATTTAAACTAAATGAGCCTGTATATTTATCTAACATAATTATCTTTTAGTTTAAATTTAGAATAAATAAGGGATAGTTGCTGATAATAATTTTATTGCCTATGCATTAAAAAGAAAATGTATGAGCTGTAAAGAGGAGACTGACAAAACAAAATGATAAAAAAATAAAGCCACAAACACATCACCTGTTAAAAGAGGGTCACAAAAAGAACATGATTAAAAAATGAGGGAGAAGACTTTGAAACGTAGAACATTGCTTCAGAATAGGCTGTGAATGCAAGATTGGGTTGTTTACACTTCATATCATGGGTTATAAAGAGCTCTATCTCTATCAGTGAAATCACATTACAGAGTAAATTTTTATGAGCATTCTAGTAAAAATTGAAATTGAAACTTTTATATTTATTACTATTTACTTGAAAAAATATTTTTGGGTATTATTTTAATGGTGTTTATTTATGATTCAAAAGGCTTTACCTAGTTCTAATGTTGAACTTTGATTAAATGCTTCAATGTCTTATAATTTCTTGAAATGATTATTTTTATTCATTTGTGATGAAGTTAGTTGGTGCTTGGAATGCAGTCTGTTTGCTTGGATCAAAGCAAAGCTGGCTGACCTTTAATAAAATTAAACCTATGAGTTTGCCTCATTAGTCATATACTTAAGCTAAATGAGCTGGTATATTTATCTAATATAATTACCCTGCAGACTACATTTTAGAGAATAGTCAACTTTATAAAATCATTTGATGTAATACATTCCTATCTCAAAACAATTCATTTTTAAGATTATGATACATTTTGTTTTTTTAAAGGCTTTTCTCATCCAAAACCCTAGAAAATCTGCATTACATGGAATATGGCTTGAGAGGTATAAATAACTTTTGAAAAAGGAAAATCTTATTTAGGAAAATTAAGAGTTAAAGCAGCAAATAATAATGTAAACATTTCAAGTAGCTTACATTTTCTCCTTCAAATTCAATGTGGGCAGCTGTAGCCAAGCCTTATGTGTGATAAATACTCCTATGAGGGCACTGATATTTCTGACACACATGGCTCCCATGACATGTTATGTGACTAAACACATAGTCTGAAGGTAGAACCTGTTACATAGTAAAACTTTGAAATAAGTGGAATATAGTAAATGTAACATTAACGCTTTGCTGAAATTGAACATTAATAATTATTATTTACCAACTGACTGAAAGTATAATAAAATAGCTGTCATTATCAATAACTATGACTTTGGCATTGTTCCTGGGTCTTTACATACAAATAACACAAATATTTGAGGAAGGGGATAATCTCAACATTTTACAGGTGAGCTGCCTTAGGAAGGCTAAGTATTATCACAGCATCATTTAGCCAGTGAATGTCAAAATTTACATGCAGCCTTGGTGAATCCAAATGCACAATTCTTCTATGTTGGTATTTTTTTTCAAGGTCAAAGGTGTGGTATTCACATGACTATAATAGGAAAATATAAAGTGCTAGTATTTATTACACATATTTAATAATAAATAAATAAACTACAACATGGGGCTATTGGTTTGTATGTAGAAACTTGGTAATGTCACATTATATCAGGAAAAATGGCTCTCAAACTGCAGGTGAGTTTGGCTTTGGGAAGGAAGCACTGAGTGCATGTGGGGCTCGTCCTTTTCATGCTATTACCAGAAGATTATTTCTGCTTTTTTTTTACTTCATGTATTTTGACATCATGCAATATTTCAGTTGCAAAAGGAGTATGCATACTAGGTGCATCATTACTTGTATTATCTTAGGCGAGTTTCACCTATATCTCCTCATCTAAAATCTGAGCATAATCACAGAGTTATGACTGTTATAAAGATGAAATAATGTAACACATATAGAATAGTTAGAAGGTGCAGGCAAATGTTTTGTACCAAGTAAACGCTTCAAAAACAAATTATTTCAATGATTTATATATTACTATTACTCATTATTATATTACATTTTGTCAAAATAATCACTATCTTTATATATTTAGTTTTATTATAAAAATGATATAAATTGTCACATTTCTATATTTATACTTATATGATAAAATGAATAAGTTATCAATATCTATGTTTCAATATGACTATTGATATGCAAAATCCCTATCTTCACCTATTTCCCAAATGTTTCACTTTTTAAAAATATCCTAGGAAATATCTAGTATATTGATTATAAGGATAGTAAAAATGTTACTGAAATGAGAAAAAATAACAGTGATTATTAAATTATGGTACAGGTGAAATATATGTAAAATCTCAATTATTTTTTAGTTACTATTTCACTTTATAACAGCATCATCTGATCAGAACTATATTTTATTTTAATTATTTATTTAAAAAAATAGAATAATAGGTAAAATACTAGAATATGTAGACTCAGCCATTATTATAAAGGAAAATATTTATATTTAAGTTCAGAAGAAACAAAGTTCACTTGGAACACCATGAACTAGGCAAAAGAGGATAATTATATTTTTATCAAAAACCTAATAAATGTATTTTTATGATGAGGGCAAATCCAGAATATTTCTTCATCTACTAAGAGGTTGGAACCAAAGTCTCATTCACTCATAATTTTATTTTGACACATTAGGCAACTGTGTTGGATACTCACAGACTGGGGCAGCATGCCAGTGCTCATGCCAACACGTAAGCCAACAGAAACAGAGAACTACAAACTTTATAGCTCTCAAGCATTCCAAGCAGCAGGTGTTAAACGGAAATATTGCAGCCATGAAAAAGTATAATAGAAGGGATGATTGGATCGTGGTGTAGTAAGTATTAAGCAACATGAAAATGCTCTGGTCATTCTTTCAGGGTAAAATGGAGAATTGCTCTGCTTATCAGTTAGGGATGCTTTGCTAATTGTTCATCCTATTTCATTTGTTACAGTACGTACTTAACTAGTTATTAATAAGGAAAGGGAACAAAGGGGACTAGAAACTGAGTTCAATTAAATAGGGAGCATAAACCTGTTTGCTTCCCCAGGAAGCCACATCTTCCTACCCCAAGGGATCTCAGCATCGCTCTGCCAGGAGGATGAACATTTCTCCCTTCCTCCCTCTGGTATTGGATTTTAGGGGCAGGGACAAAAGGATATGCTTGCACATAGAGACTTGTAAATCTAACTAGGAGATAGCCTCATCAAAAGCTTGCAAAATCTGGGGAGTTCATTGGTTATTTTGAACAAAGTACCTGGTTTGTACCCAATCCCAGTTAATATTACCCTGAAGAACAAAGAAACACTCTCACTCTCACTCTCATGTGGACCTCAACTATGTGTGTGTGTGTGTGTGTGTGTGTGTGTGTGTGTATGTGCATGAATGCACACACACTTGCATGCACTCTCTGACTTAGCAGCATGTGACCATGTGGGTCTAGCACCTACAAGGATCTCAGTAGATGGGGCAGGCTCTGAAGGACTAAGCTTTAATATGAAGCAGACATCCTGGACACTGGCTTTTGTCTTGGTCTTGCTGAAGACATGGCGAGACATTTTTTCTGGGGGGATGAACAACAAGGGGGAAAATGGACAAACTTTCACACAAATAAACTGTCTTGCCACACCAGAATCTCCCTTGCGTGTAAGTCCTTGGAATTTTTTCCTCCCGATATTGTGGCTGAACCTGATTTCCATGTACAACTCAATCAGGTGGCTGTAACATCAGACCATGGATTGGGCGGCTCCTACAGGTCAGAAATCGGGATCTCTCAGATCTGCGGTCTAAGGTATTCAAGATCAAGGCCCTGGCAGATTCGGCATGGTAGCTGGTGAAGGCCTGCTTCCTGGTTCATTTATGGGGCTTTTCCACTTTGTCTGAGTATAGTGGTCAGGGTGACAGACCTCTGTAGGATCTCTTTAATGAAGCACTAATCCTACTTGTGAGGACTTCATCCTCAGAAGTCAAACAACTCCCAAAGGTTCACCTTCTAATCCTGTTTGGAGATTAAGATTTCAGCATGAATTTTGGTGGGGATACAAACATTCAGACCTCAGTAAGATTTTGGGTAACTTTTAGTCAATATTGCTCAACCTTGGCACCATTCACATTTTAAGCCAGAACGTTCTTTGTTATGAAGGCTATGTAGAATGTTTAACAGCATTGCTGAACTCCACTCACCGTCTGCTAGTGGCGATCTGTTGAGACAACCGAAAATGTCTCCAGACAATGCCAAATATCCTGCTGAAGGCAAATTCAGCCTAACCCATCCATATACCAATTAAGAATTACTGCTCTAAAATAATAAAACAAAAAACAAAATTTACAGTAACTTATAGATGTTACTGTATAACTTATAGAGGTTGACCCCAATAACTTACAGAAGTTGATCCCAATAATTTATAGCAGTAGTTGAAACCAATAGGCTGCTACACAAATTGGTTCAGCAGTTTGACTGTCAGGTGTGGCAGCTCTAAAAGTCACTTGCATCCTCTCATACTGCTCTAACATTAAGCACCATGCCCACATCTGAGTGAGAACATATTTTTAAAAAGAGGTACATGGCACTTGTACCTGTCTCTTTTTATCCAGAAACTAATGTTTTTCCATACCCCAAGCACACCAGTAGACTTCTGTTAATCTTTGTTTCATGAGAACAGTGTGTCATGGCCATTCCACATTGCAGAGAAAGTAAACATCTTTCCCACATCTCTGGTGGAGGGAGGAAAAGAAGGACAGCTTTAGCAGTGGATACTGTGTCAGCCAGCTAGTGCTGCCCACCCTGGTCTAAACACTTAAAGATCAAGGGAAATAAAAAGCCTGTAATCTATAAAGTATGATACAGCCATGTTGTATGATTAATTTATAATGTTCATGGCTGTGATTTTCATCATCATTATGATCTTATTTTGAACTGGTTTCCAGATTTCTACTAATTTTTATCAGTTTGTTTTTTTTTATCAGTATCTTCCAAATGTGCATTTACATGTCAGTGCCTATCTTCATCTGATAATATCCTTTAACCATATCCACCCAGTTGAAAAGCAGCCTTATAAAGTGTGAATTCCCATCAGTATTTTGTCTTGCTAGTTTTAGCACCTATTCTATGCTTACCATGTTGACCTTACAGTGATATATATTTTTATATTTCTCATTACCAAAGTATTACGCACTCAAACAGCAAAAATATCTTCTCACATATTGCAGTTTATAACCAATTGAATAGTTAGGGTTCAATATTACCTCTGTGGTAAATAAATAAAAAAGGACTACAAAAGTATGATTGATTTATAGTCATAGTAGGACTTTTCTTTCATTTAAATATAAGTGTCATGTTTTTCAGAAACATGGCACAAAGGTATTGAATGCTAATGGTACCACTTCATAAAACTAAAAGCTCTTCACACAGCATCAAATCATAAGACAAGACCCGATGCAGAAAAAGAAGCAAGCAAACAATGTTACATGGAAATAGAGGATGTTCTGTCATTCATAGTGTCTTCCTCATTAAAGATAACATGGAGACCTCGAAACAAGCAAACACCCTCCTCCCCAGAAAGGAAATATTTTTTGTCAGGTAAAGAAACCATCTAGAATGGACATAAGAGATAAATATGTCCTTCAGCCTTCAGCACTCAGCCTTCTCCCCTTCCTTTTATGGGGCGATGGAAAAAGAATGAGCAGTAAAACAACCAAAGGGATTATAAATCTAATAAAAACATTCCTGAATTCCTAGTTCATTTTTTATTTTTGGAAAGACAAAACTTTCTTTAAAAATGCATAGCCCTGGGTGTCCTGTTTTTCAGGTTTGCCTTATAAACTCTGGTGCTAGTTTGGGTGACAGCAGCACTGTGCTGGAATTAAGGGGTTGGCAGAGAAATGGTTTGTAGAATTAATTTTTTGGCTGGTAGATTTTCCTCTCTTCTCTCAAGGGGAAATGCAAGAGTCTATAAACATGGAAGTATGAGAAGATGTGGAAAATATATTTCTTCAGTAATTATTATATTTAGTCCTGTGGGTGTTTCAGCTCTCCTGGGGAGGCATATGCCAGGCTTCTCTGCAGAGCCATCACCCAGAAGGCAGCTGAGCAAGAGTCATTGCAGTGGGAAAACTTCCCAATATTCTCCATGTTCCTGCGTCCTAGTCAGGGTCTTAGAAGAAAAGAATCAGGGATTCACATATGTATTCCAGCATATAGAGATGGATGTGGAAACTTGTCAAAATATATGTCTCTGCCTAGAAAGGCATCTGCTATTAATACATTTAGCACAACAGGAACACTAACCCTGGACAATGGGTTTGAATGTAGTGGCAATCAGTGGGGTATATATGTAAAATATTAATTATATCTTCATGCAACTCTACATTCAGCTGCCTCAGTTGCTTCTTGAAATCATAGTCACCCTGGGAAACTTGTAATGCCAGCCACACATTAGGCATTAGTGGTAAAGAAAGGCAAAGATTGGAACTCTCAGGTAAAGAGAAATAATGACCAAATGATGAATCTAACAAAAGCTAAGGCCAGGACCATTCTCATCCATTCATGCACTAGTTGTTCAAAGGAAACCCATTTTTTGATCTGTGCTTCAAATTCATTTCTTTCCTTACTTAAGTGAAACCTTATGATACAATCGCAACTCAAGAGTTCATTTGCACAGCAAAGCCATTGGAGGAGGAAAAAGTGGTCTGTCTCATTCCCAACAGTGATGATTTAAGGTTCTATGCGATGGTGCTATTTTTATTCCTTTATTTTAATTTCCTGGCTAGAAACTGGCATTTTCCACTTACTTCATTCTTTCTGATATTGACACATATAATATGCAAAACAGTACTCACAGCTTTAAGACATCAATCTTTACTTAACACTAAATCTTTAAGAGTAGGAATTTGTTCTAAATTTGCTGAATAAATAACACAATTATATCTTTTAAATCTGAAGGCTAGAAAAACTTTAGAATAATTTTTAAAAGATTTTATTCATTATTTTCAGAGAGACAGAGAGAGACATCAATGTATGGTTGACTTTCACCTGCCTGCAGCCACAGGTGTGGTTGGAGACCTGGCTTGCAATCTGGCTATGTGCCCTGGCTGGGGAATTGAACCAGCAACCTCTGGGTTCACTGGCCTGTGCCTGTTCCACTGTGCCACCAGCCAGGGCTAGAATAACTTTATAAGTATATTTTTTACTTTGCAAACTAAAGATAATCTTAAGGTCAAAGTTAATTTTTCTTTCTTTTTTCTATAGTAGATTCCCAACAGTACTGAAGTAATTCCCTATGACATCTTAGCTTTTTAAATTTAATATGCAAATGTGAAGATTAATATAATTAATATAATTTTAAAGTGTTTTTTTCTAGGGAAAATCATTTACATTTACTGGGGTTCTAATGGTAAACAAATATTCTATAGAGACAATATTACATATCCCAAATTCTAAAAGTTGCTGTTTCAATTAACAAATAGATTCTTACTATTTTCTTATTCTGAACAATTAACCTGAATCTTTATAGAGTTGGTATGTTTCACTGTACAAATATTGTGAACTTTTAAAAATATGTTATTAGTAATATTTCCAAATTGTCTTTTAAAAGTTTTTAATTAAAAAATTACAAGAACCTAGTATAAAGGAACCGTGGGCATGGACAACAGGTGGGATTGACTTTGGAGGGAATGGGTGGGTGGGGAGGGAGACAGAGGGGAGCAAAAAGGGAATGGATGTAATACAACAACAATAAAATTAAAAAAAAAATCAGCTTATGCCACAATTTTCAACTTCTCCCTGAAGTATATCTAGAGGTGTTTTTCCCCCAACTCTCATACCCGAAGACCTCTCCTACTAATGATGAGAGTCCTCATGTAGGAGATCTTAGGTAGCACCCAAGTGTTACAGACATTCTGTAGTGTTGGTATATGAATAGTGTGGGGTATGATGTTTTCTAGGCCCTGCTTGGCAATCTCATCCATCTTAATTTCACCAGTTCAGTTTTAACAAATGGCAATGTCTATCACTTTATTTTAAAGAGCTTTTTTTTTTTTAAACAATTTTTGGTTCATAGTAAAATGAAAAGAAAGGCACAGAGTTTTCATATACCCCATGCTCCCACAAATGCATAACCATCCTTATTGTCAATATCCCCCCATGAGAGAGTTATATTTATTACAGTTGATGAACTGTAATATATTATATACAATATATATTATATTGGCCCATCATAATCCCCCAAAGTCTACTTTTTACTTTAGAGTTCTTTGTTGGTATTGTACATTCAGTGGTTTTGGACAGATGTTAATGGGTGACATGTATTCATTATTTTAATACCATTCATAGTATTTTCATTGCCCTAAAGATCCTCCATGCTCTACCTATTTCATCATTCCACTATCTTTTTGCTAGTTTCACAGTTTTGCCTGTTTCAAAAAGTGACATAGCAGGAATCCTAACAGTATGTTGGCTTCCAGACTGGCTTCTTTCACTTAGTAACATGCATTTAAGGTTCTTCCATATATTTTTAAAATATTTTATTTATTATTTCCAAAGAGGGGGTAAGGGAGAGAGGCAGAGAGGGAGAGAAACATCAATGTATAGTTGCCTTTCACCTGCCTCCAAGACATGGACCTGAATGGAGACCTGGCTTGTGACCTGGTTATGTGCCCTGGCTGGGGAATCAAACCAATCTTTTCATGATTTGATTGCTCCATTTTTTTTACTACTAAATATTTCATTGTCAGACTATACCACAGTTTATTTATTCATACACCTAATAAAGAATACCTCTATTGCTTCCAAATTTTGATAATTAATGAAGGTGCTGTAAACATCCCTGTATAGGTTTTTATATGGCATGTATTCAGCTACTTTGGGTAAATATCAAGGAACACAATTGATGGGTTGTATGGAAGAGTATGTTTAGTGTGGTAAAAAAACCACTAATCTGTCATCAATACATATGTATCTATTATTTTTAAATAATTATCTTGTGGTTTTGTTTTTATTCCCCTTAAACAATGTATACTTATATGGCCATTTAAATTTTCCTTGTAAATTTCTTTATTTTTAAATTGTTCTTCATGTTAATTATATCCATATCTTTTCATGATTATGATGAATGTTTTCTATGTATTGAAGGCCTATCTTATGTGTCAACTGGGCTATGAAAATCCATAGTTTAGTGAAACCAGTCTGGATGTTGATGTAACAGTGTTTTTTAGATGTTATTAAAAATAAAGATTAAAATGCATATTTAACATAATTTACAGCATTTGTTTTCATTTTGTCAGCCACACACTACAAAGCACATTTATGTATTCATTAATTCCATTGAATATCAGGAGTATTCTGTCAGGTTGACTTGGTGGTTAGCTTCTTTCTTTTTACATATATGGAAACCTCTCAGACAGAGAAATACATTTAGGGTCAACCAGCTAATACATACTAGATCTGGGATTTTCCATAAAAATGCTATTATTAAATATTATTTACCTTTGAAATAGTCTTTACTTCCTATAGAGTACTTATGAGACAGATCATCATCTCTACCTAACATATCTGAAAAGCTGTATATAGTAAACAACAAAAAGAGTTGTTTGAAATGCTGGCTTCATAAATAATCACCTGTAGATCTGTAACACATAAATACATTTTAATTTTTCCCACAAGCATTCTCAAGTTCTAAGTTACTTAAGAGTAAAAGGCAATTCTTTATTATATGATCACAGTATAATTTTACTTTCTAAAAAATAAAAAGAACTGACATTATTGGAAGTAAGAATGAAGTAATAAAAAAGTTGACAATTCAATTCAAATTGCAGAATAAACACTATCTTGAATGAATATTTATGTTCCAATTATAATTTATTAAGCACCTTGAAAATGAACGAGAACAGTATTAACAATTAGCATATAAATATTTGCTATAATAACTTTGCTTGAAAAGAGTAGTTTTTGTTATATTTGTTGCATAAACTTTGGAATCCACTTCTTATTTTTTATTTTTTTCTTTTCTATGGTTAAACATCATGGTTACTTGATGCAAGATGTTATTCCTATTAAATTTCTTTATTGTAAAGTTCAATAAAACAAATGACACTTTAAATTATTTTGTATATTTAGCACCTAAACACTAATGATTTTTAAGGCTTAATTCTTCATTGAAGTGTGTAAAATTAACCACTAATTACTTAATGCTTTCTGGATGCTTATCTAGAAATGTGTTTCAGTTTTTTAGCAAGAAAGTTCAATATAAATCCAATTTATTTGAAGAGACACTGTCAGTTTTTCTTTGGAAATACTTATCTATAGTTTAGTTAGGCAGTTAATTTGTACATTGAGTACTTGATCAATTTGAATTATCAACTGAGGATGTGGAGAATGTGAATACTCTACCCCTTTGCCTTTTGTTTAGTTTCTTTTCTAAATTCAAAAAAAAAAATTGTTTTGGATTCTAAACACAATAAGAAAATCTAGATTTAGTGGAATACTATCAGTTACTGCTTATTACTGAAATTAATTCTATCAGTGAAAAGTACTTAATATTGGGAGGATATAATTTTCCAATCACTTAAGTAAATTTTCTCTTCCAGTGACATCACTATTCAATTAGTCATCAACTATTTATGTAATGAACATTGAGTGTCACTGTAGATATAAGTCCCGAGGAATGTTATTGATAAGGGACTTAGTGTACAAATTAGATCTTGCATAATTATGAAAACATCTGCAGTAGTGAAGGCCTGGAAGAAGAGCTGAAGGGACATACAAGGAGACACTAACAAGTCCATCTGAGAAACCGGGGCTCTTTAAGCTGACAATGAAAAGAGGGACATTCATGGCAAGGTCTCTGGGAAGCTGTTAACCTGTTACTGAATGCTCCAGTTATTCTACCTATACTATTATAGCTTTGATTTTAATAATGGAACAGTGGCTATTCATAGGATCTTAGTGCTTAAATATGTCACATCTTTACATAATTCAATCTTGTACACCAATTATTTGATCAATTAGCACAGGTCTTTGAGGGAAAAGAAAAAAAGTCCTAATTGGATGCAAGCAGTTCCATTTGCCATTCATGAATAGCAAAGCTATGTTGTTGATTGACCATGATTATTTCAGAAGATAACATTCTGATGATATGAGACAATTAATTGAAAACCAAAAAATCTAATGAGGTTAATCAGATTAAATGTGAAAGTAGGATTAGATAATCTTATAAAGCATCTTATAGCTTTTACAAATTGATTTTATAATTGATATTTTTAAATAAGTAACTTGTTATCTCAAGTCTTTTTAAAAATGCAACCTTTCTGTTATATAATAATGCATAATGGACCATGGTTTTTATAACAGTATAGGCAACTTGTTTTATAAAGAAAATTTGCTATAATTTAAACATGTCTTTTATTAGACAGGGCTGCAACTTATCATAAACTATAAGATTAATTACCTCAGTCCATTAATTTATATATATATGTATATAAGTGTGTGTGTGTGTGTGTATATATATATATATATATATATACACACATGTACTTATATTATTTATAACATTTTAAAAAGGAATATGTGAGAAGAGAGCTTCAAAAGACACCATTTTACTTATCAGATAAAAGGACCTGTGGTCAATATATAAGCACTGTTGTTCATAATGATGTGAGGTTTCACAGAAAATGTAGTGGCCTGACTCTACAGAAGCAGATTTATGTACCCACAAAATGAGGGTGAATAGCCAAATTTATTTATATGCCTTGAAGGAAAATTTGGTACTGTGCTATAAAGGAGTACCATGGACTGAATGGTCTATAAACAACAGAATTCTGTTGAGAAGTTGAAGATAAAGGTGACTGCAGTTTCAGTGTATGGTAAGGGCTGGTTCCATGGTTATAGACTGGCTATTGTAGGCTCCCATGACAAAGTCAAGGGCATTCCCTGAGGCCTTGTTTATAAGGTCACTAATGCCATTCACAAGGATTTCTCCTCATGACCTGATCATCTCAGAAATGTCTTATTTTCAAATACCATCATTGGGAATTAGGCTTCAAGGTATGAATTATAGGGACACACAAACATTCTACCTACAATAATATGTAAACATGTTGTGTTAAATACTATGTTGTTTTTCTTGAATGACACAAATTTTAAGAAGTTTCAAGTAAGTAGATGAATTTAATTTACTTTGACACAGTTCATTGCCTTATTGGAGTTTTAAAATTGAGATTGAAATTCATGGAGATCTAGTCATATTTCTAAAATTTCTAAAGATTTATCAACATGTTGTGAAATCTGACAATAAAGCTATGATTATATGTCAAAACTTTTTGTTGCAGATGCCAAATGGGATATTGTAAAACACTTCAGAAAACCACTATAAATGTAGTTGTTTCATTGTTATTTTGTTTAGGAAGGGAAGGGATTTACTTATTTTAGAATGTCTACATAGAATATAGCTTTCCATTCATGATTGCCATGCATTATTTTATTTAATGTTCATTAGAGCAGTGATCTTTATAATAACTATTAAAATATGATAGAATGTTTCAGGTTACAGTTTCTTCTGGTGGGTGCAGAATTTGAAATTATTTTAATTAGATTCAAAATATAAGATGTTTTCTAGTAAATGTAAACGTTTATTTCACAATCCATTAACCTGTTTCTTCTTCCCTCCCTCCTTCCCCATTTCCTTTTGTACTTTCTTTCAAGAAATGTATTGAGTGTCAATGATGGGCTAAGCATTTTTTAAAAATAACAGTATAAAACAGTAATATTAATAACAAAGCAAAATAAAAATCCATGTACCTGCTTTCACAAAATGAAAGCTCAGCCTAACAAAGGAAATAGTGATTTAAAAACAATTAAACAAAACAGAAAAAACCTACAGACTGTAATCTGTAGCTGGCTATGTCAAAGAAGCATATAAAAAGACATGCCCTAACCTCTGAAGACATAAAAAAACTTTCCTGTGGAAATATGATCAACGAAGAAACGGCATGTGGGTGGACATGATGATACAATCCAGGAAGATAAACTGATAAAAGCAGAGCCCTCACAGAAGCCTTGGAAAGTCACACTTGGAATGCTGAGTGTCAGAGTGGATGTCACAGAGGAATGGGTGATGAGTCATGAGGAGGAGAGAGAGCACTAATGGGGACATTATATGACATGCTGAGGAGTGTTGCCTTTATCTTATGAAAAATGGGGTATGTTAAGTGGGTAAGGTAGTGGCAGAGAGTCTGAAATTGCTGCACTTTTCATACCTTTGAGGTATCCAAATAGAGGTATAGACTTTGTCAGTTAGATATGTTATTCAGAGAACAGAAAAGAATTATAGAATGGAATACTCACAGGGAGTTAATATAAATGTCTGTGAGCAGAAATGTATTGAATATATAGATATCAAACTGTTTTGGTGAATATGCCTGTTGTGCACGAAGAGACATCATTAAGAAGGTTTCAAAGCAAAAAATAGATTAAAAAAAAATAAAAACACCCACTTTTCTCAGTATATTCTTAAAATCTGACAAGTGAATCAATAGTCAATTTTACATAGTTCTTAATGTTTGATATGTTTGAGGCAAGATCATAGTGTTTAAAGGGGTTTTATGTATGATAATTCAATTCTACTATGTCATAGTTCTATATCCTATAAAAAGCATTGTTCATTATTGAAAAATTACATTTGTAACCAGCTTCACAGAATACTAGTCTATACAGGAGTAGCTTAAAGTACATATGCTTATTTTACAATAGAATAGTTTTAGTTAATGCATAAGTATACATGAGCTCTATCATCTATATCTATCATGTATTTACCTATATGTAGATTTCACAACAGACTTATCTATTCTCCCAGATATTTGCTATGGAAGAAGTACATTTCTAATAATGAATTTAAAAATTTAGCTCTATATACCTAAAGTTACATATGAGTATTCAAAATTGCCTGAAAGTATACTTTCACTTGATAAGTACTACAGAGGTATTTAAAAAAATTGAAGCTGATTTATCTTAACTATGCTAGGTAACTTTGTAATTTAGAAAAATGTATAGTCAGAAACTTCCATTTCCAGAATGTAATAAGTCATAGTAGGTTAATGTTTCTGCTGCATCAACTAGGAAAAAGCTAGATTGATTTGATGTGTGTACATATTTTTAAAGGTGTCAAGTTCCTTGGACTAGCTACCTTCCAGAAAAAGCAAAACCATTCCAAAGTGAGCAGAAGATCACTGAAAATTTTCCAATGTTCGTGGCATTTAAGTCCAAGTAGAGAGCTGCCCCTGAAATTGTACTGGGTGTTACCTTCATGCTTTCATTTTACCTGTTGAGTTACCTCGTTAACTTTATATCTAGTCAGCAAATGCCTAAATTTCTCTCTGCTGAAATAATTGATGTGATTTATATCTCCTAATTAGACCCTGACTAGCACCATCTGGAATTGAATACATTGCATATAAAATTAGGAATGGTATACAGTGAGGAGAGACTGAAGATAGAATCCTGGAAAATGTCTGCAGCTTTGCTATCCCCTGCTGAGAACAGCATGTCTAAGAACTCAAGCCAACTGAAGAATGAGTATGTGTTTGCTCACGAGTGTTCTTCTGTAAATATTAACTTGAATGTTAAGATTATCACTCATATCAAAGACTGCTGTGGAAGGTGTGCGTGTTCAGGTGTGTTGGAAAGAACTGTGGTGGTGATATAAACAGCTAGTCTGTTTTCTGGCATACTTGTATGAGAAAAAAGGCAGGAAAGTAGGAAAAGTAATTCTAGGATTTAGTAAATGTGTTCATCTGAACACTGTCAAATAGTCTTAAAAGGAATATAACTACTTTAATGATTAGAAATTGCAACAATATTTATTGATCAATGATCTGATCCACAATTAATATAATTTAAAAAGACCTCATACAGTAGATGTCAGGAGAATGTGCATGTGTATTTTTAAGATTAAAGAATATAGATGTAGAAAGTAGGAAAATGTGGATGATTTCATCGCATTGTATTTAACTTTCTTTATAAATAGTTTAAATAGATTTCTGAAAGCCTATTTTAAAATCATGTATTATTGATTTTATTTTATCTGTATACTCCATCTTTTCAACTAAGAACAATTCATAAATTTCTTCTCAATATTTAAAGTGGTCAGAGTTTTTTGTCACCTCTTTATTCTCTCCATAAAGTAATAAAAATCATATTAAAGCAGCAGAACTGTATGAACCAGAAATAAAATATGTTTAGCCATGAAGACAGAGCAAAATAGCCAATTTTGACATCCAAGTCACTGAGCTTTTCAGCATATGTTCCAACATCTCAGGACTTGTTACTTACAGAACAATTCACTTCACTCTGCCCACCATAAAAATGAAAATATATAAATCATTCATCTTTCCACATTTTCAGACATAAACCTGGAAACATCTGTGGCTTTTTGGTTCACTATGCAATGTTAAGACGAGTCATTCAGTTTGAATTTTTTTTTTTTAACTTTAAAATCTGTTTTCATAAGAACTATTACCTGCAACAAATGTGAATGTTTTGAGTTTTCAGTTACTTTTTTAGTTTTCCCTCAATGTTTTACTTTTCCTAAGGATTTTTTAAACTATTGACAACAGTGACTAGCTGCAGTGAAAAAAAGCACCAAGATGATAGGTGAGGCTGATGCATCCAGTAGAGAATCCTCCAAATATGATGTATTTTATACCTGAAAAAAATGTGAGATCTGAAATTATAAACCTTGCTAATGGTATAAGGGGATTTTAGTTCTAGTTCTAAAAATATTATTATTAGTACCCTGGCTGGTAGCTCAGTGGATAAGGTGCCAGGCTGTGAACTTAAAAGTCACTGGTTTGATTCCAAGCCAGGGCATAGAATGAGGTTGCAAGCCAGGTCTTCAGCCAGGTCCTTAGCTGGAGGCAGGTGTAAGGCAACCATACATTGATGTCTCTCTCCCTCTCTGCCTTCCCCTCTCTCTAAAATTAATAAAAATCTTTTAAAAATTATTATTAGTGATGATAGAGGTGGATAAGCTGTACAAGAGGATTACAAAAAATCCTATTATCAGCTTTTTATTTTCAAGAAGATAGACTTACCTTGGGATCTTCATTTAATGAAGATAATATGTTACCCTATGCATTGAATTGGTTTTCAGAGTTCTTTGTTTTAATCGGGTATTTATTTTGAAAGTGTAAGTTTGTACAAAATAAGAAAATGCTTTCAGATTTTCTCCATTTTTAATCTTATCATAATCTTAACTGTGAAGGTTTTCTCTCTTAATGAGAAATCCTACAGCTTCAGATTTTAATAAAGAATATCTAGCAAAACAATAGATAACCACATGCAAATATATAAATAACTATAAAACTATAAAACTATAACTATAAATGTAAATATAAAGCACCCAAGTCTCAAGTGGAAACAACTTTTCCTCCAAAAATGCAAACCAGGAAGTCCAAACTTCCAGAAAGTCATGACTGCATTCATACATTCACTCCTTCAATAAACAAAACAAGTTTCAAAAACCACATGATAAAAACTTAATTTAAAAGATGAAATCTCCCTTCCCTAAAGGAAATTACCTTCCTATAGAGAAAAATAATAAGCAGACATCCAATAAAGTTATATCCACTAAGAGAAAGGTAATTACAAAGTAAAATGGGAGAGTGAAGAACGTATTGATGAAGACTGCCCCTGATAAGATATATGATAATAGCTTTTCACTTAAGAGGCAATACTTTCAATGGGTCTTTGATAAAGTTTTAAATGTTGACTAGATGTTTTTCAGCCAAACAAACCATGAAGATACTTGTTTAGAAAACAAGATAGGTGAATAAAACCAGAAGCATGAAGTGACATAGCATGTTAGAGGAAAAAATACTATTTTCAATTTTTGTTAGAGGTAGGGTCAGAAAAGTATACACTGCATTGGCCAAATTCAGACCCTCACCAGTTTGTATATGTCTTGGAATATAGCCATTTCCATTACATTAATGCATTATCTATGGCTACTTCCTTGTTATAAAGGCAGAGTAACATAGTTGAGACAGAGAACATATGGCCCCGAAAGCATTCAGTATTTGCTATATGCCCTTTCAGAAAAAAACAAAAATTTGCTAAGCCTAAATTAGAGAATTTATTCCTAAAAAGAAGGCAAAGAGAAATTGACATGCCCTTAATGATGCATTGAGGGTGTTTAAGCCTTTGGGTAATTTAAACAGAAATGGATTTCCAAGTTTTGAGTGGCTGCTGTGTGGAGGCTTGTTGACAAAGAGTGACACCTGTGGCTTGAAAACCATTGGGATGATGTTACCATGCATAATCTTAGATAAAGATAAATCATGCTGATTGTATGACTTAGAGTCCAGTCCAAAAAACAGAAATTGTACTGTGCTTTAACAGAGAATTTAAGATAAGGACTTCACCAAAAAATGTTGGGGACCTGAAAAGGTGAAGAGAAATGGAATAGTGAGATAATACAGGCAGTAATCCCAGGAAGCAGCACACCTCCCCAAGCCTTTGCCTTCCTCTCTAAGGTGGTGGGGGTGGGATACAAGAGAAGAAGATGAAGATATTACAAGCTAGGTGTGTTGAAGGCGGAGTCCCCAGAAATGAGGCATAGACTGCAGCAGAGGGGCAATACCTAACTGAGGCACATTGGCATCTCAGGAGCTCAGAGGGGGGAACCTACCGAGTTAGGGATCCAAAGAGCAGCATGGACCAGATGGTCAAGCACATCTGAGGGCACAGTGAGGCTGGCTACTACTTTCTAATCAAGCCCGATATTTCTCTTAATAGGTGCACTTTGCACCTACACATTTTAGGCTGGAAGTTTACCAAAAGTGCTCTGTTTCATTTATTAAAGCAATACTCTCTCTCTCTCTTTCTCTATCTTTCCAAAGAGTCATACATTATGCTCTCAAAACTATCTTTCCATGGGATAAAAGCAATGGAAGTATTTTTTAAATCAAATTCATCTCCCCTTGGTTGATGGATGTGGACTCCCTCATATTTTACATATACAATTAAAAAGGGTTGTGAATTTACCTCACTGCTGCCCCCCTATACACACTTTTGGGTTTTGAATAGAAATTTGATAGGCATTTAAACCTCTCTATTTTACAAAATTTAGATGGTGGTGATAATTTCTTAATTTCCCTTGGGAGACAGTATAGTTTCTAATCAACTTTCATATCAAGGGGCTAGAGGAGTCAAGTTGTAAGTGTCCTCCCTCCACTTGGCCATTTCTGCCAAAAATCAATGTGATGCTTCTCCAAGTTACCAAGTATAGCTACACCAATTATATTTGTTGTAATGGATTTGAGCCAGATTCCATTTGTAACCTGTGTTCCTTAAACCTGTATTTTATCTGGAAAACCACAATAGCACTTCCAGTCTCTTGGAAATTGATGTTCATGTCCATGAGTTTTTTTCTTTTTTACTTAATTCCTTTGTCCACTAATGACCCTGCATTAGCTGGCATCTGCTCTCCAGCAATGAGTCTATCCCCACTTCTCTTGTTAGTTCAGTTTGTTCATTAGATTCCACATACAAGTTAAATCATGTGGTATTTGTCTTTCTTTGGTTGGCTTATTTCACTTACCATAATATTCTCTGGGTCTATCGATACTGTCACAAAGGACAAATTATTCTTCTTTGTTATGACTGAGTAGCAAGCATATATTTCTACTGCTTTGGCAAAGAGACTATTCTCTGTTTCCTCCCAGGGGAGCCATTTTTATTTTCTTGAGCCTTCTGACTCTTTTGTCAATACTGCGTTAAGCCATCTCCACTTCAGTTACTATTGGGCAATAGTTCCTGAATATGATACAAATTATTTGAGGTTTGATAAAATACAAATTGTGTTCTTGTACACCTGATGAGACATAAAAATTCTAATATGCTCCTGGATAATAATCATGTTACTGGTCTGGAGATGACTCTTTAAGTGGCAATGCTATATGGTTGTTGCATCCTAGCTGCAAAAATTTATATCAAAGACAGGTTTTGGGGGTTTCTGGGTTAACAAAACTCTCTTACACTTGGACCCACTGGGTCAACACCCATGAGATTGATTACATATTTTTCTTTGTTTATTTCTGGTACCTGTTGTTAGTCCTCTAATTTCTTCATATATAAACAATTTCCTGCCAGAGCAAAGACTATATTTTCCTGCTGAACTGAACTGAGCCATGGTCCCTTAAAACATGAGTGGGGGACAATGGGAGTCAAGCAGAGAAAGATGAAATGCCAAACTGTGCTCGATCATTTGTCATCGTTGGAGGAGATTTATGAAATACTTCTTAGACCTCTGCACTCCAAGAAATAAATGATTTCTTCTCAGATGTGCTAGTGATGGCTTCATGACTTTGAACTTTCCTGAACTTCTGAGTTTCACGGGTGTAAATGCTGAGGGGTTTTCAGTAGGCATCTCATGTGTGGCTTCAGAGAAACTTTGGCTTAGGAAGTAAGGAGTTTTTGCCTTGCACAGGGCTCATATGAAACTGCTCACTGAAGTCCTGGCTAATCCAAGGCCTGGGGTAAAAAATACTTGAAGTGGCATAAAAGAATGTCTTTTATTCTATCCATTGCCATTGCTATCTGCCAGAAATAGCAACTTGATTATCTGCTATAGTCTTTAAAAATTTGTATTTATTTATTTTTAGAGAGAGAGAGTACATGAATGTGTGGCTGCCTCTCTCATGCCACCAACAGGGTACATAACCCACACCCCAGGCAGTCACCCTGACTGGGAATTGAACCAGCAACCCTTCAGTTTGCAGGCCAGCACTTAATTCACTGAGATATACCAGTCAGGGCCACTATCACCTTTTTAAGGCTTTCTTTGTCTGACAACAGCCTCTGCAGTGTGAAAATGGACTTGGCCAAACCTGCTGAATTAGAGTTCTAGATATCCAAATCTGCAACCTGCATTCTAGTCAAATTCTACCTCTCACTCTCTAGGCTTGACTTCATTATTGTTTTCTCATCTGGAAAGTAGGGGTAACTACAGTGCTTGCTAACGAGTAGAAATTCATTGTGATATAGTGAGCAAGACTATTCTGAAAACAATACAGCTCTAAGCCAAATGTTTTATGTAGTAATTAATTTGTAATGTATAATGTGGAAAAATACCTATTAAGTACTAAAACTAAGTATTCTTCACAGAATTATTTGCATTTAAAAGAAGAAAAATATAAAAGGATAAGAAATATGTGCTTGAAATTAAAATTTCTAACATTCAGATGGGATAGGTATTTTATAATACTGGTGAGGTTCTTCTCAAAATCTTCCAATCCAAACTATTGGCCTCATCATGGTTTTTTTTTTTTTTTTTTTTTTCTTTTTAAATTTTTTTGCTTTTTTGTTTCTTAATAACTTCTGGGTATCAATATACACATATAACAACACTTTTCTGAGCAGAACAGAACAGTAGTCCTGTTAGCTGTTTCCATATCTTATTGTGTGTACTACTGACAATAAACCTGAGAGAAGGGTGGTATTATGATTTTATTTTACAGTAATGATGCTATATTTTCATGTCTTAAATTATATCCTTATTAAAAGAGAGTAAGTGGCACAACCAGAGCTTGAATCCAGGTCTGTATAAAAAGTCTTCTAAGCTCTTTATTTTGCTAGTTTAATATTGATCATTAACATGATTATACTTCTTGAATCACTTTGAACAAATCCAGTTTTTGTTTGTTATCTTGGTTTAAATATTAATAGTCTTTTCATTCCCTAAATTATCCCAGTTTTCATGATACATTTTTGCTTATCTTATTATTAAAAATTTGGACCTTGTTCTTAAATAAAGTTTACCAGTATATCAAACATTTCATATTTTGTAATCTGTGTTTTCAAATAATAACAATCTCATTTTCTAAATATTAAACATTATACCTCATGTGAGCAGTTACCTGGCTCTTTTTTTCTCCTACTTTCTCATTCTTTTTGATTTAAATATAGTTAACATACAACATTATATTACTTACATTAGTTTTTAGTGTGTAATATAGTGATTTGATATTTTTCTACCTTACAATGTTAGCTTCTTTTTTTTTTTTTTTTTTTTTTGAAAGATTTTATTTCATTATTTTTTTAGAAAGAGGGGAAGGGAGAGAGGCAGAGAGGGAGAGAGACATCAATGTATGGTTGCCTTTCACCTGCCTCCAGCCACAGACCTGACTGGAGACCTGGTTGGCAACCTGGTTATGTGCCCTGGCTGGGGAATCGAACCTGTGACCATTGGGTTCGCAGGGCGGCACTTTAACCACTGTGCTACCAGCCAGGGCGCAATGTTAGCTTCTTAATTCACTTGTGCACATGAAAATGGTTGGCACAAAGTAATTGTATAGCCAGTATCCTGAAATAGCCAGCCTACGTTTTGGGCTCACAAAACAAACAAATAAACAAAAACAGGATAAAACATTGATAAGTACATATTTTCTATATTTTCCCAAAAGTTCTTTATAAATTTGTTTGTGCAAAAATTCAGAGATTGATAATTCAAAGGATTTTGCCAGGCTAAAATTTCTGGTTTAGGCTTATTAGTAAAAAATATTTGAACTCTCTACCAAAACATTCATAAGCTTTTATGGAAGATTCTACAGTTGAACACAAGGTTTGCTTTTACCTGGAGAGATAATTAAGGGTTTGCTCCATGTGTTCAAAAACAACCTTTTAATATTAGCTTATTTCTGTGGTGGAAGTGGTTAAGGCAGTAACATTTTGAAATTTAAATATCATTTTGATTATTGTACTGATAGAATAATACTATTAACAGACTAGTTTCATTCTTCCCTGTTGTTAATAAATAAATTATATATTTAGTAAGTTCAAGTTTACAGCCTTTGAGTCCAATGACATTGTCATATCATAAGTTGCAGCTGCTTCACTCAAGACTCTAATCAAGAGCTCTTGGATTCTAGACTCTGTTAGTTGGTCATTTTGATTTGATTTAAATTTAAATTGAAGAAGATACTTTATGAGGAAATGAATATATTTTATGGTTATTTTTATTTCTGATACAAAACTTGCCAGAATTTTTAGTTTGATGATGAAATTACAGTATAAATTTCTTATATGCTTAGTGATAAATTTATTTCAAGCATGTAGTTAAAAAGAACCTGTATAAAGTAGGTTATTATATGTTCAAATATTTTGTTTACTTAATATAATCTGTAATGTATCATTTTAACTTGGTATAATATATAATAAATTTTATTGATTAGAAGAAATATTTTCTTTATACACTTATTCATAATGTTGCTATTTAGAGCTATCCAAAGATTATAAGATAAAGGAGAGAGTAATTTAAAATCTAGAATGATACTCTGTCAAGGTTTTAGTATTAACATTAGTGCTTTTTTGGTTTATTATACACAATTACTCATTACAGCAAAGTTGACAACATAAAATATCCCTAAGGATTCAAAAAGCGGAGTGAGTCTAAATAGGATATATCCAAAATAACCCATAGGAAAGCATACCATAATTAAACTTCTGAAACTAAAAACAAACAAAAAATTGTAAAAACAGACATAGATAACAAACACATTGCTATTAGGTAAAGAAACACTAGTTTAAAAAGCACCTGATTTTACATCTGAAACCTTACAGGTCAGGAAAAGAATGGCACACCATTTTTGAAGTACCAAATTAAAAGTACATTGTAATTTCTATTTCTGAAGAAAATGTCCTTCAAGAATAATGGTGAAATAAAGACATGTTCAGATTAAATGTTATGTTGGGGTTACTTTTCATCACACAAAAAAGAGAGATTATAGTACAGTTCCCCATTTGGTACTAACATTCTAAGTAGCAATCCTGGCAAAACAAAGAGAATGGTACTAAATTCTTGCTGTTAGTGGTTGTTAATACATTTTTGGTGAAACAATTATTGGGATTAAAAGATGACCTTTGGAGAGTATTATGCTTAGTGAAATAAGCCAGTCAGTGAAGGACAAATATCATATGATCTCACCCATTACGGGACAATAATGAGCAAAACTAACAACAAGCAAAACAGAACCAAGTATATGAATACAAGGAATAGGCCTTCAGTGATCAGGGGGAACGGGACTGGGGGGAGGGGGGAGGCAGAGGCAAAGAAGGGGAGCAGCTTAGACAAGAACCTAGTATAAAGGAACCATGGACATGGACAACAGATGGGATTGACTTTGGGGGGAATGGGTGGGTGGGGAGGGGGAGAGAGGGGAGCAAAAAGGGGATGGATGTAATACAACAACAATAAAATTAAAAAAAAAAAAAGATGACCTTTCATTTTGATTTAGTAAACTAACTCATTATACCTTCTTCCCATCACAGAAACCGGCAAGTCTATCCTTATATTTGCTCACATCACCATCTTTGGACTTATCTTGATTTCTCCCTTTCTGTCACTTCCACAATCTAACCAAACCCAGTAAGTGTACTTTCAATACCACCCCTTTTACTACTTCTGCACTGGGGTTCAAGCCATCATCATTTCACACCTGCCCTCTCAGCATCATGACCTAATATGTTTCAAATGTACCAAAGATAATGGCTCCTCTCACATTCAATGAGGCATGAAGCTATGAGAGTAGCTATGAAAGAACAATGTGGCCTTGACCCACCTCTTATTTTCTTAGTGTAACATGCAGACATCTTAAATTTCTGTGTGGGCTTCCTGGAGTGGAAAAGATTGAGGGGAATTGGGTTTAGACTCTTGCAATAACCTACTGCCGTTTTCCTCTTCTACCTTCTTCCTTTCTCCAGGGCATTTCTCACAGAGAAAATCAGTGATTTTTAAAAAATATGCCACATATTGTCTACACCTATTGAAACCCTCCAAGGCTTGCCATCTGTTATGGCTACTCAAAATCTGATCAGTTCTGATATAAACACTGATGTTCCCCCATGCACTGAGGGGATCTGAGAAGGCTTGTTACTCACATAAGGAGGTTATCTAGGACTAATAGGACCACTGTCAAGGGATTCTTAAAGTGTCTTAAAAGAGCAGGAAAAGGAGACTGGCTTGAGGCTTGTGCTATGGCTAGGCATTAGGACCGGGGTGAGCATTTCTGCTTATAGATAGAAATGTGGGTAGTTTGAACTCCTGCTGGTACCAAAGAAGAAAGAACAAGCATTTTTTTTTTTTTTTTTTTTTTTTTTTTAGTTAGCCCAGATGTGAATCATGAAGGGGAGAAAAGGGTGAGGCTTCAAAGCTCTCAGCTGTCACACATCAAAAACATGGAGTCACAATTTTCATTACATCATCTTACTAAAAGCATGCCACCATCTCTTTACTATGACCCTAGCATCCTGCAGGGTCTGACTTGCTGCTAGCATTCCTGAGTACCCTTCACCACCTTCTACCACCACCCACTCAACAATTCCCAGAACCCTTAGTACATATATGTCGATGGAAGGGAGACATTGTTTTTTTCTAGTAAAGTTTAAAGTTTTTCAGTTTAAAGTCTTCTCCAATAAAGTAAGATTCTTATGTAATTTTAAAATTTGTGAAAATTGTCAAGTACTTTTCTTATTAATGGTCTCTGGAAACTTAATCTCAACCTTTTTATTAAGTAAAAATTGGTTTGAATTTTAGCTCCTAGTTTACACATATCTATATTTAATATAAAGAATTAGATACTTTGCCAGTTTCTGAACACTAATATAATTTTTGCTTTGCATTTCTTTTATTAAGTTTCAGTAAGTTCTTGCTTATATAGTTTCTTATTAGCTCTTGAATATTTGTCCAGTTTTTTAAAAAGTTTCTCTTTATATGTGCATACAGTTAAAAGTATTTACCTAACCATTGTACTATAATCTTTTATGACAGTAATTTTCTATAAACACTTTGAAAGGATGTTCTCTATCTTCTGATATGTCTTGTTTCTGGTGAAAAGAAGGCTTGTCTAATTATTGCTCTTTTGTATGCAATTCATTTTTCTCCTCTGCCTAACATTTATTTCACTAATAGGTGTGGATGTGTTTATTTGCTTTTAATCCATAATTGTCTGTTTTGAGTGAGTTATTGGTTGGCTGTTGGCTTGTTTTAAAGGTTAACTTTATTTTGTTGGTCTATTTTCATCTGTCTAACATTTTCTGTTGCTCCAAGATGGAGTTTTAAATCCATGTTGAACCCTTATATTAGTATCTTAGCATACTTGCACATTGGTGTTATTTGGATTATGGAAGGCTTAATCTATGAAATATTAAATATTCTGGTGCAGGAGCTGGTTATAGGGAATTGTCTCTTTCTTCTTGCCTCCCTGGGTGTGGAATTTTAAGTGGGTTGTGGCTCCAGAGAGAAGTAATACCTTTCTGAGCCTTTTCTTAATGTTTAAGCTTAATATAGTGATTATGGCTCTAGTTAGTTTCATTATTTCTACAGGGTACTTCTTTTATTTCATACTTTTTCACAGTTCATGTCCTATTCTCTGGGCTTCCAAACCTAGACTGGAGCAAGCCTGAAGATTTAATCCTGCTTGCTATTTTGTGTTACTTTTTCAAATATATATATATATATATATATATATATAATCATATATCATATATATATGATCACAATGATGTTTTTAGTAAACATTTTAACATTGTTATAGACATATAAGAGTACATATAACCAATTTACACCTCGACAAATTATCTCATATAAAATATCCTACATGACTAATAATCATATCAAGGAGCAAAATATTACCAGAACTCTGGAAGTTCCCTTCATTTCCCTGCCTAGTTACAAGTCTTCCTCTGCAAAACTATCCTGGCTTTTTGCAATATAGGTGATAAAGGGGGCTGTTCAATTCTATCTTTTTACAATCTCCCTATCAATGCTATAAGTTTGCAGCAGAAGTGGGCAGAGACTTAAACTGAGAATAATGATATTTTTTACCTCTCTAGGAAGTAGATCCTGATGAACATTCCTTGGATAATACTTGTCTTTGGGGTCCTCTGCTGGAAGGTTCCTGACAAAGTCGCAGCCCTCAAGCCTGTGTGCTTTCACTTGTCTGAAAGATCAGGTACTTTGGAATCAGTTTTGGAAAACAGCAGCCAGCAGCCATGACATGAACTGTTTTCACGTTTATATGAACTGACAATATCAGGTTTAAGAACATTTACGTCAACATAAATCGCAATGACATGATTGACTATTAAGTGTTCACACATGCTTTTAACTTCCACCATGAAACTGCCTTTGGCCTCATTTTCAGAGATAATCTAGGGTTAGGGAGACTGATTTGAATCTTTTGGGTGTTTCTCAGGTTAGTCCTATCAATCTTAATTGATACCATTTCTGTCTTTTAGATTGCTATTAGAATAATTGACTTGGGACATTACACATGTGTCTGTGTGTTTTTTAAATGAAATCTAAACCTGGTAAAATTTTATTTTGATTTGACGTTTTCCTTTTTTCTATGTAAACCCAAAATGGGACTCATGAGAAGTGTCAGGTGAACGCAGCCCAAGTTTCCAGAGAACTCACTCCTTCCCAAAGGATATTAAAAAAAGAAAAAGAAAAGAAAGAAAAAGATTTATGACTCCAGGTGAAATGCATGAGAAAGCTGGTGACTGCAGATGACTTTAGGTTTGGGTTTCTGGTTCATTGGGAGTCTAAAATGAAACTTGGCCACTGCGGGGGGCATGACTCTATGAAGAGAAGAAAACCATTGCAGAATCTGCACAAAATGGGCTTCTGTCTGTGGCTGTCCGTTCACAGGCACTGTGTCTCCAAAGACTATTGCGTTAACGTGTGGAAAGTAGACTCCATTTGCTTCTTGAGCTTGAAGGCCGTCAATGATATTTTATGCATACTTCGGAATTCCCAGTTTCCTCAATTAAAGCAAATCTTGATAACATTTTGTTTTACTCACAAGTGCGACTGAAACACTACCCTAAAATGGACTTGGACCACATGCAAATAGGCTCACCGGTATTGGGAACAGGAAATCAAGTTATGTCTGTCTGCGTATCTTGCACCACGTACATAATTCATTAAGGAATTAGAGCTTTGAGTTTTTGGAGTATTTTTCCCTACTCTGGAATTTTTAATATGTGAGCCTGAATTAGAGTGTCTGTTTGTGATTTAAAACCCCCCAATTGAAGACTTTTGCAGGTGCATATCGACATGTGGGTGGGATCTAGACCATGGACGAGCTCGCGTTTCAGCACCGAAGTAGAAAGTGGGCATGGAATGAATCCTCTCTTGCCTCATTAACACTGGCTTCATAAGCAACATCTGGAGTTTGCATAGGTATTTTATGACTAAAATAGCAGAAGTCACACCGCCATTGGCTGTAGTACTCTTGGTCTAAGAACCACAACAGTCATTGAAAGAACAGTTTTCTCATTGATTAGAAAGGGTCAAGTATGTTTCTCTTTTAATTTATGAGGATTATGCAAAACTTTCTTTTACAACCATGGGCTCCATCTTATGCTTTTAATGTAGTGCATCATAGTGCTTGATTGTCTCTTGTCAGCGTGGAAAAAGAAATGCTCAATTCTTATGACATCCCCCTCCAGCTGGTCCTCAATTCTGCCAACTCTGCTATTCTCATCTCATAATACATGGGCCCACCAGCAAAACTGAAAGATGGCCAAGATATGAGTTTTCTGTTCCTCCATAGTATGGATTTTTTGAAGGCAAACAACATATTACGACATTGATTTTAAGACAATTTTTAACACTTTGTAGTTTTCTGCATCAGTGTTCTTATAAGAACAAGAGTCCCTTTTTCTCTATTACTCAGATCGATTGAGTTGAGTGAGATAAAGCAACTGAGGAATATGAGAGCTGACATCTCTAGAACAAGATTCAGTACAAAGAGGCTGCTGCGTGCATGGTAACACAATCTTGCCAAAGACAGAAGTTATTTCATTTGAAGGGAGAAATTAGAAAAAGTTTTCTCAGTCCCCTAATAGCATGTCAGGTGGAAATACTAATCAGAAGGTCACCATTTTCATCATTGTAGAATTGATATATAAGGAATGCTTCAAGAAGCAGTGTCTTTCTTCCAGAGAGTGATTCTGAAGCAAGGGGAAATGACACAGAAGGGAAGAGCCTGCAAATTGTGACTCCAGAACAATGACATTCTAATGAATAAATAAGGGTCATTGGTTTCTTATTTAGAAAGGCAAAACTTTTATTTTGTTGAGGACTCTTAATATTTCAAACAAAATGTTCGGCTGTGGATACATAAAACTGAGCAGAATGTCTGGTATCATCAGCCTTTTTGAGTTTACAATCTAGTGAGCAGAATAAGCAGGGAAACCTCAGAATGTATTTAATGAATTGGATCATTGTGTTCTGTGAAAGCAAAAGCAGAGGCAAGAATGGTAAGGGCAAGGAGATGCTGGTCTGAAGAGTTCATGTATATATAGACAATAGAAGACTGAGATGTTAGTTTTTCAAAAAGCAAAGACAGAAAATCTCAAGGCAGGTCAGTGTGTGTTAATGGATGCAGCTTGTTACACCAGTTAACTTACCTATCGGTCAACAATGTTTGGACTTGAAAATTTTCATGGTCCATTAACAATGTGTTAAGATCCCAGAAAGGCTGGGATTGGTTTAACTGGTTGAAAACTACTGGTGCTAGAACCTAGAGAAGAAAAAGACAAAGGAGCTGAGGTGAGATTCAATAGGCAGGCAAGAAATAATAGATGTTCTTTTCTTTCTCTCTAGGAGTCACAATTTGTAACATAAAGGATACAAGACATAAAGTCTCCCCTGAGTGTCCCAAGGGGCATACTTTGAAATATGAATAAATTTCATCTGGTTAGACAGTGGAAGCAGAGGATGACTGCTTCCTTAAAAGTGTGAATTAGAAGATTATTGTAATAGAGTTATTGAATTGATAAATGTTTTCATGAGGTACTTTTCCTCTTCTTGAAAATGTTTCTAAGTGAAAAAATTTTAAGTTTATCAAAGAGATCATAATTACTGATTACCAAAAATTAGTGCCAATTAATAAAGGTTATATGTTAAGAAATTTTTTTTTCAAAACTCCCAGGATAGATGTTGACCTGATTTTGAAACAATATAAAATTTATGTGTGTGTGTTGGGGGGGGAGGTGCTAAAAAGCTGTTTTCTCTGGTATTATCTAAAACAATGTATGGGACAGAATTTTAATTTTATAAAGTTCAGAAACAGGTAAAACTAATAGTGGATGCCTCTGGCAGAGAAGGGTAATAAAGGTACTTTTGTGTGATAGAAAGTTTCCATATACAGGAAAAAAGGAAAAAGTTTGTGGTTTTAATGCATGATCAAATTTGAAAATCACTGTTACAAAGAGCATATGTTGGTCAAGTAGGTGATTTGGCATCACAGGAACAAAAGGAAATAAAATAAAAACAACAACCAAAAAAAAAACCCAACAAAACCATGGTGTGGGTGGGTTGTTTGGTCAAGTTCAATAGTTTTGGTGGTGAAGGCTAAAACCACTAACATACCCATCTTAAATCTCATAAGAGTTATCAGGGAACATGCTAAAAGGGTGCATTCTTAGTATCCACCCTCAGCAATCCTGACTGTGTGAATGTGAAAATCACTGCCTTTCTCATAGGCACCCCAGTAACCATGATGTTGCAAAGATGCTGCTTTAAAACTTTCTCATAGTTGAGGTTATGCTCAAAGTGAAAATATAAGCTTTAAAAAAAAATAAATGATGCTTTGCTGATATTGAATACATGGATACTAGCTAACAGGAGATCAGAGATAAATACTTAATTAAATATGTTTAATTGGTTGATGTATTGATTTAGTTGTATGTTTCACCTATCATGTGAGAGCAGTGAGAAGAAAATTATGCTCTCTGAACAAAGAGAGCTCTCAGAGTAGACAGAAAATGTGTCTAGGCCTTATTATAATGCTGGTAATGATTTTCACAAATGAAGAATAATGTCTTACATGTCCATTAGAAATCTTTTAATATTGCAAAGGGACTTAGCTATTTAAAACTTTACATTATAACCGAAAATTGTTACCCATCTTTATATTTGAGCAGTAAGTACATTGCTGATTTTTCCCAGTTGGTTCTTTAAAATCACATGATTATTTAAACTATTTCTACTATTTAACAATAACAGATTTCTTAACTATCCCACTATTTAACAATGATACAGCACTTACTCTTTAGAATAAAACTATAACTCAGGAGACAACAGTTTAATAACCTCAAACCCATTTTTGAATCAGAAAGTGTTCAGACTGCATTTCTCAAAGCATGTGCGCCTCTGGGTTCATTTGTCTGTGTTCTATCTCACCAACTTTCAATGAGTTTCAAGACACAGATGCTTCATTAATTACTCATTTAAAGCCTAAAGAACTTCTGATGTTCAATTTTGAATAATCACGACAAGGGAGAAAAGATTTGTTCAAGACGTAAAGTGCTTGTAAATGTAGGGCCCAAAACAAATGCGTTGCTTTACTGTAAACCTGGTAGAGCTTCCTCTGTGAGCTTTTGTGGTCTCCACTCTTCTGAAATAGCAGGAAATGTTTTAACAATTAGAGTGAGCAAATTGTAAAGGGAAACATGGTAGTGCGTTACCAGCTGAGTCCTTAAATAAAACATTCCTTTCCTAATGCAGTCCTGATGCTGCTCAGTCTTCTATGAGTTGGGGCCACTGCATTGCTATAGGCAAGAATCAAATACACAGTAGTTTGATAATGGTCATGCATGCAGCAATAGAACAATAAACACAGTTGTGAAGACCTGAACTGCATTTCCTTTTAGGCATTTTTACAGTTTTTCTTTATTAAAATAATTAAGTTATTGTTGTTGTATTACAGTTATCCTATCCCCCCACCCCATTGTCAGTATTTCTTGAAAAAATGAAAACGGACTAACTTCAGTGATGTGTGTTTGAGTCATTTGCATTTTTATAAAAGTCCTAATTCTTTTCAACTCAGATATTATTTTTGTTTATTGCACCAAGTTTAGAAAAGGAAATGTTAGTGTATGAATTATATCCATTTATTTTTAATTGTGAGGGAAGGCAAGAGTATGTATTTGAAAAAAAAATACTCAAGGAACAGAAAGTTCAGAGAAACATATCTTTTTCAAATTTCCATTAAAATAATATATTTTAAAATTAGTTTTCATATTAAGATAACTTAGTTCTTCAAAGCTTTATATCATGCAAAAACTTAAGAATTTGTTTACTATGGTTATGCCCCTAAGTCTACATATAAACACATATACATGTTATAATGGTGTTAGATAAATAAGCCAATGGACAGCCCAAAAGTTTAGTTGAGGTAATTTTACAAAAATAATGGAAACATTTAATGTAGGATAAAATTATATATGATCCCCTTTCAAAGTTATTCTATATGATCTTAGATATTAGACTTCATTAAGAATATTGTTAATCCTTGATTAAATATTTACTATGTGATTTTTACTAAAAATTAGTGAGAGAGAGAGAGACAGAGAGAGAGAATGAATGTATGAGTATACAGAAAGATCAAAGTTAGTCTATTTGTTTAAACCTGGCTCCTGGAGTGAAAGATCTTTGGTTCTAGGTCATTCACCATCACTTTGGTAATTCTCAGAAATCCAGGAAGTATTTAAAAATCTACAAAATAATATCTTCACATAATCTACATTATTGGGTTATATTATATTGTTCAGAGAAAATTAAGGTAACACAAAATATTTGCTTTCAAGTAATAGACAGTGAATGTTCAATTACTTAAGAAAGTAGCTATGTATTTTGTACTATCTAGTCTACCTCACTATATTCCAGCCTTCATTTTAAATTATTTTTCTAGCCCTGGCGAGTAGTACAGTGGATAAGGTGCCAGCCTGAGAACTCAAAGATCACTGGTTTGATTCCCAGCCATGGCACACACAACCAAGATGCAAGCCAGGTCTCCAGCCAGGTCTGTAGCTGGAGGCAGGTAAACAACCATACACTTACATCTTTCTCGCTCTCTGCCTCTCTCTTTTTCCCTCCCTCTAAAAATAACAAATAAAATCTTAGTAAATAAATAAATTTTCTAATTTGAGCATGTTCACCAATTAGTTTCCCTACCTAACACCAGATTTATTAAGAATTGTGTAATGTTAAGCACATGAAACTGATTTGAATACTGGAAAGTTTGATGATTTCTTTTTTGTTCCTTTGAGTTTGTCATATCATCACGAGGTTGTCCATTGTCTTGTATAATCTGATATGTTATGCATCTATGAGTTGTTCCTTAAGATCCTAATTTGATAAAATTCATAGTTTGATTTTTTCTTCCTCAAAAATATTTTTCTTGATAAGATGCTTTTCCTTTTCTCCATAACATGGTTACTTTATTATCAGTAGCATACATTTAGTGTTTAGATTTATTCCTTACTGCCAGTTATAAATGTGTCTTCTACTATATTTCAATTTTCACTTTTTACTTCTTTGAATCAATGGTACTTTTCACCATTCAGGAATATGTTTTTCACTAATAAATACTTATTATAAATAATAGGTAAGTGATTATAGTAATATATATGTAATGATAATGCTAACACTTCAGATTGAGCATTAAGGTTTATGCAGTGTCTCAAATACAGCACTCAAAATGCTAATAAGTTTTTTAAATTTTAGGTGTAGGGAATTTCTAGAAATGTATTATATCAATGATTTTATTTGGAGGTGGACATATGTGCACACCTTCCTCTGGAAAGACAGATACTTTGGAGCATTTACTTGAAACAATTATCAGTGTTCATTAGCAAATAGTCCATTCATCCTGAATTAAGGGTGCATTTAAAATGGTGTTAGAGAGGAGAAAGGAAAAAAAGTACATTAGAATTTTAACAAATCTGACTCAAAGATCTGAACTTATTCTACATGTGGAACCCATCAGGCTGAGTGGAGTGGCACTTGCAAACTTCCCTTTTCTGTAACTGTTCCTCATTAAACTCAGAGCAATCGAGGATCACATTTTTTTCAGTAACTTATGACATTTGTGTCTACTTGCAACAGTTGTAAAAATACAGTATGACCAGGAAACATCATAAAACACTCATAAACTCTTCTAAAGGCAGCCAGAGAACTAGAGTTTCCACAGCAGTTAATGATACAAATGTGAGCAACTTACCTCTTGGCAGAGGCTGTGTGAAATCTGTGAACTAGGTAATGCATTTCAGCAAATATTTAAGGCATAAAAATAAAAACAAAACAGTTTTGTATAAAATAAAACATACACAAAGGGTAATTCTTCAATAATTCTGTCAAACTCAAGTATGAGTTATTATGGGAGAACGATCTATGTTATTGTAGAGTATCTATTCTTATCACACTATTTTAAAATATAATGTTCTGTAGGAGGTTATAATTTACTTGCTTCTGAAAACCCATGATTTCAGTTTATTATATGTGGAAAGTGAACTGTTTTCCATATTGAAAATGCAGAATAATATTCTGCAAGTGGACAATTTCCTAAGAAAATGCAAATATAAGAAATAACAATTATAAAATTACTAATGTATGTGTATAAGCATATATCACCTTATTTTAATTTTATTGTAAACTACATTTTTTGTATTGAAGGATTTTGGTGTTCTTAAGAGTTCATATTTTATACTTCCTTACAATATGTGAGCATAATTCCAAAGCAACGTTGGTAAAGAAGTTTTGCTACTGATAGCACTTGCTGAATCCAGTTTATTTTTTTATTTTCAGAGCTCCTGATATGTCTTTGCATTTATTAGAATATGAGCAACTGATCCTTTCAAAACCATTAGAAGAAATGTCTTAGAGTTAATTGCCATCTTCAGACTAATCTTTTTTTCCCAGAAACTAAGTTGTTGGGAAAATTAAAAAGATATGAAGTTTTCATAGTTATGCTACTAGTTTGAATCATTCCAAGACTGGAAGGAATTGAAATCAGGTCACATTCTAGGTTGACTTGGAATAAGCAGCACATTTCCTGATGTTATTATTAGCTGGATCTCTTGGGAATGCCTATTTCTGGAATTCCAAGATTATTTGAGCATAAAGATGATAAAGATGAAACTCTTTTGGCAGAGAGAAGCTCTTTAGTTCCAGTCTGAAAGGAAAAAACAAAAAAGATGGTGATAATAACTTGGAAGAGTAACTAGCCAGACTATACTTATTCTGGAAGATTTCTTTCCCAAGAGATTGAGAAAAATGAAATATTAGAGGGAAACATAAGCACACTGTCATCACCATCTGGCAGTCTAAACAGAAGAAAAATAGCATGATCAATCTCAACAATAGACCAGCCAGATAAAATAAGCACACTAAGGACAGTTGCCCTGGTACAGAGTTATGGACCAGGAAATAAATTTAGTTGGCCAATCTCTTCTTCAGAACTCCCCCATCCAACAAATGTTTAGTATCTTAGCACACACCTCTGATAATCTATCATCGATGAGGTCAAGCTCTGAATTTTAGAGTTGAAGGGAACAAAGAAAGAACATATATATTTTCATATATGTATATATAATGAAAAGACAAATAAAGAGAAAACAGAGTAGTGAGAATGAAATTTCTCAGAGGGTGATTAAATAAAAGAAATAAAAAAGAAATGAGGCAAAAAGGATATTAATTCTAGCTTTCTCCCTAAATTGGCAGTATTGAATGTGGAGATCATATCTTTTTTCATGATTACCTCATCATAATTTTATATCAACAGATATGTTAAATATACATATAACACAGAGCCTTACACACATTTATGTGTTTAATATGAAATTACTTAGGTCAACTGAATTTTAAACTATAATTTTATTGGAAAAATAATGAATAGTAAAACTAATTGAAATCAAGGATGGACACAGTCCAAGTGTCCATTGTAAACTTTGTTTCTTTGTTCAGGCACTAGCAATATAGAATATTGACATTGCAGAATGTAAACACCTTCATGACACTTACATCATTATGTCACATACTGTTAATCACCCAGCATGCTGTGAAATCTGCTAACCTGCTATAAAATACACATATTTTCTTATTTGGCAATGTTTCAACTTATTGCCTTTCTTTCTAAAAATGACCTGAAATTGATGTTTTCAAGACATGGCTAAATATTCATCACACTAGTTACAGAGGAACACCATAATTGTATACATACTTACTACCATCCACTTAATAGCTTTCTGCTTGCCTATATGGTTTATCTTTAGATAGGTTAAAAACTCTATTATAATAAACTAAAAGAGATCTCTATCCTGATTAATCAAAAATGTGTTGAACAACATTTCAAAGACCAAAAGATAATGATGAGGTCATCAATGGTGATATCTGTGTCCTAGATTTTGTTAATAATAGTTTGCATGACACTCTCTTTTGTCATTAAGGTTATAATATAGGGTGCAACTGTGAGAATAATGGCTATTTTATTAGCTATGAAGGTTGTTTATTTTCTTTGTCCTTTAAGTCAGTTCTCTATATGTAGTCTTGTTTCTTGAAAGTTTGAAACATAAAAATGTCCTAGGATATAGTTTTGATGGATTTTGTGTTTGCAATAGCCTGATATTCAAAAGCAGGTTTGATATGACCAGGACACTAGACCATTCTCTTTATCTTTCTACCTTTCTGGAGTTGCCATACAATGTATGTGATAAAGGTAATTTCTGCTGAATGAAATGAGTTCTTATTTTCATCCTCAATATCATCTTCACCACTCCCCCTGCCTCTTGATTTACAACATGAAAAACCTCTATGCTTATTTTCATGTCTCTCAAACATCATCTATACTTTGAAGTCTTCCTTAACTTTCCTGAGCAGAGTAATCTCACTCCCTAATTGCCCCTATTACACTTTGTACATAAATATTGCAGCATTCATCACATAGTATTAGGATTTTAGGTCTGTTTCTCTGACTAATTTATGGACACCCAAAGGAATGGATATTCCCTTCTTACTCTTCTCTCTTTTTCTTTTAAATCTTTAAAAGCTTGAAACAAGAAAGCACTGAATAAATGCTTGTTACTCTTCTATCTCAAATGTCAGGCATTTATTTTGCCAACCAACATTTATTTAAGGCTTTTGTAATAAAAAAAATGCAGTGATATAAAATGGTTGGTTTTAAATGCCATTTTGTGTGTAGTGAGCAGTGAAAATGAAGCTCTCAAAAAATGGACACAGCCTTCATATTTTTAAAAAGGGTTTTACTTGTGATTTCAGGTAATAGTATAAATGATGTGTGAATCAGTTTCCTATTTGATGCCTCTTCTGATATTTTTCTACTATGATCACCTCTATTTGGGATGGGATATGATAATACAAAGAAATAGGAGATCACGTAATATTACTTTGGCAAAATAAGATAATTTCCTTTTAGGAATGAAATGTGTAAAGGGAATATTTAAATTTTTTGTCCCCAAAAAGCTAATTTTGCCCTTGTACTGACCAAGGGGGAGTGATAAGACTCTATCACTTGGATACAAGACCCTCATACTATGACAATAAGTAGGGAAAGAAAGTAATCAAGGAAAAAAATGTCAACTTACATTGAAACTTACAGTCCAACCGAAGTAAAGAAGAAACTGTAATATGTGCTTGAAAGATAATTGATAACACCTATATGCCTTCAAACTATTTGAAGTCAATTAAGTACATATTTACTTGTCAAAATGTACTGTTCTCAATAAACTGGCTCATAATAAAATGGAATGGAAAAACTGGCCAAGTATAATGAGCAGTTTTTAAAAATTTAATATAAAAATATTATGGCTTCTATAGAATAGCCTATAATTTTGCTTAAATCATATCTCAAGTGTGATTGCAAAACAATGGGATAAATATGTTTGCATTCCTCTTGTAACTTAACATAGAGATATAAATTGTATACATTTGAAGAAATCCAAGAAGATTATTGTAATTTTTGTATGATACAATTTAATTCTATTTTAAGCAGAATTTAGGTCTACAATGAATACATTTTAAAACACATTATTTTTGTCTGATCTGAGGGTATATATTTGACTTTTTAAATAAGGGTATATAGTAATATTTTCAATGCATAAGGGAGTTCATGTAATTTTGGGAAGGTTAAAAAATATATTGATGGAGAAGCAAAGCAACAATAATGGTGATGGGTAGAAAAATAGTCAAAAAGAAAAGCAGTATTTAGAAATCTTATAGTATGTCTTTTTTTTTTTTTTTTTATCCTCACCAAGGACATTTTTTTTTTTTTCCATTGCTTTTAGACACAGAGAAAAAGAGAGAGGAAAACATCAATATGAGAGAGAAACATTGATGGGTTGCCTTCCATATGACTCTGGACCTCGGATCAAACCGGCAACCCAGGTATGTGCCCTGATCAGGAATCCAACCCGCATGCAACATTTTGGTTATGGGACAATGTCCCAACTGAGTCACACTGACCATGGCTAGAGCATTTCATTTTATAAAATAAAGAGATGATTGAAAAGGAATAGGAAACATTGAAAAGGGTACATTTTATACTGTTTCTTCATTAGCAAATAGTAGAGAGACAGAGTGACACAATTTAAATTAAATAAATCAAATTTAAATGGGATTAACATAATAATTGTCCCTGGACAAGAAATATTTAGCTGATGCCCTCTTGCCCTTCCTGAGAATAAAAGTCATTCCAAGGTCACTCAATCCTGCATGTGTAGAGGGAGCATATTTGTTGGGATCAATGCTGTAAGGTAGTTAAATTTAAAATCCTGAGGGAGGGGATGGCATGCAGGCCCAAGTCAGATAGACTTGGTTGCTGTATACATCAGGCTACTTACTATCTGAGTGAACTCTGGAAAGACCAATATTGAATATGTGTCATTATTTGACCTGTAAAATGTGAACAGTAATTCTTTTTTAAAAGGGTTTGATTAAAGATGAAGTGAGATGAAATGAGATATGCAACAGAAACCAGTTCAGATTCTCATCAATCATTAATCCTCTTCCTAACCCCCTCTGATGTCTCTGGAGACATAAAAATAGAACAGTTTAAACTGATTTAGGAACTTTTGTTTGTACCTATAACACAGTAGTAAGATAAAAAATCCCTTTAGGAACGACTGGGAAAGCTGAATAATATGTGAGAAAAATCTGTTTTAAGGCCTCTGAATGCTGATGAAGGAGCCAGAATTCGACGAAAAGATCATAGAGAAGAGGAAACTGTAAAGAAGTGGGTCCAGATTCTTTAACTGTTTTTCTCCTGGTGGCATTGGTGATTCTCGGTGTGGGGTTAACATGGAAGAATTCAGGCGCAGTGTCAGGATAAGGTAGAATTTTCCTTTCTCTTGTTGACCTGGATTACAGAAAACAGAAATTTTGAAATGTCAAGTTATACACCACATGAGTGGTTATCGTTCTGGGGAGAAGAGAACTGCAACACAGTGTACAAAGTATTCCACTGTTTTCTTCCCCTGAAGGCACTAGTGAATTCTTTTAAAATAATGAACAAAACTAACAACAAGCAAAACAGAACCAAATATATGAATACAGTGAATAGGCCTTCAGAGGTCAGGGGGAAACGGGTTGGGGGGAGGGGGGAGGCAGAGGCAAGAAAGGGGAGCAGCTTAGACAAGAACCCAGTATAAAGGAACCATGGACATGGACAACAAGTGGGATTGACTTTGGGGGAATGGGTGGGTGGGGAGGGGG